>CM053623.1:223403620-223505735 GCA_028646595.1 Phalanger gymnotis
AGGCCGGCGCCCCCGACCCCCCGCGCCCGCCCTGATTCCCACCATGAGCCCCCCGCTCTGAGGGCCCCGGCCCCTGGATGCACAGACCCGGTGCTGGTGAGTACATCGCCCGCCCCGGCCCGGCCCCGGCCCCAGGTCTCCGCCTCCTCCTCCCTGCCCTGCGTTGGCATGGTCCCGGCCCCCCACCGCACCCCGAGCCCGCAGGCCCCCCAGTGCAGCTGGGCGCAAAGCTGGCGCTGAGCTTTCTTCCCCCTCTCTCCTCCACAGTTGGAATTCTTGATCGTCTGGGCCCCACGGGGGGGCTAGCTCCAGGTCGTGGCCGGTTCCAGGGCCGTGGGGCTCCCACATTGGCTGGCCCCAGGGATAGCAACAGACCAGAGGAGGGAGGCCCGCGGGCTGCTTTTCCAGCGCCCCACTACCCCGAGTCCCACATCCCCCACTCCTGAGCCTGAAAGAGAGAGTGCCAGGCCCGTACAGGGAGCTGTGTAGGGGAGCCGGGCGATGCACCCGTGCTGGCCATTTGTCTTGTGGTGCCTTCCTGAGTAAGACATCGCTTCCCCCCAGGCCATTGGCCGTGGGACCAGGGCACACACCTCCTGCATTGTGGGGTACAGCCATAGACTTTTAGAGGGACCTCTGAGAGCATCTAGTTGAACCCTCCTCCTTTTACAGAGGAGGAAAACTGAAAGCCAGAGAAATTAGGGCATGAAAGAGCTTTCTTGAGACCCTTCCCCTTCCCTAAGTCTTCCCCACCACCATCTTATTCATTAGTATTTAGAGACCTATGTTTGAAAGTGAGAAGTGGAGGGTGCACCCCCTGATAGGTTCTGGGGCAAAGCAGGTGGAGAATAACAAATTGTATTTGGGGGGTGGCGGGGTGGGGGGTGACCAAAGTCTCTGGTGCTGGGGCCATACACAGACAGCTGCATTTCCTTCCAGAACACAGTGTTTTCAGACCGAGAAGGCTTCTGCAAAAAGAAAGGGAGAGTTTCCTTAGGCCTAACTCAGCTGAGCTCCTCATACATTTTTTTTCCTTGAGTCCCATTCAGCATATGATCCCCTGCACAACCATTCCTCAACAAAATTCATGTCCTGTGCCCTTCTCTGTTGCCCATTCTTCTTGTCTCAGTGGGGTCTCTCTCCTTTTCCCCTCACCATTGAAAAACTATCTATTCCAGTGCCCCTATCCTATGTCTGCCTGAGACTTTTTGATGTTGTGCCTTTTATTTAATTTATATGATAGGAGTGAGGCACTGAGGTCTTCTGGGAATTCATCTTTTTTGGGGAGTCATCTTTAAGCCCCAAATCTGCACCTAGTACAAAACTAGGAGCCTTCTTAGGATTTCCACAAGTTGGGAAGACCAAGGTCAAGAGGCCTGTCTTCTTGCAATCTCCCAACAAGGTTCCCAATAGCCTGAGCTCCATTATTGTCCAGGATTCCCTTAAGGGATTCTCATTCCTCACCACTTACTTGGTACTTTCTCTCCTCAGCCCTGAAGCTAGAGTCACCTTGGCCCTGTCTTGGAATTCTGCTTCCCATGCCCTTCGCCTTGTCTCCTTGTCTTGTCTGCCATTCTGTTATATAAAACAATTTGCCACTACCCCCTTCACAGCCTCTCTAGTGACTGGGGGCCCTGGGACATTGTCTACTTGTGACCAAGGAAGGCACAGAGCGGAACTAGACTAATGAGATGTCACCCAGTGGGGCCACAGCAGGAATTCAGGGATTCTGAGCTAACAGGGATTCTCTTACTGCCCTTTAGCCCCAGATAGGAGGTGTATCACTGTCAGAGTTGTCCCATGGGGTTATACCCAGGACAAGCCTCCTCAGTATGGTATTTTACTGACTATATGTCTAAGATTATCTGAATGTGAAACAAACCCATCCGTCATTGCATTGTGTGCTTGTATCTTCAGGGGTGAACCTGTGTCATGTTTTTGTCAGTAAGCATTTATTAAGTACCTACTATGTGTCAGGCATTGTAGTAAGTCTAAGGACACAAAGAAAGGCAAAAGATAGTCCCTAACCTTGGGGAGCTTACAATTTGTGTGTCTGTGTGTGTGTGTGTGTGTATGTGTATGTATGTGTGTGTGTGTGTTTGTGTGTATGTATGTGTGTGTGTGTGTGTGTGTATAGGTGGGGAGGGTCAGGTAGGGGAAATGACACCATGTCTTGTACACAGTAGAGTAGGCACTTGCAAAATTTTGTTGTTGTTTGCAGCAGCCAAGCTTTGAATGGGGATGACCAGGATGGCCAGGAAGACTTTTTTCAATTCTGCCATCTTAACTCTCCTAAGTGACTCTCCCTTAACCTCAAGCCTTAATTTCTTCATCAATGAAACAGACAGAAAAACTGGGCTTATTGTTTAGTGCAGATGAGACTAGAATTAGCTGTGCTAATCTCAACTCCAGTGTCCAGTTCAGTGCCATTATGGGCATTCTCTAATGTATTTTTTTCTTGACTTGGACCTTCAGGGAGGCCAGGACTGGGGAATCCCACTGCCAGCCCACGAGTTGGGAGGAGTAAGGATCTTCTTGGTGCAGTCACAGTGAAGGCCCGGGAGCACTCCTCAGAAGAGGCACATACAACTCTAATCTAGAGGAAGGGAAGTGGAGCTAGCCCAGGGTCAGCTCACCTTCCCACAAGAACGGAATCATGGAATTTTTGAGCTAGAAAAGGCACCTTAGAGATCATCTAGGAGTTAAATCTCCTCACTTGATGGGTGAGGAAATTGAGGTCCAAGGAAATGAAATGACTTGCTCACCCTTACACCGTTAGTCAGATGGTACCAGAGCTAGGGCTAAAACTTGCTGACTCCCAGGCCAGGGACCCATCTCCTATACCACACTGCTCAGGGCCTTCTCATTCCTATCCTAGTCCTTTTCTTCCCTGGATTCCCCAAGGCCCAGAACCTGAACAGCCTGTCTTATGCCTTTTCTGCTTACCCTTTCCACAACCTCAGCTTGGCCTCAGTCATATTCTGGGCTGGGGGGTTGGGGAGGGGGCCATGTAGTGGGATAGTTCTGGAGCAGGAGATAAAGTTAGGCCTTTTGGGGGAGATCTGCCCAGTCTTCAAGGCCCCTATGGCTGGGTGTGTGTGTTGAATCTGTTCACTAGATGGGGCACTTCCTCTGGGACAGGAAGTTTAGATTTCCTGTGAGGGGGGATAAGGGGTGGGGGGCTTGATATTAGGGACATTGCTACTGTTGTTGTGTGGACCTAGAGAGGTGTAGGGGGTGGAGATGTTGGCTTGGTTGGATGTTGGTTGGCCCATCCTCCATCCCCCCCAGGAAGCAGGCAGAGGGAGGGCATCAGTGGGAGGCCCAGGCTGATGCTAGAGGGAGGAGGGAGAGGGGGGCCCAAGGCAGTGGGGCTGGAAGGGCCAACACAGCAGGAAGCTGGGTCAGCAGGTGACTTAGCCGGGTATTGTGCTTCCTTGTAATATTTTCCTTGTTTCTGTGGTAACTTTCCCAAAGGGATGCAGGGGTCCCGGCTATTGGGAAATGCCCCCAGATTGTTCATTCCTTAGAGTAACAAGTATTAGAGCAAAAAAACTTCACATTCCATCCCTCAGGTTACACATTAGGAACTCTAGAAAAAGAGGTTGGAGAGCATGCACAGGAGTTTAGGATAGACGAAGGGGTAGGAGTTTGGTGGGTATGGGAAGCAATGGTTAGCACTGCTCCCCTCAGGCTTCTCTCTTTCCTTGGATTGCAGGGGTAGAACTGAGGGGAGCTAGATAATATAAAATGGGGGCTTAGATCACCAAGGAATGGGGACCACTCTTCCCAGCAAAGAGGTAGCTAGGAGGGAGTCCAGGCAGCCAGAGTCCCTACTTCCTCCATATTTTTCTGCCTCTTCTTGTCTTCTCCCCATCTTAATTGCTAAGCTGAGGTCAGAATAATTTTGGCAAAAGCACTGAATGCACCACCGTGGTCCTTAGCTGTAAGCCCAGTTTCCTTGCTGAGTTCCTCTGTCAACTAACTCCAAATTGCAACTAAGTAGGAGATGGGAAGTGATGTTTTGGTAACTAGAGCAGTTGGGGTGGATGGAGCATCAGTAGAATGAAATGACTTAGGTCTTAGACCAGTGCCAAGTGGCAGAATAAATTCAGACCAGTGTATATGTGTGTGCGTATGCAAGCAATGTGTCATTTGTGTCAGTGTGTTCATATAAACATACATAGATGCAAGTATATGTTGGTTATGCTGAGGAGGAATGTTGAGATTGTACATGTGGAGCAGACATGTCCGTGTATGTGTATTGTGTTAGAGGAATGAGTATTGTGCACATGCATGTAGTATATGGTGGGGTATGTAGTGAGATCTCTGAGGGATTTGACCACCTATAGAATGTCTGAAGGGGCAGGTGTGTGCCTATTTGTAGAATGTATTCATAAGTATAAGAATATGTTATTGTAGACTCGAGATTTTAAAGCTGGAAAGGACCTTAGAGATCATATAATCCATGCTTTTCTTTCCACAGATGAGAAAACCTAGACCTAAAGAAATTAAGTGATTTGCCTGGGCTTATGCAAGTAGATAGTGGCAGGGCTGAGAAGAGGATAATACTACCTTTAATAAGTGAGAGGATTGACATGGATATGGAGTTAGGTGGGAGGGAATAAATATTCACAAAACACCAGCTATGCTAAGTGCCTTACAACTAAACCCTGGGATGTCGATGCTATTACTATCCCCATTTTATAGTTGAGGAAACTGAGGCAAAGAGGTTGAATGACTTGCCCATCGTTACACCGCTAGTCAGTGTTTGAGGCTAGACTTAAAGTCAGGTCTTCCTGACTATCCACCGTATCAACCTTTAAGGTTTACAAAGTACTTTATATGTGAGGAAGTTAGCGTGTGTACTGCAAGTGCTCCATTTTACAGATGAGGAGAATGATTAAATGACTTGCCAAAGGTTACTCAGCCAGTTAACAGCAGAGCCCGAATTAGAATGGAAGCCTCCAGATTCCCTTTGCACTATAGAACCTAGCAGCACTTGGTGCTTGGGCAGGGATCATATGGATCTGCATATGTGCATATACACCCATTGCAGTGAGGACGCCCATATTGGGCTCTCTGGACGATGCCCCAGAGCTGTCCTCATCTCATCTCCTCCCCTCCCCTCTGGCATTGCTTCCCCCTTCAGACCCAGGTTGCTTTTTAATTCATCCCTCCTCAGGGGAAACCTAGAGTTGTTTGTCAACAGATTAGCTGCTTGGTGGGCAGGAACCTTATGGAAACTCAAGCTCAAACTATTTTCCCTCATTCAGAGCTACTGTTCCCAATGTTTTCTGTCATTCTCTTTGGGGTATATTTAAGCATCTACCTTCCCATCTCCTTCCCAATCCTTTTTATATACTCTGGCCACATCTGGCTAATGGGCTGAGCTGGCATGGCGCACATGTGGAGTAGCGGTACTCTTTATTAGGTCCCGAGAAATTGATGGAGAGTACGAGGGGCCATGTTCCAGGATATAAAATGAACTGTCCTCTCAAAGACCTCATGAGCCAGGCTGTAGGGTGAGGCTGGGGGAATGATTGAGTTCAGGTTAAGGAGGAAATTTGGGGAGACAGGCTTGGGGCTGAGGAGGAGGGGTGCAGGCCAGATGAAGAGAGAGACTAGATAAGGCTTGGCTCCTGTGGTATATAATTGGGTTTTGTCTGTTCTTCATGAGCCTCCCTTCCCAGGTACTTTATATCCAGGGTCCTTTGAACCAGTAGGATAATGGTATGGGAGCTATGTTACTTTGAGGAGCCTCCACTCTATTCTTAGCTGATCTAGCCTTGCCTCCCTACTACCTCCTTCTCTTCCTTCCTCTCAAGCCACATAGAGCCCCAGTGTGCCATGCCCCTCTCTCTTGGGCCCAGCCTGGCTATTTCTGCTTCCTCTGCAGTGTTTCTGGGATACTAGAAGGTCTTTACCTCATCTAGCATCTTATACAGGAAATGTTTCCTAAAAGGGAAATAACCAGAGGAAAGGGACAGGACCTGGGAGAGGAACCATGAACATTGAGAAGATAGAACCAGAAAGAATTTCAGAGCCAGAAAGAGGGAACAAGGCTTGAGAGCTGGGACAGGGCTAGAGTAAGAATTTGGAACTAGAGTGAGGAGTTAGGTCAGGAAGAAGAAATATAGTCTGAAAGATAGGACAAGGCCAAAGCCAAAGACAAACCAGACTAGCCAAGGGATTCCAGGCCAGAGAGAAGAGAGGGTAGATGGGAGCCAAAGTCAGACCACAGTTCTAGGCTGTTCCAGTTCCAGTTTGCTTCTTAGAGAATGGCTGAGCCACTGGTTCCTAAGTTGCATGAGGCTGTTGTGGTCAGGAGGCAGCTGGTCTGATTAAGGCTTCTCTAAGTTAAGTGAAAACCTATTGGTACTTGGACCTCACACCCATTCCCTTGCAGGCTGGCTACTTTGAACCATAATTGTCTTTAGGATTAGACTGGAGCTAGTTCTCTGTCACCAATCTTCACCACCTAGATCATCTGATCCACTCTCTGTCTTCTGACTTCTCTGTCCCTGGACTTGGAGAAGCAACCCCAGCCTTTGTGTCATTCATCTCCACATCAGATTGGCTAGAAGAATATGTTCCCACTCTCAGACCTCCTGTGCAACCTCCACAGAGCACAAGTGCCTGCTTATCTCCTATGCCTCTGATCTTTGGGGGCTGTACTTTCCCAGTGAGATCAGCCCTTTGCTCCTTGGCAGATTATAGGGCAGGGGGCTAGGGTGATAATGAAAGGCCTAGATAAACTCTGGGCTTCCCTGGCTAGCCCTGACTTCCTGTAGTCTTCCATTTCCTCTTCCCCTGCTCTCCAGGGTGGGTATGAAGGACCTTGCAGGGATCAACAGTTGTAGACTCGCAGAAAGATTAAATATCCAGAGACCTGTCTATAGGAGCCTATAGGAGCTTGGTGTAGTTGAGGTACACTATTCCCCAGTCTTAGCTGTCAGGAGCCCTCTGGAATTTTTTTTTGTTTCTTCCCGAAGCTCCAAGAAGCCAGACTCATCCCTTCAGTAGACATTCTGGTGTGCTAGGACCCCAAATAACTCCTAGGATGCCAGGGGTTTGTGGGGTGGAATGGGGGCTACAGTTTCGGAAAGAGTCTGGGGTGGGGGAATTTGGGAGTGCAATTACAGTGTTTTTGTTATGCTAAGAATCTCTGGTCCCTTCAGCCTAGGCCCCATAAGCCCTAGCATCAGCTACCTAGGGTGTCTCGGATTCGGAAATGTGTTCTCAGAATGACGGGGTTAGTAGCACTGGGGGTGGGGGAAAGAGCCCCGGACAAGGGGGAGCCTGAGAGTTAAAAATAGAACAACTTGGGTTTCAGTTAGCAAACGTGAGGCTGGCAGCATGGAGGTGGGGGTGGAGATTAAGTGCTGTTTGCCCCAGTCCTGTGTTTCCCCTGAGACCTGGGAGTGAGTCACTGTGGAGATACCGACAAGTAGCCTTGTTCCCCTATTCCCCACCACCCTAGGGATGGATGCCTAAGCCCCTCCTGGTCCTTGAAGGAAGGGAATTTACACTTCAGGAAACATTTGTTTGGATCTCAAAGTTGGTAGGGCTCATAAGGAAGGAGTGCCTGAAGGAGGGTGTGGAATCTCCTTGTGAGGCCTTTGAGACTGCAAAGGGGCTCAGGAAACTGATATGGTTTCTAACATTAACCCCTCACCTGTGCTTATCTATAATTATTGCCTAGGAGAGAGGTTGCCCTTCCTAGATTTGGAGGGAAATGTGGGGTGAGCTTGGGAGCTTTTTTTTACGTTTGCCAATCAAGAGATGAGCAGATTCTTCAGGGGGCAACCCAGAACAGGTTACCCTTGGAAGGGGACAGTTGGACTGAAGGTGTTGTAGACCAGGATTGGGGAATGCTGAGGGAGGACAGGGTTGTTGGAGACAAGAGATTCACAATTTCACTCAGCTTTTCTGTGTAGGGAGAACTAGGCCAAGTTCCCTAGGCCAGGCTCCTCCACCCATGAGGGACTTGGGAAAGCAGGTACGTCAGCAGCCAGAAGTTTTGTTGTAAATCCAAAATTTTCTCTCACCCCAATCCTCCAGCCATTCCTGATGAAGCAGGTCTTCCAAGTCAGCCAGGGGTCAACCACCTGGATCTGGGAAGCAGGTTGGCTGCTGTCTAATTCTGGGGAAGGTCCAGGAATGGAATAGCCTCTGCTGGCCCCAACTTGGAGCCCTATCTCTGTAAGCACTTAGGGAACTCTTTCCTTGGCAGCCCGTAAGAGAGACCCTTCCAGCTCAAACACGCTATAAACATGGGGCAGAAGAGAAATGAGAAGGCCACTGATGTCAGTCTCAAGTATTTCCAGCAGAGAGGCCCTGAAAATAGTATGAAATATTTCTCAGTACAAGAGCTATAGAGTCAGAAGATATTCACTAAATGTCTACTGTGTGCCTAGCCCTGTGCTGAGCTCATAGTTATGGAAGTGTAGATCTAAGGAATACAGTCTTCAGGAGCTTACAAACCAGGTAATTCTGATTAATTAGAGAACCCTGAGATTATGACAGGAGGGAAAGGAAAACTGCAGTAGCAGAGGCCCTAAGTAGCAAGAAGGAATACAGTTAGACACCAAGAAGGTGTTTTAAAAGTTTGTGAGATACTGGAACAAAAATGAGAGAATGACTAACCCAGAGGGCAATTGATTTGCTCTTTTTTTACTTTTCTGAGTGGAGGGAGAGAAGAGCAATGACCAGGCCTGTGGAAATGCTACCTGTCATCCTAGGAATACGGGTTGGCCATCATCCACTCTAGGAGGAAGGGAAGATAGTAACCCTGTCTAGCCATCTGTAAGGTGAGGAGAGACAGCTCCCTACAGCGTACCCCTATCAGTGTTCTCCTGTATGGTTCAGGAAACAGAAGAGATAATATGGGGGATGTTGCTGGTCCAGCCTTTGCCAATCTCTTAGGGATAATAGGCAAAGGAATAAAAAAGAAAATCAGGCTATGGTTTGAGGTGGAATACTTTGGCCTCTACTAGAAACAGAGCCATAATAATTCATATCAACATTGTATTAATATGGCATTAATGTGAGTGCCAGCATTCATTGTTTTTTTGCTACTCATAGACTCATGAATATTTGTGATACCACTGGCACGGGGCCTGGGAGCCGTGTCCCCAGAGAGGTTGCTTGGCCTCAGACATAACCCTCTACTTCCAGGTCCCAGGATGGAGCAAGATTCCTACAGTGACAAATGTCTCTTCCCTCCAGCATAGCGTTGGGAGTTAGGGGTGCAGTCGGCATGGGCAGGATGGGAGGCATGGAGTTGGGGAGTAACTGATGCTTGTTGAACTGTTGTTTCTAGCCCAGGGTACCCTATTGAGGGTCATAGACTTAGAACTGGGTGGAACCTTAGAGGTCAGCTCCGTAATTTGACAGATAAGGAACCAAGGCCCAGAGAGGTAGAGGTACTTGTCCAAGTTCGAACAGGGAGTAAAAAATGCCAAAATTGGAATTTACATCTAGCTCCCAAATCCAGCACTCTCCATTGCATGGATACATTTGCCAACTAGCCAGTATGCCTAGGGCATATTTCAGGGTACATCTGTCTTACAACTTGAGACGGAGTGGGAGGCATCTTCCCCAAGGAGATCTGGAAACATGTTGGTTCTTAGACACAAATCTGGGAGGTAGGAAGATTTTGTTCTAGGCAGTTTCAGTGTCATATTAGTGTTGGGGAGGCAGTGGACTGTGGATCCTGGGCTAGGAATTAGGGCTGGAAAAACTAAGGTTATGCTAGAAAGAAAAGGCAAGCTTACACTGTGAACAGGCACCATCAAGGCTAGATGGAGAATCTGGGTCCAAATATAGATGGTCAGAATCCAGGTAGAAAGACCGATACCAAGAAGACATAAATAATAAGAGTCTAGAGCAAAGCAGGTAATTCAAAACTGAGCCAAAAAGTCAGGAACCAGGAGATCTGCAGGAGCTGAAAAACCAGGGCAAAGCAAGTAATTTATAAAGAGCTTCAATAATATGCTAAGGCTATAAACTAATATAGCATATATTATTGTTTGTAGGACTTTCTTGGCCTGGCAAGTTTATGTACTATCTCTAAGACCAAATAACTAGGTCCTGGTTTTATACCCTTTTATTAAAGGGGTTGGTTCTGTGATGTTTAGATTCAGTCAAAGGGACTTGAGGACTTAGAGGGTCTCAGGTGGGCTGGAGGCCGCAGGTTCCCCACCCCTGAACTAGGAGATAATGTGGTGTAGTGGAAGGAACAGTGAACTCAAAGGGACCAACCTGTTTGACAATTAATCCCCCCTTCACTTCCCAAGTACAGTCTTCCAAAACAATTTAGGAAAACAGCTTCAAGCAGTGACTGACTGATAATGCATGCCAGCTCACAATTTCACCAGGAAGGTAAAAAAATAAAACAAGGAATGGCTTGGCTCGTTGTAATAACAAAAAACTTCCTAACGATTAGAACTATCCCAAAATAGAATGGGCTATGTTGTTAGTTAGTGGGTTCCCCCCACCCAACTCTCAGAAGTATTCAAACAGAGGCTGGATTACTGCTGGTCTGGAGTATTGCAGAAAGGATTCTTATTCAGGTATGAGTCTACAATGTCACCTTTGAAGTCCCTGCCAGCTCTGTGATTGTGTGACCCCTAAGCAAGTCACACCTCCTTGATTCCTCATATCTACAATAAGGTCCCAGAAATTCCAGATGGTCTGACTAGATAATCTCTAAGGACCCTCTCCACTTCAAATCCTAAGATACACTCCCTGGGTTGGCTTATTTGAGGCCTGCTGGTAGAGGTGAGTGGATGTGTCTTTTATTTAAGAAAGGAATAAAAAGATAGAATAGCTTAAAATAGATTTTTTAAAAATAAGTTGTTTTTTTTATATCATAGTCATAGCACCCCCACCCAATGAGCCCTCTCTTGTAACAAAGAAAAACAGTTAATCAAAGCCAACCTTACATAGCGGTATCATGTGCAGCAACCTACACCAATAGCCCCCCCCCACACCTATCTGTTCAAAGGAGGGAAGCACATTTCCTTCATCTCTTTTCTAAGGCTGATTGTTAATTACAGTTACTCAATGTTAAGTTTAATTTTTTTTATTCTTTTCATTAATTACATTATTGTTATCACTCTCTATTTTTTCCTTTTTTTTGGGGGGGGGGTTCTGTTCACTGTCATTTCAATCCAGATATCCCCATGTTTCTGTGCACACTAATGACTTTCTTATACCATTCTTATACCACAGTTATTCAGCCATTTCCCAGTTGATGAGGTTGAAGATGTATCCAGTGTTTTGCTTTGTGGTTTAGTTTGGTTTGGTTTGGTTTTTTTTTCCCTACCACAAAAAGGTGTTGCTGTGAATATTCTGGTATATGTGAGACCTTTCTGTCTTTGACCTCCTTGCTCAAAGTGATAGGATCTCTGGGTCAAAGAACATGGATAGTTGAATGACTTTTTTTGAATATTTCCAAATTATTTTCCACAATGGCTGGACCAATTTGCAGCGCTATTAGCAGTGTATCAGTGTGCTTTGCCTTCTGAAACCCCCTCCAACATGAACTATTTCTATCTTTTGTCATCTTTGCCAGTTTGCTGAGTATAAAGGGAAACCTCGGGGTTGTTTTAATTTGCATTTCTCTTATTATTAGTGATTTGGAACAGCCTTTCATATGTTTGTTGATAGTTTGCAAATCTTCTTTGAAAATGTCTTGTTCATTTCCTTTTGACCAGGGACAGGTTTTGACACTCACGCACCCAAAACTTGATTAAAATGGTAAACATGTTAGGTAGACATCACAGCAAACTTCCCATCTCTCAGCTGTAATGTGCCAGAAGGGGAGAATGCAAACTGCCCCTGGAGATCTTTAAGAATGTAAGGACCCCAAAGCTGTCTGTCTTATGGGACAGAACCATTTTGTGAAAGTTCTGTCAGGATAAGAACTCTCTAGATATCTTGGAGAAGAGAAATCTCAGGACTACTTGGCAGAAGGCTATGGGCTCCAGAGTGGGTTCTTATCCTGAACACCCATAGGAAGTAACATTGTGTTTTGGATCCTCTGTTTTAGCCCGCATTTCATATTCCAGCTCACTGGCGGGGGGGGGGGGGGGGGGGGGGGGGGGGGGGGGGGGGAATGAGGATGCGGAATCCGTGGCTCAAGGACCCTAGGAAATGGGGAAATTAAAATCTGGCCTCAGGCTCTTACTGGCTGTGATTCTAGTTAAGTTACTTAGTCCGTGTTTGTCTCAGTTTACTAATCTGTAAAATAGAGATCATAATAGCACCTTCGAAGGACCCTGTTTTTCATGTTTGGGATTGACCACATTGTTGGCTTGTTTTCATCAACTTGATGTCCCTGACCTTAGCCTTCACAGCATCCTGATTTTCCCTAGGGCTCAATGACTTGGGTTTGGCAGCTTTATTGTCCCTGGCATATGCAGACTGGGCAGCTCCCAGCACTTGCTGCCAATAGAATTGATCTGCGTTCCTGATCTCTCCCCCACAAATACACTCTTCATGACCTGCTAGTGGCCCCCCTCCTAAAAGACACAGTATTTAACTAATTTGTATTCATTCACTCTATATTCTGCATATTTGTATTTATGTATTTATCTTTCCTGTTAGAGAGTAGATATAATTTCTTTCTTTTTATTTAGACCCCACAGGCACCTCACACGTAGGCTTGTGCGTAGTAGGCACTTAATAAATGCTTGTTGACTGATAAATACTTGCTTAATTGATGCCAAGGGGCAAGGAGCCAAGGAGGCCTTTCTCCCACCCCCATGGAGCTCTCTCTTCCACTGTCATGGTTACAGCCACTTCCTGTTTGACTCACCCTAAGCGGGAGCAAAAAGAAGGGGCTGGGCAGGCTCCCAGCCGACACTGCTGGCCTCGTGGGGCTGTTTACAACAGCAGCATGTGGGATTCCCAGAAAGAGGCTCCAAACCGGACATCCTGAGGTAGCAAAATACCCAGGTGTCACAGGCTAAAAATAACTCTCTTGCGGCTGCCTCAAAGGTGGCTGGCGCACAGGGGGTTAGGGTACAACAACCCACAGTGGGAGAAAGCTACTGCTGCCCTACCTGCCTGCCACAGTTTCCCAGACTGCTGTGTTTCTAGCTCCCTTGGCTCAACCTGGCTCAACCTAACCCTTCTGCTGGGCAGGAATGTGCTCCCACTCTTTTGCCACAGATGTCGTTAGCACTGTCTCTTTCCACTCCTAACCTCTACAGTTGCTTCACTCCTGACAGGGTAGTGTCCCTGTGGTGTAGGGTGCCAGCTCACTTGGCCTCTATTTTGCTCCACTGTCAGGGGAGCTGAATATCTTTGATGACTAATGTAACTACCCTCATACTAAGTATGAAAGAATCAGGAGGCATAGATAGACCAGTGGAATTAGGTGGGCAGCATCATTACCTTGCCCCCACCCCCAAGGTGCTCACTCCACTCCAGGTTCCATCAGGGACTCAAGGGTTGGTGCAGCAGAACCAGGGTAGACATGGGGAATATCCCTGACAGCCCCTTCCCACTCCCACCAAAAGCGATATTGCTCCTATCCCTATATTTCCCACTGCTTCACTGTCCCATGACCCTACCAGAGCCCTTAAGGCTGGCTTGCTTGTTCAGCAGAAAACTAGAGCCTTCCCTCTATTTATTATCGCCAGTTCATACTGTCTATATCTTTTGTGCATTTGCATGTTGTCATCCCCATTAGACTGAGCTCCTTGAGAACAGGGATTGTCTTTTCTCTTTCTTTGTATCCTCAATGCTTAGCACAGCGCCTGGCACATATAGGTGTGTAATAAATGCTTATTGGTTAACTGATCATCATTTGTTCTGAATTATTCAAAATATATTCCTACATTCTGACCTTTTTTTTTAGTTGTTTTTCAGTCATGTCCAACCTGTCATGACCTCATTTGGGGTTTTCTTAGCGTTTACTGGAGCGGTTTGTTATTTCCTTTTCTAGCTCATTTTACAGATGAGGAAACTGAGACAAATAAAGTTAAGTGATTTGCCCAAGGTCACACAGCTAGTAAGTGTCTGAGGCCAGATTTGAACTCAGGAAGATGGATCTTCCTGACTCTAGGCCCCAGCGCTCTATCTGCTGCGCCACTTAGCCAATTTGAGGCAGATATGCTTCAATTCATCCCATAAATTAAGCCTAAATTTATTAAATTATATCTGTATATCAGACCTTATACTGAGAATAAAAAAGATGAAAAAGTGATTCTAGTGGGCAAGAATGTCCTATTTGCCTTTAAGTCACTCGACTATTCTGAGCTTTATTTGGCTCCTCTATAAAATTAAACAGTTGGACTAGATCCGTCTTCTTTTAGCACTAAATTCTAAGATCCTATTCCCCATGTTCACTCTTCTTCAGCCTTCATCCCCGTATTTGTCCACATCAGTTGGCTTGTGGAAAACGGAAATGAAAGACCAAGCAACCAACTAACAAGCATTTGTATAAGGACTCGCTAGCTGCTAAGGATTTAAATATACAAGTGAGACAGTCTCTCCCCCAGGACTTTGCGTTCTGCTAGGGGAATAGAATATGTTCTCAAAGAAATATAGGATATATACAAAATAAATACATAGTGAGGGCTACGAATGCTAACAACTGGGAAAATCTGGGGAAGGATTTCTTTAAGAAAGTGGTACTTCAGCTAAAATTTGGAGGGAGATAGGAGTTGCCAGAGGCAGAGATGAGGAAAGGAGAGAATTTTAGATGGAGGAGACCACCTTGCCAAGGCATAGGAGCAGGAAACAGAATTCACAAGGAAAGCAAGTGGGTCAGTTTGACTGGAATGTAGCATGTGTAAGGAAAAATGAGTAGTTAGTTCAGGAGGTGGATGATGAGGGTCCACACTAGGGTGATTGTGGTGTGCACAAAGAGAAGTTGTAGAAGGATCAGGAGTGAAAAGGGGGAGGGGATGGGCACAGAATGTGGAAGATAGAGAAGAGAACTGGGAACAGAGCTAGGGAGAAAAATAGGTAGGGATGGGGTGGTGGGGTGGAATTGAACAAGGATAAAATAGAGGCAGTGAAGAGGAAATAGTATAGGAGGGGTGAAATAGGCAGAACACATAGAGTCAGAACCAGAGATGGAAAGGAATGAAGCCAAATGGAGTGGTAGCAGACAGGTCCAGGTGGTAAAGGAAGCTGGCAAATGGCCATTTATGACAACCACGTTTTATGTGATAAGAGGTTTCCCTAGCAGCTCTTGGCCCTTTGAGTTTAGAAGACTATACAGCAAGAAGTGAAAGTCCTAGGCCTAAATATTAACAAAGCTTCCCCATAAAAGACAAAGCCTTCTAGAGGTTATTATCTGTTTCTTCACCCGGCTCCCTTCCTACCCTTTGCCCTATTACAGGAAGAATAGCTCCTTTCTTAGCACAGACTATCCCTTAATTTCCTGTATTACTGTCACACAGGCCTGGGAGGCAGGATTTCTAAATCCATCTTCAAACCAGCTCATGCCTGAGATTTCTTGCTTTCCTCCTAGCTTTGGCAGGGAAATATTACTGAGTAAACATGGTACAATAGAAAAGAATATTGGATTAGAAGTCAGAAGATGTGGGTTCAAATCCCACCTGTCACCATCTGTGTGACCTTGGGCAAGTCACTTAATTTCTCTAGGCCTCAGTTTCTTCATTCATAAAATGAGGGGTTAGACTAGATGGCTCCTAAGGACCCTTCCAGCTCTAAGTTCTTATGACTGTTCTCACCTCTTAGACCTCCCCTTCCAATCAAAGAGTAGAAACAAGCTCCAAGAGGGATGGAAGGGGTTTTCAACCAGAGATATAGAGCCAGAATTCTTGCTTCATAGATCTGTTTTCTCTCTCCTCACTTAGCTACTGGGCCAGTGCCTCTGTGACCCAGGGTCCCACTGTCCCTTCCTTCCTGGTTGGCTGATTTAGGGGTTTGGGGTCTAGGAAAGGAGCTGAGCTATTAGTGATGTGCACCATAGGACACAGTCAGTGATATGTCTGGTATGGAACACTGCCTGTAAGAGAACCGGCTGATCAGATAGAGACCAAAAGCGTGGGCAAGTTCTTGAAGCTGTCTAACCAAGTGTTACTGTCAATATAGTGGTTTTTTCTCTAACATCTTCCTCACTTTTGAACTGCTGAGTGAGTGAGGCTAAGTCCAGAAGCTTGGACCACCAATCCGAGGCTGGAGGAGAGCATGATGACAAGGGTTGAGGGGGGCTGGGGTTGGGAGACCCGTTGTTACTAGGACTATTTGCTGCTATTTGGGGTACTGCTATAGTGTCTGGTTGGATCTATCAGAGCAAGATGAGTTCCTGGGACTCTCTGGTTCAGTAGCTGTGTGGCCAGGTACCCCAATTGTGGGATAAGTAGGGTATTTCAATGAGCACAACCTCAGCAAGACCTAGACCCCTTGAGATTGCAACTCTCCAAGGAGGGAGAGTAAGGTTCATCTTTGGGACTCTGTAAGAAAAGAGAGAGAAAGGAAGCTAGAAGGAAAGATTTTTGGAGACAGAGAGTCTTCTGCCACAGGCTGCTGTGATCAGCTGGGTTGGCCGTACTTCACTCTGCCCCATCGCACCCTCAGCCTACCACCTTCATTTTTCTCATCCCCTGGATATTCCTATTTATTCCCTTCTTTGCTCATTGTTTCAGTTCTTCTTAAGAGCAAGTAGCAACGTTTCTCTGTAGATAAGAGGGCAAGGTATCCTAAATTCAACACCAGGCTAAGAATCGGTGTTTACATTCTGTTCTTCAAAACCTTAAATGGATTGTTTTTCCACTGCAGGCCTTTGTTTCTCTTCTGTGTAACAAAGGGGAAAAGGTGTCTGCCAGGGTTCCCTTTCTACCCCAGTATGGCTTCAGACTTCCTAGCTGAGCACGGTGTTCAAGGGTGCCAAATGATTTCACCAGGAATTGCTTTCAGAAAAGCAGTTCTAGTTGCCAGAACATAGGGCTTTTTTGAGTGTTGTTTATAACCTAGGTTGTCAGAAAACATCCTTTTCAAGCCCAGTAACAAACACTTCAGGGTTCAGGGCCATTGATTCTTTTCCTCCCTGGAGGGAAAGCATGGTACCTGATGTGTGGGGTTACCAGGTCTGAGCAGGAGCCCAGGGAAATCTGGCTGAATTCCAGGCCATCAAAGCTGGTGACATTCACTGACCTGGTGTGGTTGGGCTGGGACAAAGTGGAGGAGTAGCTGTAAGAGATTGATTGGGAGCTGAGCATGCTCCACAGAATCAGCGCTAAGGAGACCTTTTCCTTATGGATGGATGTTTATTTGATTTGGCTTGTCTTTGAAGAATCCTGGAGGGCCAAGTGCATTCACTTCATCTTCTCTGAGGAGGTGGTAGGGTAGAGCTTGTTTGGAAAAATGGAGGTCTTGGTAGATTCCAGAGTAGAAGAACTCTCACATGGGGAGAGGCATCTGCTCACGTTGTCAGAGAAAATGCCAACTTCTAAGGATCTATGCTGATCTTAGAGCATGTGGCTAGGAAGGACTGTGTGTATCAGTTGAACAAATAGCTAGCGGGCATCCACTATTAGTAGATGACCCTACACAGTTTGTGAGAAGCTTAAAATCTATAGAGACAAAAGACATAGATTAAAAAGAGTACAACACCAGTGGTTAAATGCCCATACTCATAGTACGTGGTTCTATGGGAAATCATCAAAATTACTGGAAGTCAAAGAAATCGGAAAGGAAAGTGATCGATTTGTACTAAAGTGGTCAAAGAAGGCTATAAAGAAGAGGTTTGGGGCAGCTAGGTGGCGCAATGAGTAGAGCACCGGCCCTGGAGTGAGGAGGACCTGAGTTCAAATCAGGCCTCAGACACTTGACACATGTACTAGCTGTGTGACCTTGGGCAAGTCACTTAACCCCAATTGCCCTGCCAAAAAAAGAAGAAGAGGTTTGCAGCTTTGAAGAATGGATAGGCAAGGAGGAGGGCAGACCCAGCAGTATGAGTTAAAGTACCAAGTCAGGAATGTTTTTGGTGTGTTTAGGAGAACAAGTGGGGGGAATGAGAGAGAGGACAGTGAGGGTAGGTATGTTTCTATACCCTCTTATGTCCTGAGCTCCTCATGCCCTAGTAGTATGGTGCCCTCAGGGAGTTCTATGACCTCAGTCTTTGGAAGTAACTGCTGCTAAGAGGGAAACCAGAACAAAGCAGCACTAGCCAGTTGGCTTTCTTAAAACATCCTGCCTGCCTCTTTAAGGGGTACTAGAATGGTTTGAGTGTATTCACCTAGGGCACCGTTCCCTCTTGCTCCTTCTTGAGTCCCATTGACCTCTCCCACATCTCTTGCCTTTTCTTCAGGCTTGAGCTGAGCAGTTTTACTTTGGGGAAGGCAAGAGGTTACTCAATGTCCACTCATTCTGGTTAAAGAATTTTGGAGCTGGCATCTCTCCAACCAGCCCCTGTACCCCTGCCTGATAGCCTTTCCCTAGACTTCAGCCTCAGGGCTGAGTTTAAGATTGCAATTAGAAGTGGGGCCTGAGATAGGTTGTTCTTATCATTCTGTGTATCCCTGCCCTTTTCCTTAAGTTTGTTCACCAGCTTTGGCTCCTTCCCCTGTCCCACACCTCTCCCAAACACACAGACCTTTGCCTCTGCCTCATTCTTCCCTATGTGTCTCTTGTCTCCTTTCTCCAGAAGAAGTCTCAGATGCCAAGTCTGAATGACTTTTGGGCTGTGCTCCAACTTGAGGGCCCTATAGACTCCAGGCACGAAGAAGAAGTGGCTGGGTCCAACAGCTCCCTGTGCCAGGGAGGGACTAACTTTACAGCAAGGCAGGTGGGGAGGTGGGTGGGAGGGCCTCCTCAGAGGGGATGGGAAGGTCAGTAAGAGGTGGCCCTGGTCTAAGGGTCCTCTCCCCAGTATCTCAAGTTATCTCTTGCTCTGCCACTTAAACCTCACTCCCCTTCTCCTAGTTCTCATGCATTCTCTGACTCATCTCCAGTTTTCCTTGGGCTTATTTTTCCAGCCTCCACTACTGACTGGCATTTTCACTTCAGCCTTTTCCTCCAGACCTAGCATGCTGGGCTTAAAGTCTGGACTCCAAACCTGACTTGGCCACTTACTTACTTGCTGTGTGACCTCGGGCAAGTCACCTAACATCTCTAAGTCTCAGTTTCCTCATCTGTAAATGAGGATAATAACAATTCTAATATCTACCCAAAGTGTGAACCTTGTGAGGATCAAGAGATAAATAAAATACTGTTTAATGATTAAATGTCATGTAAGTATGAAGTATTATTATTAGCTTGGAAGGTAAAATAGTGGTAGAGAGCCAGCCTTAGAGTCAAGAAGGCTTGAGTTCAAGTTCTATCTCTTATACCTACTGAGAGTGTGACCCTGAGCCAGTCTCTGAGAATTCTCCAAGACTTTATTTAGCTGAGAAACTGTCTACATTGGTAGATGTTTCCTATGCCAATGAGATTGCAGGTTTGAGTGAATAATAGATCTCTGGATCTCTAGACAAAGAATTTATTAAGCACTTAGCACGTGCCATACACTGTGCTAATACCAATTATTAGTCTCAGACCTCTAGCACCCACCTTTCTGGATCCCTCCCAGCATCTCGCTATTGAAGCTACAGGAGGGAGCCTGTTTTTGCTGCCCACCCTGGTGAGCATTTACTCTAAAGATTAGAGATTGGAGGGAGGGGACCATCAGAATGGGACAGCTGTCTGTTCATGAAACAACTTTGGACTAGACAGATACAGGATGGAAAGCAGAATGAGCTAACAAAGGACCTGGGTTCGAATCTCACCTCCGCTACTTCCTACTTGCATAGTGTTGGAAAAGTCATTTAAGTTCCCAGCTGTCTGTCCTTGTCCATAAAAAGAAGGGACTGGATTAGGTCAGGGTTTTGTATGCCATGGACCTCTTTGGCAGCCTCGTGAAGCCTGTGGATGATGGATGAACGAATGAAGCAACAATCATTAAGTTGTTACTATGCTGGAGACACAGATAAAAAAGCAAGACGGTCCCTGCTCTCAGGGAACTTCTGATCAGGAAGGTTTCAGCAGCTAGCCAAACAGAAAAGCCCTGGTCCTTTGCAAAGACAAAACATGTAGTAATTCTGCTTCTTTAATGTCATTTCTACTGATAAAATCATATCAGTTTCTGGTGTTGAATCATATGGCAATGCCAAGGATTTGGGTGTCAGAATAATATTTCTAAATGTATAATATAAAATATATAGGATTACAATAAAGGGAACCAATTACAATAAAATGAGGTTATCAAAATATTTTTTAAAATAAGTTCATGAGCCTTAGGAAAAGAAGCCCTGGGCTAGATCATCTCTGTGGTCTTTTTCTAGGTCTAGATTTTGTGATTTTATGTCTATGAAACTCATTCGGATGTATAGGAGAGAGGGCTGAGAAACATGCTCCCAGCCAACATCTGTACTTGAGGAAAGGAAGGGACATAGTACCTCATCTTGATGGCTGAGACTCCAGGTTTGTGGGAGCTCAGGCTGCTGTGAGGTTGAGGTAAATAGAAGGCCCCAGAGATCCCCTAGTATTGGTCCTTTCTTTTTTTCCTTCTGCCCTGACATAGCACAATCCCTCCTTAATTTTATTTTCCTCTCTGCTGCTTCCTCACTCATCTTTCTCTCTTTGCAGATGGGACCCAGGTGAGCCCTGGCCCCCAGTATCCCAGCCCCCCTGGCACAGGTAAGAGCTGGACCTCAAGGTTGGGGAATTGGAGGAGTGCTACAGGCAGGGCACAAGAAGAATAGGGAAACTGAGGGACAAGAAAAGGAGGGGAGATGAGCCTTTAGGGAGAATGGAATGGAATTGTGAGAGGGAGATTCTAGGCTTCAGGTGAATAGGGAGAAAAAGTGATTTGTTTCATGGGCAAGAATTGAAGAGTGGAGCTTTTAAAATCACTTCTCATGGGCTATTCTACATCTCATCCCTGATTGGATGGAACTCAAAATGGAGGAGAAGACAGATCCTCTCCTTATTGAATCTATTAAGGGGACAGGGTAGAGAGGTGAGGAAAAGGGAACCTTCTATGCTCTGTTGTTCAGGCTTTGTGGGTGGAACATGTGTTTAATCCTTGTGTAGTAGGTTATGTACAATTTGTCCATTTCTTACCATTCCCCACCTCCTGCTCTACAACTTCCTTGAAGCCCCGGGGTTCCATTTTTTTTTTTGTCTTGTAGGCCACCGTAGGAGGGGTCAGAACCAAATGCTATTGAGTATATTTTATTTTTACATATGTGTGTATATATGTAGCATTTTCACATACATAATCTCATTTGATTTTCACAATAACCCTGTGAAGAAAGAAGGGTAAGTATTATTATCCCGATTGGATAGATAAAAGAAATCGAAGCTCAGAAAGGTTACTTGCCCAGGATCACCCAGCATCCAGTAGCAGAACTAGAACTCCACCTCAGGCCGTCCAGCTTCAAATCTGGTGATCTTTGCACTATAGCTTTGTCTCATGTCCCCATCTCCCCCACTCCTGCCCCCCAGCTGTCTGAAATCTTGGCCTGTGTCCCATCCATCACTTCCCCGGTCCTTCCCACTTTCAAATCCATCCTGCGTTAGACAGGTTAGGACATGCAGGCACAGGGTTCATCTGCAGAAAAAATTGAGTGAGGATGAGATCTGCAAAAAGAAGAGGGTAGGGGTCAGAGAGGGACCGAAACGTGCTGGAGCGGCAGGGAGGGAAAAGCAAAAGAAGGTACACATCGGCCTGACTCCTACTACAAAATGTAACAAGGCGAGCCGCTCACTCTCCTAGTATACGTGCCATACCATTTTAGATGCTGTAGGGGAAAGAGGTTAGAAACTAGTGAGGGGGATAGGGAAAATGCCAGATAAGTGGTATGGAGAGTAAGTGCTGTAGGTCTGGTAAGACATCACGGAGGAGCAGGACCTTGAAGAATGGATAGAGTAGAGATAAATAGCAAAGAGGCAGTAGGAGCTGTGTGAGCAAAAGCATGAAGTCAGACAGACACACCGAGTTCTCCAAGGATAACGAGTGAACTTGTTTGGAATGGAGAGTTCGTGTAAGAGAGTAATGAGGACAGATTGTGGAGGGCTGTAAATGCCGGGCTTCCTACGAGAGAGATTCCCAGGATCCTAGGCAGCAGCCATCCCACCAAGCAGCCCTCTAGCCCAGTGTCAGTTTGTATGGGTCAGCAGTGATATAATTTGCGTTTTAAGGTCTGCAAAGAACTTGACATACTACAGTAATTCACTTGATCGTCACAACTTACTGAGATTAATATTATTATTGTGATATTATTATCATATGAGATAACATTTGTAAAGCACATAGCACATTACCTGGCACATGGTAGGCTCTTAATAAATGCTTATCCCCTTCACTGCCCGTCCTTTATTGCTACCCCCACTTTACTGATGAGGAAACCAAGGTACATAACGATTAAGTGACTTACACGGTACCACATAGCTAGAGAGTGCCGGAAGTGAAAAGATAATGGCGAGATAACAAGCCCCAAGTTTCTAGGCTGGGCTAGATGTGGCCAAAGCCCTTGGACTCATTGTCAAGTCAAGTCAGTCAACATTTATTAAGCACTTTCGTGCCCGGCATTGTGCTTAGCCTAGGAGATACAAAGAAAGGACTAGCAAAAAAGGGTAGATTTAGTCAGGATTTATCCATTTCTAAGAAGGTAGTTTTTCCCTTCTCTCTCATCAGTAGGAGTCCTAAGCAAGTCTACATAGCTTTATGTTACCTCTAGCCTCCAGAACTTAAGGACATATGTGAATTTGGGGGCCCCTTCAGGGGAGAGGACTTAGTCTCTGGGAAACCTGGGAAGCTTATCCTGAAGCAGACTCCCAAGCCCACAGAATAGCCATCTGGTTTCTTTGGGATGACAGGAACATAGATTTAAAACTGGCAGGAAGCTTAGAGTTTATCTAGGCCAAACCCCTAATTTTACAGATGAGGCCTAAAGAGGTTCAGTGATTTTCCCAAAGTCACATAGGTTTGTTGCTGTTCAGTCATGACACCATTTTGGGGTTTTGGGGCAGAGATACTGGAATGGTTTGCCATTTCCTTCTCCAGTTAGATGAGGAACTGAGGCAAAGCAGGTTAAGTGACTTGCCCAGGGTCACACAGCTAGTAAGTATATGAGACCAGATTTGAACTCATAAAGATGAATCTTCATGATTCCAAGCCTAGTGCTCTGCCCCCTGCGCCACCTAGCTCGTCATTAAGTAGCAAAACCAAGATTTGAACCCAAGTTCTTTGACTCTTAACTCCATTGGGTTCTGTACCACAGAGCTGGAAAGGATTTTAGATATCATCTAATCTTAACGTGGAGCTGACCCAGAGAATCTGTGAACTTGGAAGGGGGGAAAAATTACATTTTTATTTTCACAATCCTCTAACTGAAACTTAGCATTTCCTTCAATATTTAAAAACATTATTCTGAAAAAGGGGACATAGGTTTCTGCAGGCGGCCAAAGGGGTTCGACAAAAAGGTTCAACAAAAACCTCTCATCTATTCCAACCCTCTTATTTTTCGGATTGAAATACAGAGAATGACTCCCTCGAGGTCACATGGCTAGCTAGTAAAAGAACCAGGACTAGAACTCTAGTTTCCTGACACCTAAGCTAGGATCCTTCCTACTATGCCATACTGCCCCACACCTTTCCATCAGCCCCTGGCAACTGGCTTCTTGCTGGGAGCCCTGCTTTGAGGAAGCTTGGCTTTGGAACATTTGCCATCCGTCTTGATGGAAACCTTTTTGCTAGGTGGTGTGACATGAGGGATGTGAGCACTGACTACCCGTCAGGAATTGCCTGGAGGTAATTCACTTAACCTCCCAGTGCCCCGGGCACTTTTCTCAGATTAAAAGTTGCCAGAAAAGTGCTGATCTGCCTTGATAGGAGTGCCTTTTGAGGGAGCTCACTAGAGGTGAATGTTCCCCTCCAAAAAAAAAGTGTTTTTTTATTTAAAAATTTTAAAAAGACAGAAGTCCTCTTTTTTGTAAGATTTCTTTGGTTCCTTTCTGTGTTACCAGGTAGGACCAGCACTACCCTCCACCCTATACAAACCTTTCCCTTTTCCTGGATACTTTCTCCCCCTCTCTCCCTCCCTCCCTTCTCCCCACCCTGAGCTTCTCAGACTGCAGGGACCGGCTGTGCTTGGTGGAACCTGCTCTGGGAGCTGGCTATAAATAGCTATTTTCACCCAAGACCTTGGCGGGGTTCCCAGCACCATGGAGGGGCCGGCCTGGCAGTGGGTGGGGAGGGTGCTCCAGGAAGAGACAGTTGTGCCTGTAGTCTCTGCTATGCCACTGGGCACAGAGAGCACTGGAGGATGCAGGCACTACGTTAGCACAGGTCTAAGTGAACCGGATGATTCATTTCTGTGGCCGAGATGGCCCCTAGTAACCCAGGGGTCAGAAAGCTGAAGAACTGTAAGCTGGAGGTGCCAGTCACTTAGCCTATTCTCATGAAGGCCCTCTCCGTTTGGCAGATGGGAAGAGCAAGGCCCAAGAGGAGTAGTTTAGCTCCTACCATGTTGGTGGAGGACTTGAATGGGTTCATACCAGACTCCACTACCTCCACATTTAGCCTATTTGAAGTCTGCCTCTACTGGGAATGGGCCCTTCAGTTAAGCAGGATTGATCATAGGGTGAAGGAAGGTTTGGAGGACTGTGGGCTGAGGGCCAGAGGGACTCACCCCACAACTCCAAAGCTCATGGCCGTGGCCTGCAAGGAGGGCCACAGGTCTAAGCCATGGATGGGGTGGGCAGGACAGGTGATCAAGGCAGCTTTCCTGCTCCTGATACAATGCTTCCTTGTGTCTCCAATTCACGTCCTCAGCCAGTTCCACCTTCCGCCCAGCACTGCCAGTCCCTCAGCTCCAGCCCATGGACCTGAGGGTGGGGCAGAGGCCCCCTGTGGAGCCTACATCAGAACCAACTCTGCTGGCCCTTCAGCGCTCTCAGCATCTGCACCACCAGCTCTTTCTTGCTGGTCTACAGCATCAGCAGGTTGAACACATTCAGGTAAGTCTCTTCCGGGACCTTAGACACATCCCTAGGCATACGTCTTCCATACACCCACACGTTAGCCCCTAAGTGTGTCCCTCACCAGGATCAAGCCGTCTCAGCCTGTTGCCCCACCCTCCTTACTCTCCTGACCTCTTTCTTCATCACTCCATCCCCAGCTCTCCCTGGAGACCCCAGTGCAAGAGGCACCAGGAGGCCATCAAGAGCAGGAGCTGAGGCAACTTCTCCACAAGGACAAGAGCAAACGGAGTAAATAAAGGAGGCCTCTTCTTGGTTCTTGCCCCAAGATGCTCCTGACCCACCCTGGGGCAAACATCAGGGCTGGTTGGCTTCCCCTGGTTGTCTGCGTCTTTGGCGGAAAGTGGGGGGTGGGCGGAAGGAGGTGTTAGAGATTCTTTGGTCCTCCCCATCCCTGTGTCAGCCTTCACGCAACAGTTTATCTGGCTCTAAACCTGTGTGTGTTGTGTAACTGTGTTTGTTGGCTCTGAGAGAGAGGAAGAGCAGAAAGGCCTGGAGGATGGGGAGGGAGTTCCTGGTACATCTCTTGCTGGGGGCCTAAGCTGGGCATTGGACAGTGAGTGTACTAGGAACCCACCCCCCCTACTCCCTCCCTCCAACCCCTCTGCCCCCCCCCCCACCCCCAGGTGCTGTGGCCAGCCATGCTGTGAAACAAAAATTGGCTGAAGTCATTCTGAAGAAGCAGCAGGCAGCATTGGAAAGAACCACCCATTCCAATATTCCCTTCAGGTGAGGCCTTCCCTCCCCTCCCCCCACCCATGTACATTAACTCCCTATTTCTAACTAAAAAGCTCTGACCACAAAAGCACACACCAACCAGCTCCCTTCATCCCCCTACCTCTCCCTAGCTCTAACAGCAACCACCCTACAAAGAGGATGCAGCTGCCTCCTCACACATACATCCCTAACACATACACGACAGCAGCCCACTGCCCACAAAGTCCTCCTCCTCCTTTAAAATGCTTCTGGATACACACACACACACACACACACACACACACACACACACACACGTCACAGTGCTTTGGGCAGGTGCATCTTCAGTGTCAGGAATGGTCTGTGTCCCATTAGTCTGACCACCTAACCCAAGCCTCAAAGCCTCCAGAATATTAGATAATAGTGCACAGAAATACTCCTTCCATCCACTGATTGATTAAATCAGTGAGCATTTGTTGAGTGGCTCCCATGTACCAGGCCTGATGCTAAGCAATGAAAATACAAAGACAAAAATAAGTCCCTGCCCTCAAGTTGCTGCTTATATTCCATCAGGGGAAACATGTCTACTTATAAATCTATACAAAATAAATACAAGGAAAGGGGGTACCAATACTGGGGAGGATCGTAAAAGGCTTTATCTTATAGAGGAGATGGTGCTTGGGCTTGAAGGAAACCAGAGTTTCTGAGAAGCCAAAGAGAGGAGAAGGACATTCCAAGCAAGGGAGACAACATATTCAAAGGCATGGATGCAATATTATATGTGAGGACAAGGTCTGTTTGGCCGCTGGAGCATAGAGCACATAAAAGTATGTTATAAAAGTCCTGGAGAAGGAGGTTGGAGCCGGGGCATGAAGAGTTTTAAATGACAAACAGAGGAGATTCTATTTGGTCCTAGAGGTACCTGGGGGAGCCACTGGAGTTTATTTATCAAAAGATAGCTTTGCTTTAAGAAGATCTCCAGCAGCTCTGTAGAGTCTGGTTTGGAGAGGGGAGACACTTGAGGCAAGGAGACCAATTATGACACAGTACTGCCCTCTGGAGCCTGTCATAAGTGGTCACCGTAGGGGCAGCTTGGCTCCCTCCTATCCAGAGAAGCAATGGGGTAGGGTGAAAAGTTGGAGTCTGAGGACCAAAGTGTGAATCCTGGTTCTTCTGCTTACTACCTGTGTGACCTTGGGCATGTCAGCTCTCTAGATTTCAGTTTCCTCATTTTATAAAAAATGAGGGGGTTGAATGCTACAGAAGGAAGCAAACTAGATTGGTAGTCAGAGAGCCTGTGTTCAAATCCTGACTGGGCCATTTGTGTGGCCTTGAACCATTCCTTTTTTGTACTGGGCCTTGGTTTCCTCATGAGGGTGTTGATTTCAGTGATATCTGGGTTCTCTTCTAGCTTTAAATCCTATAATCCTGTGAACTAGACACAGGAAGTTGCCTAGACCCATTGATGCCCTTCTGGGATAATGAGAACTAACATTTATTTAGTGCTTACTATGGACTAGGCACTGTGCTGAGCGCTGTACAACTGTGGTTCTATTTGACCCCCATAACACCTGTGGAAGACAGGTGCTGTTATTTCCTCATTTTACAGATGAGGAAACTGAGGCAAATAGAGGTTAAGTGACCTGCCCAGAGTCATATAACTAGTAAGTGGCTGAAGTCAACTCAGGGCTTCCTCACTCCAAGCCCGGCATTCTATCCGCTGCACCACCTAGCTGCCTGAGAAGCTGCCTTCTGGGAGCTTGGAGTCCCTGCTCTACTCCACTCCACTGCCTAACTCCAGGCCCCTGGCCCTGCCTGAGAGACCCCCAGTGGAATCAGTTCTGCACTTCCTAATGCATGGTGCTGGGGACATAGGAAGCGTGGGTAGCCTCAATACCCAGGTGGATGAGATTACACGAAAGGCTGCCCAGTGCAGCTGTATACCTGCAGGCATTGGGGTCCCAGCTATTCTGGAGCAGCTTGAGCATCTTCTCCACAGAACCCTGGGGTCTCTAGAGACAGAGGGAGCACCCCCCGCCGTGCTGAACAGCTTCCTGCCCACAGTTCCCAGTCTACTCAGTGACTCCCCAGAACACTTTCCCCTGCGTAAGACAGGTGAGCTGGGGAGAGAAGCAGGGGTGGTGGGGTCTGGAAGGGAAATGATGGGAGAGATAACTCAGGTCAGGGGGTGCAAGGACAGAATTGAGAGGGAAGGAAACATAAGGGGAGGGATAGGGTCTGTGGGATAGGGTCTCCTTTGGAGGGAGGGTCAGTGGAGGGGGGCAGGGAGCCTAGGGTGACTCTAGTCCTCTCTACAGTCTCAGAGCCCAACCTGAAGCTGCGCTACAAGCCCAAGAAATCTTTGGAGCTGAGGAAGAACCCACTGCTCCGCAAGGAGAGCGCTCCTCCCAGCCTTCGTCGGCGCCCCACTGAGCCCCTTGGGGGTGAGGGAGATTTAGGGAAGAGGAGGGGACCTTTCCAAAGCAGGCCAGGCACCAGGCAGAGGTTCCCTGGGGTTGGAGGTGGGGGTGGAACCATGGTTACTACTTCTTTGTCCCCCACTTCAGAGAAAGGGCAGTTTTACCAAGCAAATGAAGGCCTGACTGACTTTGGGCCTGGGACTTGGCAGGGAGTGATGAATGAAAAAGACTGAGGAGTCTGTTCTTGGAGAGAAAGTGTTAAGGGGTGGGGGGGCAGAGACTGACCTTGTTCCTCATACTTGGACATCTCTTTCCTTTCCTCCCAACTTTCCAGATTCATCGCCTAGTAGTAGCAGCACACCCGTCTCAGGTTGCAGCTCCCCCAATGACAGTGAGCATGGCCCCGTACCTGCCATGGGCTCCGAGGTAAATACCCCATTCTTACCAAATACTGCTTGTCGGGCAATGATCATGGGACCTAGGGAAGGGCCACTGGAGTATCTTCAAGCCTTTAGAACCCAACTAGGGGCCCCTTGGGAATCTAGGGTACAGATCTTAGAGAGAATGGTTTCCATGTGGGTAAAAGTCTGAGGGATGTGACCTCATCCTGCTCCCTGTGGCAGGAGCTTTTAGCCCAACGGCTTCGACTACAGGAAAGTTCAGTTGCCCCATTTGCCTTGCCAACGGTGTCCACGCTTCCCGAAATCACCCTGGGGCTGCCTGCTACCACCAGGGTAAGTGGCTAGGGTACTTCCTCTGTACTCTAAACCCCCTGTACTCTCTTCCCAGCTCTTCCTTGGCATTCACTTCTTCCTCCTCTTCTTCATCTGAGTCTTTCCCCTGCTCCACTTCTCCCCAATCCAATCTTTCTTCTGCATCTCCTTTATTCTTAGCTCAGTTCCTCCTTGGCTAGCCTCCTCCTGCTCACCCTCTGCTTCTCTCCTAGGCTGATGGTGACCGAAGGACTCACCCTGCTTTGGGGCCCCGGGGACCTGTCCTGGGGAGCCCCCATGGTCCCCTTTTCCTGCCCCCAGGCCTAGAGCCTGAGGCAGGGGGCACTTTGGCATCCCACCTGCAGCCCATCCTCATCCTGGAGCCTTCAATATCTCATCCCCCACTGCTGACTGGTGAGACCCCTCTTGCTCCTGGGGAAGGTATTGATGGGGAAGGGAATAAGTCGTAGGAGAACAGGTCCCTCTACCCTAATGAATAGATAGCAGAAGTGACTGGCCCTTTCCCAGAAAGATCCTGCCAGTAGCCCCTCCAGACCTCCTTGCTCAGCCCTCCTCTCTATGCCCAAATTTCCACTCCCTCCCCCCTAACCAGTGACCATGTCCTCTGCTCCTTTCTCCCTTCCCAACTGCTCTGAGCTTCTGAGATGTTCCTCTTGCTTCCCTCCCTTCTTCATCCTGTTCTCATTCTCTGTAGTGCCTGGGCTTGGGCCACTACCCTTCCATTTTGCCCAATCACTACTCTCCAGTGAACGGCTTTCAGGCTCAGGCCCCCACACGCCGCTGAGCCGGACTCGCTCAGAGCCCCTGCCCCCCAGCACCACTGCTCCCCAGACACTAGGCTCCCTACAGCCCCGCCTGGATTGGCTGAAACAACACTCACAGCTGAGCAAGGTGAGGTGGGAAATGGGGTGGGGGTGAAGGGTCAGGGAGTATATCAATTATGGGGTGCTAAGCTAGGCTACTGTGAGGTGGAAGAGGAGGGGGAAGTTTGAAGGGAAAGGGGCTAAGACCAGGGTGGGCTGGCAGCAGTTTACTCTCAACTACATAAAGTGCATGGATCCCTAGGAATCAGTGGCAGGCTAAGAGATCAGGTTCACCCAGCCCACCTTACTTCCTACCCCCTGCCTCACTGACTTCAGAATCACTTAATAGCCTTCTGACATCTCTCCTGCCCAGAGGCTGGCAAAACCAAGTGAGAAGCCTCGACTTCGGCAGATCCCCTCAGCAGAAGACCTAGAGACCAACGAGGCACCTGTCAGAGGCCCAGAGCACAGGGACCTCAGCCATGGGAAGCCTGATGTTGGTCCTGCCGCCTCCCAGCAGCACCAGCAGGTAGGCAGCCTCCAAAGCCAGAGACTCCCATTCCTACAGAGGTTTCTGGGTAGGAGTAGGGGGCTATAGGAGCACCGCCAGGACAGGATGGGAATGGGGAGGAGACGGGACAGTGAGGGCAGGAAGCAGCTCTAGGGCATCAGTGTCCTTCTCTCCTGCCTCGCACAACACCTACCTCACAGTGGCATGAGCTCAATTGAATTCAAGTCACAAATATACAACAAAAATGTAACAGCCTTCTCACCACCACCAGAGGGCATTCAGCCTGTTTCATCTCCAGAGGGGATATACTCTAAAGTCCACTCACATTCTCTCAACCAGTCTCTTTTGTGACCAGCAGCACACATTTTTAGGGCAGTTGGCAGGAGCTAGGGATAGAGTCTGTGGCCATGAAACACAACCAGAATTCATTTTCCCACGTGGGCTACAAACATCTTGGCCTCATTGATTCAGTATTCTAATGAACTAACTAGTTAGTTCTGTGTTCTAAACTAACTAGCCAAGATTAGATACACATTTGTCCTAAGTGAAGAGGATTGGGGAATCTTCATGCCCCTTCCATATGAAAGACCTGTGATTTGAGCTGGGCCAGTTTGTAAACACTGGAGAGCCCAGCTTTGGTTCTGACTTTGGGGTATGAGAGTTGGGTCTTTGTGAGATGACAGTGGTCAGCCCAGGCCTTTTTGAAGCTGGGGAAATGGCAAGGGAATCGGTGGCAATGTAGGGCAGTAGAACCCTCGGGTGGGGCTTTCTGGAAAAACTACATTAGGGTGGTTTAGTGAGAAGTCTCCTGGCTCTAAAGTTAGAAGACCTGGGTTCAAATGTTATCTCTGACACTATCTGTATAACCTTGAGGAAGTCACTGAATCTCCCAGGATCACCTGTAAAATTGAGGAGGTTGGACTGGGTAGCCTCCGGTTCTCTTCTGGCTCAAGATCTGTCTTCCTATTCTCCTATGAGGTCTAGAACAGAGGTGTCAAACTTGAGGGCTAACATATGCAGCAGGCAAAACTTCCAAGTGCACCCTGCTCCAACCAGATGAAAATATAATTGGGAAATGTTTAACGAGAAAAATAAAAATACAATACAACATAGATAATGTTAATCTGAGGTTTTCTAGTCAATATGCAGCCAGCAGGGATCTGTTTCTACTTGAGTTTAATACCACTAGTCTAGGGGTAGGAGTAATGTTTAGAGCTGGAGAAATCAAATTATTAAGAAGCCTTCTTCTCTTTCAGATATTCCTATGGGAACAGCAGCAACGGCTGTTGGGTCGGCTTCCCAGGGGAAGCTCAGGTGACTCACTGCCGTTGCCCTCTACCCAAAGTGGACACCGGCCCCTGTCCAGGGCACAGTCCTCCCCAGCTGCCCCCGTTTCCTTGCCAACTTCAGAACCACCTAGCCAGGCCTTAGTACTACCTTGCTCTGAGACCCCTGCCAGGACCCTGCCCTATACAACTGGTAAGACTGAGGATTGGGACCAGGCAGAAAAAAGACCATGGGAAAAGGTTATTGGAAGGAGAGAGAGAGAAAGAGAGAGAGAGAGAGAGAGAGAGAGTGTGTGTGTGTGCGTGTGTGTGTGTGTATCTCTAGGTTGTTGGCAGTCTGGTGAAACCTTCCGTCCCCTTCTCAGAACAGTGTTTTTGAATATATAAGACAAAGTGTATAGGGTTACAAGAGAAAACAATCATATTGAAATACAGTTATCAAAATATTTAAGAAATGATATGCCTCAAGTTAAGAACCCCTGCCCTTTATCCATCGTTGTACATGAATTCTGAAGTCCTGTTTGTCCGGCGAGTAATGCCCAGGAAAGATGCGTTTGTCCAGCTCCGACAATGTGTTTGGTGTCCTCTATCTAGGATCCTTTCTAGCAACGTTATTCTCTCAAGCTCCGTTAAGATACCTGAGAACACAAGATTTCTCTTTCCCTCTCTACTCCCCACTCTCTGAAGTATCCTTATATATTTAATCTCAACAACAAAAATATCTTTTAAAGACCTATTATGTCCATTGCCCTGGGCACTGGGGAAAAAGTGAAAAGCATCAAGAATCTTAAAATCTATCAGAAGGGAATGGGATACTTCATGTATGGAAATTAGTAAAACAGTGCAGTGTGTGACAGATGGAGTGAAAGATATACCCAGTGTGCTTTTTGAACATTTTGCAGATGGAGGGAATCCTTGTGTAGGCTGGCAGGGAGGAGTGGGGTCAGGGGTGACTTCACAGAGAAAGCACCACTTAAGAGGAACAGGATTTCAATAGGCAGAACTAAGAAGAAAGTACATACCTGCTCCTCACCTCCCCCAACAAGGGTCCCCAGTAAACCAGAAGAAAAGAAGCCCGGGCATAAGGCAGCTCTTTTCTCCCAGGCCTGTCACTGCCCCATTTTCCCTCTGTCTAGAAACAGGCTCAGATCTCTCCAGAAACTTGTCTGAGCCACACTGTTGGGGATGTGGTTGGGAAAACAAGATGGTCAGCTCAGTATTTATTAAGTGTACAAGATGCTGATGAAGTGAAGAGAATTGGTCCTGTGGAGCTTACATTTCCCTGGGGGCATACAGAGAAGTAAATACAAAATATTGTTGTCGTTTCTTACTTTTCGTGACTCCATTAGGGGTTTTCTTGGCAAAGATCCTAGAGGGGTTTACTATTTCCTTCTCTAGCTCATTTTACAGATGAGGAAATGGAGGCAAACAGGTTAAGTAACTTGCCCAGGGTCACACAGCTAGCAAGTATCTGAGGCCAGATTTGAACTCAGGGAGAGGAGTCTTCCTGGCTTCAGGACCAGCACTCTATCTACTATACCACCTAGCTGCTCTATAAAATACAAAACAGATACCAGAAAATACAAAGTGATTTCAAAGCACAGAGAGAACTCACTAATTGGGGGGGATCTGGAAAGTTCTATGTAGTAGGTGGCTCCTGAACATGTTTTGAAGGAAGGTAGAAATTCCAAGAGGCAGGTGGTACAGAAGGAGGGTGTCCTAAGCAAAGGGGACAGACAGCCCAAGCTCTGATTGTAGTGATGAGAGGAAGAGATAGAACAAAGAATAGACAAGGTAGCTAAATGCTGAGCTTAGGCTAGCCCACTAACCTTAAGAGGTCTTCATTTCAACCTCCGGCTTCTGAATCATTTAAAGCTAGCCAAAAATGGCCACAGTAGCTCTTGGCATCTCCTGTCCTTCCCCCTCTCTCTTTCCTTTTCCCCTTCCTTTCTTTTTTCTCTTATTCTTTCCCATCTTCTCTCCCTCTCACTCCCCCTCTGTCTTCTGCTCTCCCTGGCTCTTCCTCAGAAGAGGAAGTCAGTTTTTGGCAGATTTTTGTCAGAAAAATAATGGGGAACCATTTGAGTGCTTTATTACCCCACCTCAAGCCCTGGTGCAGTGATAATTATATAAAGGGCGAAATGCTATGCTAAGACAGACAGACAGAGACAGACAGACAGATATTTCATTTGCTATTAAACTGTGAGATATTATTCAGTCGTGCCCAATTCTTCATGACCCCGTGGACCATTGCACACCAGTACTGTCCATGGGGTTTTCTTGTTAAAGATACTTGAGTGGTTTGCCATGTCCTTCTCCAGAAGCTAAATGACTTGACCAGGGTCACACAGAGGGTAACTGTCTGAGGCCAGACTCAGGTCTTCCTGACTATAGGCCCAGCCCTCTAGCAACCAAGCCATCACCAAACAGCCATTTAGGATTACCAGAGTCTAATCTCTAAGCTCCTTTACGATTATGACATTCAGTGTAAGGACCATCCTGTGAGGCTATCATTTAATTTCACTTATGGTTTGGCCACATAGACATATGTTAATTTGCCTGGATGGTGCAGGTCTGTAATCAATGTGTATGTATGCTTGGGACTGAGATACATTGGGTTGTCTTAGAGGTGTTGGTCTATGTCAGGATGGTTGTGGGCATGTATAAGGAGGTTGTTGGGATGGGTACTCTGGACAGTGGGAGGAGGTGTCAGCCTGTGGTTATGCGGGCTACCTGGGAGGGTATCAGTGTACCAGTGGCTGCAGCTGTGTGTAGTCATGAGGGGTATACCAGGATAAACATAGCCATATTTGAGAATGTTGGGGTGGAGATACATTAGGCCCTGTAAGGGGAAGCTGAGCTTTGACCAGGCAGTTGGTTGTGTTGGGCTGTATATTGGTATCTGAGAGTGTTGGGCATGGCTGTAATCCCGTGGAGAAATGTCCCCACACAAACAACATCTTGCTGCCTGGCTCCCTGGCAGGGTTGGTGTATGATTCAGTGATGCTCAAACACCAGTGTTCCTGTGGGGACAACAGCAACCATCCTGAACACGCAGGCAGAATCCAGAGCATCTGGTCCAGGCTACAGGAACGGGGGCTACGGAGCCAGTGTGAGGTAAGGGGGTGAGGGGGTTGGAGGCGGGGCGGGAAGGAAGAGCAGCGAGGATAAAGACGTATGGAGGATCGGGAGCATGCTGACGAGGGGAGAGCCACAGCAGTCAGGAGCTCGGCCGGGCTGTAACGGCTTCTCTCTACCCAGTGTCTCCGAGGCAGGAAGGCCTCATTGGAGGAGCTGCAATCAGTCCATGATGAACGACACGTGCTGCTTTATGGCACCAACCCACTCAGCCGCCTCAAATTGGACAATGGAAAGCTTGCAGGTAGGAAGCCATGCCCAGCCTACCTCGTTCTGTAGCTTCCTCAAGCTTTCTCATCATTCCCAGCTCTAGCCTTTCCGCCCTTCTTGTGCCCTCTATACTGCCTCCTACTCTAAACCCACCCCCTCCCATCCCCACAATTGTTCAGTCTAGCCCAACCTCTGATCTTGGCTTTCCACTACCGTTCTTTAACCTGTCACCCTAGCTTTGATGTCCCAGGTTTTGCTCCTTGTCCATGCTAATGCCCTTGCTTAACCCAACCATCTCTGTTTGTCTTTTGTCCTCTGTTGCTTTTCCATTCTTCACCTTTGCCCCATCCCTTCTATTCTTTTGCGGTTGGGTAGAGGACTCCTATGCCATAAAATTCTCTATGTACCCGCTCTCCCTGCAGGGATCCTGGCACAGAGGATGTTTGTGATGCTGCCCTGTGGTGGGGTTGGGGTAAGTGCTCCCTTGTAACCCACTGAGTGGGCATTCTACCTGCTGGCAGTGTTCCTCTTCTGCCAGCCTCCTGTTCCCTTTCTGTATTACCTAGTGCTTAAGTTCCCTACTTAGTTTGTATGCCACAAAGAACTTCCTAGATGCAGCTCTTACCAACTCCTGGCCCCTTCTCCTTCCCTGCTACTGGCTAGAAGGCCCATTAGATCATAAGGCCAGGGAGGACAACAACCTTGTTTTTGATTCTTTTGTGTCCTTCATTACTACTGAGCACACTGTTTGGCACATAACAGACATGTAAATCATAACTGAGCGAATGAGCCATGAGCCTGAGAATCAGGGCCAAGATCTGGACTTGGGACATTGGTCACTCCCTTGTGCAAGGGCTCTATGTGCCCCTTGCCCCTACCAGGAAGTATAATTGGTCATCAGACCTAGTCCACCAGGCTACTTGCAAGTATCAGACGAGTAGAACCTTTCAGGCGTGGGTTAGAAAGCAGTGATGACAGCTAGTAGTCCCACTTCCAGAGAGCAGGCCTTCACTGTATCCCTGGGATCCTTCTTTGCTCCCCCATTATGGGTTCTTCCCATGCTGGATGTCCATATTTCATACTGTGGCCCACCAGTTAGCCTCCTTTGCCTCAGAGCAAAGGAAGTACCAACCAAAGGTCGATGGAGTGGGAGGATTGAATGCCCTGGTGAACTTGGCTATGATTTGAGCTAGGAGTATGAAATTATAAAATCCAGGGCCAGTGTTTGGGTACAGGAAGGAGACCAGAAAGCTGTGGATAGTGGTGGGACCACTTGGAAGCAGCTACCCTGTTTAAAACTTCCTATTTCCTGCCACTTTCTGGTTTTCCAACTGTTGTTACTTCTGTTTTCTCTTCCCTTCTCCCTTTACCTCTGTCTTTCTCTCTCTCTCTTTCTCTCTCCAGCTTCTTGTGACTCTCTCTGCCTTCCTTGTCTCTCTTGGTCCACCTCGCCCCACCTCCCTACCATTCCCTCCTGGCCCCTCCCTAGCCTTTGAGGGGAGCGGAACCATGGCCCTGGGGCTCGGTTGAGGGAGGCCTCCCAGCCCAGGCTAGGGCCCTGAGTGGAAGACAGTGGTGCAGACGGCCCCTCCAGCTTGGACCATCCCAAAGGGCCTGAGCAGGGTCAGCTGGGGTTTAAACCCCCAGCTTGACTAAAACCCTGAGCTCCACCCAGGTAATGCCATGTCCCTTTACCTGAATGGGGAGGCAGGGATGATGTCGATGGCAGAATATGCCAGCCCATCTGGAACTAGTTCCAGTGACTTAAAGATGGGAAAGAAAAAGCACACTGGGATTTGAGGGCCTCAACAGGCCTGACCTCTGAGCAGTTCGAGGCACTGACCTTCTTCAGCCTTGAGGGGCAGAACTGTCTCCCCAGATCTCTGACCTTCTTGCAATGGAGTGGGCACTGCCCATCCTACTGCCTGCTTTGATCCCTGTCCTGTGGGGTACCTTTAGGCCATTACACTAACTGTAGAACCCTAGGTGATATTGGCTGTGACTCTGGCCCTACAGGTGGACACAGATACAATCTGGAATGAACTGCACTCCTCCAATGCAGCCCGCTGGGCTGCTGGAAGCGTAACTGACCTTGCCTTCAAGGTGGCCACCCGAGAGTTAAAGGTAGGACATGAAAGCAGGAGAGGGCTAGGGAAGGGTGGAAAGCAGGATTAGTGTGTCTTAGGAATTCAGATCCAGCAGCTGCCCTATAATCTGTCATGGACTTGTGAGGATTAGGGTAGGGACTGGGGCAGGCAGGTCCAAGATTGGGTTAGAACCCTAGGACGCCTATCATTTCGTAGGGAGGGGAACTCAGAACTGTGGACTACTAAGTCCAATCATCTCCAAGGGGGTCCTTATCTCAACCATCCAAAACATAGCTGTTAACCAGCTGAGTAAATAGCTCAGCCCTCCTCTCTGGGCAGGTTTCAATCTTGGCCTCAGTTCCTGTGTCTTTAAAAATGAGGGAGATTGGATTAGATCATCTCTCTAAGGTCTTATCCAGTCCTAAGATCCTATAAATTCTTTAAGTGCCTTTTTTCTATATGTGACCCTTTGCTGGATACCAAAACCCAAACAAATGTTTGGTTTGCACATGTTTTTACAAATGATGATTAAGCTTCCTTCCCTACAGACTGGGGAGGGATTGATCTGTCTTGAATCTGAAAGTTATATTCTCTTTCTGAAAACCTTCAATTTCTAATAAAGGAAGGTTATAATAAGGAATCTTTTAACATTAACCCTAATTTCCCTCTACAACATTTGAAAAATGCATCCGTTTATTACTGCGCACCAAAGACTTTGAGCCTTCAACATTATGCAAAATATGTGACATCACGATACACACACACATATATACATATTTGTGCCACACAATGAAATTCAGGGACATTAAAATATGTAAATGTATTTAAATAAGTAAAGTGTCCTTTGTTGCACTCATCTCTCCCCTGCCTACCCCCAGTATGCTTTCGTACTTGAGGAGGCTACCTACCTGGCCTAACCCTAGTCCTGGTTCTCCAGAGCACCATACAAGGAGACCTGCACAGATGCAGTCCCTTATCTCTTAGCACTTAGAATCAAGACAGATCTAATGAAGGAAGGAGAGCAGAAAGTTGTGGATAGTGGTGGGACCACTTGGGAGTGGCTACCCTGTTTAAAACTTCCTATTTCCTGCCACTTTCTGGTTTTCCAGAAATAATTAGATAATTAAAATGACACAGTAAAATCAGCCAACCAAGATAGACTGGAAGCTCTTTGAGGGCAGAGCCTGTCTTGGTTTTTTATTTATATCCCAGGCTCCTATACAGTGCTTGGCACGTAGTAAACATTTAATAAATGCTTGTTGCTTGATAGATGGTGAAGTGTTAACATCCAGGCCAAGTCATGGTAAGCACACTTTATAATGAGGGTATAAGTATAAGTGGAGCATTGGGGAGAAAAGCAAGACTGAGGAGACCATGGTCATTCCTGACCTAACTAGGGCAGGCAAAAGGAAAGCATCAACTCTTACAAGAAAAGCAACCAGGAGCCTGGGTTTTAGGACCGGTTTGTACAAGAGAAAGGTAGGTTGGTATAAGGCTATGATGGATGGTGTGCAACAGAAGTCTGGCTGGGTAATGCTAACACTAATGTTCTTCTGTCCCCAGAATGGTTTTGCAGTAGTGCGGCCCCCTGGACACCATGCAGACCATTCAACTGCCATGTAAGGCCTGGGTGTGGGAGGCCTTGGTAGGGGGAAGGGTAAGGAAGTTCCCAGAGAAGCAGTAGGTTGATCTCACACAAGTAAGTCCCTTAAGGGATTTACCAAATGGAAGATTTGTGAGCCACTCCTGCTCCCAATTTCCCTTTCTCGGTCTCCCTTAAAAGAGACATATGGGTGAGCTATGCATGTGCCACATTGAGGGTGGGACGCAGAGAGATATCAGACTGGCAGGAATACTTTCCTCCTCCCAGGGGGTTTTGCTTCTTCAACTCGGTGGCCATCGCAAGCCGGCAGCTACAGCAGCAGGGGAAGGTTAGCAAGATCCTCATTGTGGACTGGGTAAGTCTCTTGCCCCACTCTGGACACACCTCCTGAACCTGGTAAGGCCCCAAACCTGAGCTGACTGCAGCAGCCCTAGCTTGTGCCCACTGGCTGCAGCCTTAAGAGAATGAACTCTATTAGTCTACCTATAGCTAGGCTCATGACCCCGAGATGTTGTGGCTAAAGAAAGCTGGAGGCAAACAGGCAACTGGTAATTAGGCCTTTTTCCATGTTTATTCTCCCCTTAGCTACTGTCACTGTACCCCAACAACTGGCCTTTAAGAGTAAGCCAATCTCTTTATTTCAGTCCCTTTACTTAGCTGAAAAAAGGTAGAATTTTTTTAGTAGAAACCTTTCTAATAAATGTACAGGGAAAACAAAAATATTTTTAAGTTTAGAATGAATATTTTTACAAAACAGAATCCTTATCTTATGATATCTATAGTCTAAACCCAGGAATTCTTATGATTTTTTGTATCATGGACTCCTTCTCAGAACAATGTTCACTTAATTCCCTGCTCCCCTTACTCCTCATGAAAGTAATACTACCACCATCCCAAGTCCTACCCCTATAGTGGCGTAACAGCCACTGTAATTGTAGTGTAGAACTGCTGTAGCAGTGAATTTTCGCCAACATTAAGAAGGGGGTTGTTCTTTTAAAGCCTATTTCATGTGTCTTTTGTATCTCTCTCCTCAGAGCTTAAACTCTCTCTTTTCTAAGACTCATTATAGCTTCACTGTAGCACTGGAAAAGAATCAAAAAATAAGCTATAGACAGTTAAATTGATGCCCAAGAAGGATAGAGTGACTTACCCAGGATTGATCAATCATGAGTGATAAAGCCCTGGTTTCCTTAGTCTAACATTATTAGCCCACCAAGTGTGGCTCCCTTGTCTTCCTCCAGGTGTGATGTTAAGAATAGAGAGCTTTCTGGTTTCAAAGTGCTTTCTTCATAACAACCCCAGGAAGTATGTAGCACTAATACTCTTAGTCCCACTTTACAGATGAGGGAAGTGAGACTCAAGAGAGGCTAAGACAATGGTCAGTGGTCACCTAGATCTTAGGCAGCACAGCCAGGACTCAATCTTGACCAGATAGTTGAGATGAAGAGTAGCCCTGAACTCTCCCTCTAGACAAGAATTGACAGAGCCCAGGTTTAGTGGCAAGGGTTTAGCAGCAGCCATCCATAGGAAGCTGACCAGTCCCAATTCTTCTGACCAGAGCAGACATTGATGAAACTTTCTCCAGGGCTCCTGGCTTTGCTGGACTCCCATAGACAAACACTGTTCTCTAGACCCAAACCCAACTAGGCAGGTCCCCAAGAACACACACCAAGTAAGAGATCTGGACACGAGAGAGTGGGATTCCAGTGCTTCAGGTGAGGATTTCCCTGGGTCACATGACCTGGGAACATCCTGTGACATCCAACAATATTTCATATAACAGTAACTCACTTTGCTTAAAGCAGACACGAGTAGTCAGAATCAGGTCATCGGTGCCAGGGCCTCCAAGTGACTGGTTTTTATAGGGTAGCTGCTTTCAGCGTGCAGCGGTGTGGGATTCGGATTTAAAGTAGAAGGCATCTGCCAATGATAACTGCAGTTGCTTTTCTTTCCCCATCTCTGTACCTGGGCCTTTGTGCTTTCTCCACATTGTTATATTGGGCAGCCGTTTGTATCACATGGCCTTGAGTGAGGGGCATGTTTTAATGGTTACATATAAATTGTTGGCCCAGTTACACAGTCCCTGTCTCCCAGGCTTTACTCCGTTCCATTATTTAGCTTCTAGACCCTTCCCTACCTCACTTACACTCATCTCACCAAAAACAGGATGTTCACCATGGCAACGGAACTCAGCAAACCTTCTATGAGGACCCCAGTGTGCTCTACATCTCTCTACATCGACATGATGATGGCAATTTCTTTCCAGGCAGTGGGGCTGTTGATGAGGTAACGTTTGGAGCCCCTCCTTCTCCTCCCATCTATTGGCTTATCAATATTGACAAAAAGGAGGGGACACAGGATGATTCATCCTCCTATAGGCAGTCAGCTTCCTCGTCCTTAACCCTTGTAATTCTTAGGACTCTAGGCCTCTCAGTACGATGGAAGGATGAGTGTAAACTGATCAGGAAAGAGAAAAAGGGAGAAAATCCAAAGAAATGACTCCTTTTCCAGGGATTATCACCTTCCTTGGAGGAGAGACTGGCAGGATAGAGAATTACCTTGCTAGGGAGTTGGACTTGGGAAGGCTGTAGAGCCCTTTGGGCTGAGGCTTTCTAAGTAACAAGAAATTCCTATCTCTTGTGCCTGTGTCTTCAAAGGGTTTCCTAAGGCAGCAAGATATGTCAGTGACCCTGTTTCTTTAGAGCAGGGAGTTTGGGGCAGGGGCAGCCCAAGCAGTGCAGAGAAACATTGAAAAAAGATAAAAGAGGGGAAGAAGGAGGGATCAATCTGGGGTAGGCTCTCCATGCTTTACATGTTTATACCTGGTCTTAGTCAAAACCCAGGTATGACCTTATCTCAGGTATGTTGAGCTTCCTTGGGTATAATAGTTGCCTTAAATCTAATTCAACAAACATTTGTTTAAGTGCCTACTATATGCTAGTTGCGAGGGATATTAAGGCAGCTAGGTGGTATAGTAGTTAGAGTGCCAGGCCGGGAGTCAGGATGACCTGAGTTCAAATTCAGCCTCAGACACTTACTAGATGTATGAGTCTGGGAAAGTCCCTTTACCATGTTTGGCTAAGTTCCCTCATCTGTAAAATGAACTGGAGAATGAAATGGTGACCCACTCCAGTATCTCTGCCAAGAAAACCCCAAATCGGGTCACAAAGAGTCAGACACAATTGAAACTACTGAACAAAGGCTGCTAATGACAAAAATGAAACAGTTCCTGCCTTCAAGCTATTCTAATTGGAAGATACTACATATGCACAAATGGGTACAAGATAATTTGAGGTAGGAGAGAGTACAGATGTGGGGATTAGGAAGGGTACGGATTAGGAGTTGGCATCTAAGCTAAACCTTGAAGGAAACTAGGTATTCTAAGAGGGATCAGTGAGGAGAGAATGTATTCCCAGCAGAGCCATGTCTGTCTGCAAAGACACAGAGGTGGGAAATTAAATGTTGAGTTTACAAAACAGCTAGTAATCCAGTTTGACTGGAATGTATCATATATGAAATAGAGTAATAGGAAATAAGTTTGGGAAGGTAAATGGAAACCAGACTACGAAGGGCTTCAAATGCAAGGTTAAGGACTTTGTATTTTTTAAGAGCCACTGAAGTTTTTTTGAGCAAGAGAGTGGCATGGTCAGATCTGTGTTTTAGATTTGTTATTTTAGCAGTTGTATGGAAGATGGATTACAGAAGGCAGAGACAATGGACACCAAGTAGAAGATTATTGTAATAGTCCAGGCAGGACATGATGAGGGTAATAGTCATCTGAGTGGAGAGGAGACAGGTACAAGAGAGGTTGTACAGGCAGAAGAGGAAGAATCATTCAGTCTTGGCAACTGATTGGATATGGAGAGTGAGGGAAAGGAAGGAGTGAAAGATGATTCTGGGGTTGTGAAACTGGGTGGCTAAGAGGACCGTGATAACCTTAGATAACATTAGATAATGTTAAAGATTAGATAACATTAGAAATGGCTAAGTTTAAAAAACAGGTGAAAGGAAGAAGAGATATGTAGGACCACAGCTCACGAGCATAGCAGGGTCAAGTGAAAGCCTTTGAAGCAGGGAAAAAACTTAGGAGGCAGGGTGCCAGTGGATAAGAAGGAACTGAAGGTAAGAGATGCATAAAAGGGGCAAGCTCTCAGAGAAAAAGGGATTGGAGGGGATCAAAGGCACAAGTAATGTGGTTGGCCTTAGCAAAGAGAAGAACCACCTCTTCCTCAGACTAGAGCAAAGGAGGACAGAGTGAGGTTTTGAAGGGTCAGGCAAGGAAGAAGGAGCCCACAGTGGAGTCCTTGAATTTTTTGGTAAAAGATGAGAAATGGCCATGGAGGTGGGTGGGTGCATAGAAAGAGACAATTTGGATGTTATCAGTTGGCAGCTATTGGAAACTGAACATCTAACAGCACCACCATCTTTGGATCAGGGGCATTTTCTTTTGAGATGTGCCTGGGATCTCATTCCCTCTCTACCATCTGATTCTAGTTCTTCATATGTTTATCTGGACTGCTTGGGCTGCTCCCTCTCCAGTTTCATCACTCTAAGGAAACAGTGGCACTGAGTTATCTCCCTAATTTGGAGAGCTGTTTGAGAAGAAGGAACAGGCCTATGTCACTGGCACCTGCCACAACTTCATATGGAAATGTTCCACTTTAAGAAAACCCAGTATGCAAAAATCAGAATTCAAAAGTTGACAAATTGTCTATTTCTGTCATCAGACTTTACTCTGTCACACAGAACAAATTACATAGACCCATAGGATGTTAGCACCAGGAGGGACCTTAGAAATCATCTAGTCTAATCTTCTCATTTGACATTTGAGGAAACTGTAGCCCAAATATGTGATTTGCCCAAAATCACATAGTAGCAGAGTCAGGACTCAAATCCAGGTCATCAGACATCAAGTCCACTTTATGTCACCCTTGCCACCACACTTCATGTCATCCCTTCAGGATGGCTTTTTATTTTTTACAACTGGGGTTAAGTGACATGCCCAGGGTCACATAGCAAGTGCCTGATGCCATATTTGAACTCAGGTTCTCTTGATTCCAGGGCTGGTGCTCTATCCACTGCACCACCTAGCATTCCCCAGGATGTCTTTAAATCACAAGCTGCTGCCCTAGTATAGTAAAGATGTTCAGTTTATCTGCCATTCTTCAGGAACAGGAGTATTTCATAAAACAAGGCATAAAAGAAGGCAATGTCAACAGAAGAACAAAAGTACACTCCAATCTCAACTACTATTTACTCTTCTGAGTCTTTACAAAATAGATGACAAGTCAAAAATCATTTATTAAGTACCTACTATGTACCAGGCACTGGGGATACAAGAAAGGCAAGAGATAGTTGCTGCTCCCAAGGAGTTGCACAACTGTGCAAACTAGACAGATAGAGACTGGATACATTGGAGATAATATCAGAGGGAAAGCACTAAGATAACAGAGGACTAGGAAATATTTCTCCCAGAAGATGGGACTTTAACAGAGACTTGAAGGGAATTAAGGAAGCCAGGAGGTGGAGATGAGGAAAGAGACAGTTCCAGGCATGGGGGACAGCTAGTGCAAATATTGAGAGTCAGGATATGCAGTATCCTGTGTGAGGAAGAGGAAGGAGGACAGTGTCATGGGACTGCAGAGTACATGGAAGGGATTTAAGTAAGAATACTAAAAAGATAGGAAGGGACCAGACTATGAAGGGCTTTAAAAAATCAAACAGGATTTTATGTTCGATCCTGAAGGTAATAGGGAGCCAGTGGAATTTATCAAAGGAGGTAGGGGTGGGGTGATCTAGTCAGACCTATGCTTTAGGAAGATCACTTTGGCAACTGATTGGAGGATGGACTGGAGTGTGGAGAGACTTGGGGCAGGGAGACCGGCCAGCAGGCTATCGCAACAGTCCAGACATGAGGTGATGAGGGCCTGCGAGAGGGTAGTGGTGGTTTCCGGAGAGAAGGGGGCATATTAACAAGATATGTTAGGAAGGTAGAAATGACAGAAATTGGCAGCTGATGGGATATGAAGAGTGAGAGTGAGGAGTCAAAGATGGCACTAAGTTTGATATTTTCTTTCTTGAGGTGGTGGATGAGAGCATTGGTCCTTTGCTTAAAGAGGCTATAATTCAACATGAATTGCTTGGCAGGAGCTTATACTGAAAACCGGGGGAGTTGAGTTCTAGTCTCAAATCTTCCACTAATTAACCTTAGTTTTCTTCTCTAAACTGGATGGTCTTTCAAGTTCTTTCTAACACTGAGAGTCTCTGATCCCCCTTTGATTTCTCCTCCCTGTGTTGCAGGTGGGGGCCGGCAACGGAGAAGGCTTCAACATCAATGTTGCCTGGGCTGGAGGCCTTGACCCACCCATGGGAGACCCTGAATACCTGGCAGCCTTCAGGTCAGTATTCAGTGACAGGATTCCTGAAGGAGTTTGGGAAATAAAATAAGACAGGTTGAAATAGACGTCCTCTCTTGCCTCTTCCTCCAACTGCTCCAGGTTAGCCAGGCAATCAGCCATCTACTGAACAATCACTGTATACTGTATAGAGACACTAGGTGGGCCAGAGGACGGAGTGCTAGATCTGGAGTCAGGAGGCCCAAATTCAAATTCTGCCTCAGACGCTATGTGATCCAGAGCGGATCTGAGCAACTCAGTTAACCTCTCACAGCCTCAGTTTCTCTCATGGAAATTAAGAGCTGTTTATTAGAGGTGGGTAGGGTTAGTCAGTGCCTGTGAAGAAAATGAGCTTTGAGGATTAATTTTATAGTCCCTTGATGGAAGTATAGGATATTTAAGACTGGAGAATTTAGTATATTGTAAAAGGCTCTAGGAATGCCTAAATAAAAATAAAATATATATATGTATGTGTGTGTATACACACACACATACACACACACACACAAGAGTAAGTATAGGCCAGGCTTAGTGAAGAGAGAGAGATATATTTGGACAACCTGACAGTGGGAGAGAGGGAGGGAAAACATACCCTCAAAAGCTTTGGACTTTTTTCTCAGTTGGCAGAATCTAATATTTGTGTGAACTTCTCCATACTAAGTCTAGGGATGATGGGTGCCAGTCCTGATTTTCTCAGGGCCCATGGTTCTGATTTACTTGGGCTAAATTTAACCAGGTTCTGAGGCTCCAGGTTCCCCTTGCTCCAGTTCTGCCCCTTTTGCACCCCAAGATCACCTTTCCCCAAATGGCCCCTGAGAATATGATGTGCTCCCACAGAACAGTTGTGATGCCTATCGCCCGAGAATTTTCTCCTGACCTGGTCCTGGTGTCAGCTGGGTTTGATGCTGCAGATGGCCATCCCCCACCTCTGGGAGGCTACCATGTCTCTGCCAAGTGTAAGAAGATTCTTAAGGGGTGACTGACTTCTAGACTGGAAAGAAGAGATTCTGTTCATCTGGGACTGAAACATAAAAAGTGGGAGGTGGGAGAAGGGATATGACCTTAGTCAGCTTGTGCCTGTGAGGCAGGATGAATTTGTCATACTCAAGGTTAGAGGAAATTTTAGGTCCAAACATCCCAGTGACCTGTTAACCAAGACCTATTCTCATCAATCCATCCTGTAGAAGTATGAGCACTAGGCACTGCCCAAATCCCTAGGGATTCAGGCTACGATCTAGCAGTTAAAGCAAGTCAGCAATAAAGCCATCTTCCAAGGATGTGTGTCCCAGGTAGAACTGGCAGCCCTTAGGAGACAGTCACAGGGTTGGGGGAGCCAGCTTGGCCCTGGGGAGCAGTCATAGATGGGAGACATCCTAGAGAACAAAGAGACCCCAGGGCAGTAGTGGGAATAGTCAAGCAGGAAGAGACAGGCAAAAGAAACCTCTGCTTCCATTTCCCCATCCATTCCTATCCCAGGTTTTGGGTACATGACACAGCAACTGATGAGCTTGGCAGGAGGAGCAGTGGTTTTGGCCTTGGAGGGTGGCCATGATCTCACAGCCATTTGTGATGCCTCTGAAGCCTGTGTGACTGCCCTGCTAGGTAACAAGGTGAGACATCTCTGCACACCCAACTGGGGCAAAGATAGGTTCTTCTGGCAAAAAAATTGGGGATAACTGGAATCTGAAAGGGGACTGCATCTGCAACCCAGGGCAAGGCCAGGAACCCAGGAGGCCCTAGGTATGGGGGAGGGGGAGGTATCTGGGCCCTGTAAGTGATCGTATGTACATTTCCTATAGGTGGATCCCCTCTCTGAGGAGAGCTGGAAACAGAAACCCAACTTAAACGCTATTCGATCCCTGGAAGCTGTGATCCGGGTACACAGTGAGTAAAAGGATGATAGGACAGCCCTCTAAGATGAAAGAGGGCATAAAATGAACCTTCCCACTCAGGGATCCATTCCATGGGAGCATTGCTAGGGGTGTAGGTACTAGGCAATGGAACACGGTATAGGATTACCCCAAGGCTGCCCAAAAATAATAGTGTGGTCTACTCATTCCCTCAAATTGGGACTAATGGGAGGCTTTCCTATGCCTCTTGTGGCTAGTACTCCTATGCGAATTAGCCAGAGCTTAGACCCGTTAACAAGAGTACTAGGTCCTGCCTGGTTTGGCAATTGATATATAAATGTTCCTGAGACTTCAAAAGTGTGTGGGATGTGTGGATTTGAGGAGTTAAGGACCAATCCACTTCCTCAACATATTTCGGGAATGTGTACTATAAGTATCGAAGTCTACGAGCTGACCCATTGCTGCTTTTAGGGAGAGCCCTAGAAAAGGGTGGGGATAGGGCAACAGGGCAACCTTCTCAGTTGCAGTACATGGGGCTTTGGAAAAGCATATCCTGGACAGGTTTACCTAATGAGTCCCAGGCCTGAAGCAGGGCAAGGACACAAATCTTACAAAGCAGGAAAGGCTATGGGAGCCCCTTTGAATCCATTGGGCTGAACGGGCACAGCACTTCTGTGTTAAGAACTGATGCTTTCTGTTACTTATACCTTTCCACATTGGCATTTGCTGTCCCATCAGCCCCTAAACCAACGCCCATGCTTTTGTTTTCGTAGTTTCTTAGGTTTCCTTTCATTGCAAATCTTATCTCGGAGCTGGGAAACAGTGCAAAATGGGTGCACGTGTGGGGTTTAAGGGGAGGAAAGAAAGAGTGGCCTGAGGACCAGTTTATGTCAGTGTCTGAACCTACAGACCTTTTCTGCTGAATTCAAGACCCATCCAGCCCCAGGGGGTGTTTCTATACTCATGGTCAGAGTGTGTTGAATCAATCCTGAATCTTACTCAGCCTCTTATTTCAGGTAAGTATTGGGGTTCAATGCAGTGGTTGGCCTCCAGTCCAGATTCTTGGGTCCCCTCGGTGGCAATGGCTGACACAGAAGAAGTGGAGACAGTGTCAGCATTGGCCTCGCTCTCTGTGGGCATCTTGGCAGAAAAGAGGTAACTCCCCTACTCTGTACCACCAAAGCCTCTTTAGTCTGGACTTTGGAATTCTCTGTATTATTCACAGCTCTCCAGTCTTCTCTCTCGAGTACACCTAGACCCTATCAGTCCTAACCTTTGCTAGCTTTTCTCTTTCTGTTCTCAGTGCCTAACCCAGAGATGGCAAGGTCTATCACTCACCTCAGCCTTCCCTCTGAGTTCACCAACTTCTGCCTCTTCTCCCTCCCAAACCAGGCCCTCAGAGCAGCTGATGGAGGAAGAGGAGGAGCCTATGAATCTCTAAGGCTCCAGGACAACTCAATCCACCATCCACTCCTGCCCTTCAGACCTTTATCTTCTAACCAGTGGCCACCGTGTCTAGTCCTTGAGGCTTCAGATTCTAAGGGTCCTGGTCTGATACCTGCCAGCCCTGCTCCTCCCTTGACAGTCACCCCAGAGAACTTGGGAGGATCCCCAAGCCTTAGGGAGGGGAACAGGGAAAAGTCTTCAGAAAGGAACTAAGAGATAAGGGAGTGGTGCTCAGCCACTGCCCCACCCCTGGAACATGGCCTACTAGGACCTCTGGCCCACAGGAGGAGACCACTTTTCTCCAGGAGTCTGACAAGAGGCTTGGCTCCCATGTCTCATCACACCCCTAAACCACTGTCTCCACCCCAGGGGCCCCAGCCCTTTTCCCACACAGCCTGAAGGTCTGTTTGGAAATGTGAAATCTCAATCCTTGTTGAGCTCGAGAGAGCCGCCTCCTCCCTGTGCATGATTAGATATCCTGTCATCTCTCTATTCCCCCTCTCTACCCCAAACTTACTGGGCTTTCAGGGATGCCCTTGCCAGGCACTAGGATATAGCACAATCTGGTAAGAGTTGCTAGTTAGACAATTCTCCACCCCACCTCCATCTTCAGTGCCTGCACTGTGTATACCTTGATTCAACCATCTCAGTATCCTGGGGAGTGAACAAGTTGTCCCTCCCTCACCCCGTTGCTCCCCCAAGCAGATGGTGCCAACTCCCTATCTTCTCTCTGGGATACAACATAGCTTAGAGGGAGCCTTAGTTTTCCCATCTTAAGGCTTGCATTCCCCGTCCCCACATACAACTGCCTTAGCTAAAGGGAAGGAGGTGAGGTAAAGATGTGGGCCAGTGAGAAGGGCTGCTCCTGGGGACATCAGCACAGGGGCTTCCTAGCTCCAGCTTGGGGCCAGAAGTATTTGTGTGTGTGCGCATGTATGTCTCCTCCACAAAACTCCTGTGTATGTGCATGTTTTTGTTTAAGAAAAAAGAAAAAGAAAAATCTGAATAAATGTTTATTTGCTTTAAAACTGCATAAGACAAGGACCTCCTAGTGGTGAACTGGTGTAAGTGTGTGCACATGATATGCACGTAAGCGTGCACATTCTCACAAGTGTGAATATGTTCATGGGAGTAAAGGTCTAGGTCAGACAACATACAAGAGGAGAGAGAAACTGAAGATGTGGTGGCAGTTCTTGCCCTTGTTCTTCATTCATACTTGCCTTTCTGGAAATACCCAGGCTGGTTCCAATCTTTGCTGAGCCAGTACCACTCTTCCACTCCCACTCTCCCCCAATCTCTGGATGCCAGTGCCAGCCCATCTTTCTGAAGGGAGTCCTGTCAGTTCTTTTGGACCCACAGCTGGAAGGAATCTTCACCTAGCCCCTTCATTTTACAGGTGAGGAAACAGGAGCCCAGAAGTTAAATGACTTTCCCAATGTCACACGGGTAGTAAGTAGCACAGCCAGGATTTGAGCCCAGAACCTCTATTTCCAAAAACCAGCATTTGGTCCACTGTGCTAGAGGTGAACTCTCTATAATAGAGTCTAGAGACATTGGCACTTTTTCTCCATATCTTGTACGTGTTTGACCAGACATTATTCCATATACAGGGTGCGGTATTAGGGAGGGGCTGATTATTTATGTGCTTACTATGTGCCTGAAGTACAAAGAAAAGACTGGTAAGGCAGCAGCTCTTGGAGCTCATTGCATTAAGTAAAGAAATTAAATGCTGCCAGTCACCATGGGCTAAGCCCTGTGGGGCACCCAGACTGGTGGGGGGGACAGTAAGTTACAAAGTCAGTTCTGGTGCGTATCGTTCCTAACTGCACATAACCCTGCTGGGGAGGGAAGAAGGTGAGGCAGAGATCCTTCCCATGCCCCAGGCGCTGAAAAGCCCTAGTTCTTTCTTCCACTCCCCTTCCTCTTCAGGCCCTGGCTACCTTGGTCCTAATAAGAATATATTAAACTTTAATAATATATTAAGTCTAGAATAAAGTATGGTGATAATAATGTATATTATATAATACAGGCAGCTTCATGGAGCAGTGGATAGAGTGCTAGGCCTGGAGTCAGGAAGACCTGAGTTATAATCCAGCCTCGGACACTCACTAGCTATATGTCCCTGGGCAAATCACTTAACCTGACTCAGTTTCCTCATCTGTAAAATGATAATAGCAGCATCTACCTCACAGAATTGTTGGGAGGATCAAATGAGATACTATTTGTAAAATGCTTAGCATGGTGCTTGATACATAATAGGTGCTTAATAAATGCTCATTCTCTTCCCCTTCTACTAATACCTAGCATTTCTATGGCATTTTAAGGTTTGCAAAGTACTTTACAAATATTATCTCATTTTATTCTCACAACTGGCCTGAGAGGAAGGTGGTGGTATTATCCCCATTTTACACATGAGGAAGAAGTTAGGTTACTCAGTCGCCCGGCTAGGTGTATAAAGCAGAATTTGAACTCGGGTCTTCCTGACTCCAGATCTAATCCTCTATTCACTGTACCACCTAGCTACTTTATGCCCAAAGTCATAAATATTCTTGCCTTACTTTCTCTCTGCTTGGCACCAGATAAAGATCTATGAGGGGATGAGAATAAGCCCCTAGCCCAATGACTCCCATTCCTTCATCCTTAGAGGGCAGACAGCTGGCAGTCCCTTGATGCTGTATTACCCTCGGGTCCCCTTTGGAGCTCCCCAACACACAAGTGACACCCAGAGGCCATTTAGTGATAAAGCAGCTATTTGTTGTATTTTTGTTAAAGTGACAGTGACATGGAAATATGATTGAGGTTGGGGTGGGCACAAGAACTAATTTGAGGAGCAGGGAGGAGAGAGCTAAAAACTGAAGCATGCACAATGCCAGTACGACATAAAAATACAACAGCAAACCCTTAGAGCTTATTAAGGGTCCCTGTGGCAGGGCATAGCATTAGGAAGCAGATATTTTATCCAGAAGTAGGGAAAAAAGATAAAAGCTCTGGGGGAAGGAAAGAAAACAGGAGGCCTGTGGTAGGCTAGGGGGAGAATTTCAACTTAGAGATTTAGCCCCAATGCAATGTCCAAAGTCTCCTCTCTCTCCTGCAACACTGTGCATCCTCCCCTGCCCCAACTTCAACCCCAGGAAAGTGGCCTAGGTAGGACTGGATGGGGAACAGATGAGGGGGTAGAGTGTATGTGCACATGTGGGCTGACCTGGAAGAAACCTCCCTCCCAGCCTGAGCTATTTTGCAATCTTCCCAAATCTCTTTTAGAGGCATGTGCCTCTAGCATTTGCCAGCACATCTGTGCCCAATTCAGGTTTCTCAAGAGAGCACTGCTCTGGACTGCAGGATTTTGCCTAACCCCAGGGCCCCTAGAGACGGGGGAAACCCTATGGGAGGCTAAAAGGAGGGAAACAGCCCTTTTCTCCACACCCCAAAACACAGGGAAAGAATAAAGCCAAATGCAGGCTCCTCTTGGGGACAGGGAATGGAGGAAGCTGGGAAGTCTCTCAGGACCCCCCATAGCTTCATTGACAAAATCTTCTTCAGGCCCAACCTGCCCTTATAAAAAGTAACAAGAAAGGACTTTTTCAATCTTGGTGACAGAAGCAACCTAAATTACCTCTCTCTCCACCCATTTCCTGGCCCTACCAATAAAAATGTTTTCCTAAGCCACTGTTTTGCCTCCAACACAAGTCCACAGCCTTCTTCTAACCTTGATGCTTCATATCCCACTTAAAAAGGGCTTACCTTATGATAAGAAAATAGATCCATATGAAAAAGTACAAAGCATTCCCTCCCTAGACAGGCCAGGAAGCAGGGTAGCAAGGCCTTTCCCACACCAGGGACCTTAAAAAAGAAATAAGGCTCACATCGTGAGGAAAAGTATCTTAGGAGACCCTTAACCTTGCCCCTCCCCGCCAACCACCACCACCAGCATATCCTCTGCCATGGTTCCTGAGCCCCACAACAGAAGGAGCATAGAACTAACAACTCCAATTCTCAGAGGTTTAGTCCAGTCACTAAGAACCACCCCACTGGGGAGGCTAAGTAGTCAAGGTCAGAAGTCACTGAGGATGCTGATGTCAGCAAAGTCGGCTCGGTAGCGGTGGGCATATATGCTGAGTAAGAAGGCCCATTTGAAGGAGATGAAGCTCCACACACAGGAAAGGTAGTAGCTGGTGGGATCTGTCAAGCCTGCAGGAAGCAAGGAAAGGATGGTTATAAAAGACCCAAAGATGACCTGTCTGATAATGCTACCTTGTCTGCCAACACTCAGAAAAAGGGAAGCCACTGTATACAGGGCAAAAGACAACTCCTCCCCAGATCCTGTTGCATGATGCTCTTTATGTCTTGGAACCAACCCAACAGGAAGACCCAAATCTGATGAGTATTTTCTGGTCCAGACAAACAGGGTAGGGACAAAGTGTGACAGAGAGGCTGGGGTAGTAAAGATGATCAGGGCTTCTGGAGGATGAATCTGAGACTGACCAGTTATAGCTCTTAATCCCTAAGTCTGAAGTTACCACACTTGAGTCACTCTACCTTATATTTATCACAAACCTTGTTTTCTAGCACTGGATTGCATCAAGGGAACAAACCCATGTGTTACAAACCTAAAGCAGCACATAAGTGTACATTATTATACTACAGAACACACCCCAATAATCTCAGGAGAGTGGAATGTGTTCTAGGCTCATGACAAACTTGTCAGTTCTCTTAATTTAGTTTTTACCTGGTCAATGGGCACCACAGACACTACTACTGCTTGACACATGGCTTGTCTTGAGTCTGGCCATATAGTGTTCCTCCTGTTTGACCTCTCCCCTATACCCATTTCACTCCAGCTGAGTACCCTCCCGGACTCCAGGCCCTCACCGTGATGCCTAGTGATGGCCAGGACAAGGAAGGTGCAGAATGCGGTGATGGAGACAGTGGAGAAGAAGATGCCCACAAGGAGGAAGCATCGAAGGCCCTTGAGCCAGGTGCGCCAGTAATCCTGTATGTACATCACATGTGTCGTCAGAGTCCAGAGCGCCAGGACACCTGGAGAAGGGGCACAGTGTCAGCCTGGCACTCCTTACAGGAAGCTGAAGACCACAGATCCATAGGTAGCCCTGTATGGGCAGGAGGTATTCTTGAAGAGGGGCAGTAGCCAAGACAGTTCCCACCACCTGAAGTGTCAGGAGACAAGCCTCTCTAGCCTCACCATCTCTAAAAAAGGAAAGCCCTGGAGATTAAGCTGATTAGGAGACCCAGTGGCTATGTGGCTAAGTGCTTCTCTCTTTTCTGCCCTAGTCCCCTTGGGACCTCACACCTTTTTCCTTTTCTTTTCTAAGCCCTTCCCTGTTCTCTTCCCTTTAGGTACCTTTACCAATGCTTTATTCCTAAGCAGGAAAACTACTACTAATATCAGTACCTACTCCTCTAGGGGCCTCACTACTGACCATCATAACACTTGTGAGACAGAAACCAGAAGTCCCTGCTCCCTCTCTTAAGAGCCCACTCCTCAGCTCTAACGCGAGCTCTCTCTCTCTCTCTCTCTCTCTCTCTCTCCTCCCCCCAACCCCTCCCTCCCTCCTTCTCATTTCATGGGAAACTTTCACTAAATTTCCTGACTTCGTCAGGCCAAATAAGCCTCTCTCAAAGATTAGAAGAGACAGGTCTGAATAGTTCAGGCCACATATCTTACAGGACTCCTCTTCAATACTTGATGGAGGAACTCTTAGAGAGAGACCCCTAGGATTAGAATTTGGGAAAGAAAGATAGGCCCATGCCCACATACACTGCCACAACCTTTCTTTGAACCTGTCCTTCAGAGCCTGGAGAGGCATTTTTCCTAGGATGACAGTAGCCACCAGGCCAACACAACAGGATCATTCTGTGCCAGGGAGTGCCAGTTGCTTAGCAACAATACTATGAATGTGATAAAGGCCCCAGGGTTCTATAGCCATCAAAGACACGAAGAAAGAAAAATGTATTCGATAACTACAACATTGTAAAGAAAAAAACAGCTGTGAAAGACTTAAGAATTCTGATCAATTCAATGACCAATCTTGACTCCAGAAGGCTGATGTGAAAGAGGCGGATGGACTAGAGGTGCTGAATGAGACATGCATTTCCACAGAAAACCAAGGGGTGAATTTGTTACAAGGGAAGGCTTTTATTTTCTTTTGTGTTGGGAGGTAGTAGAAAGAGTGGAAAAGGAGTGAGAATGATACTGACAAAAAAGAAGCCTGTGAATCATTAAAAAAACAAATACAAGAAAATAGAAGGAAGTTCAGAAGGAGACAAACAAGCAGTGGTGCTGAAATTACCGTATTAAACTTGAACTAACCCAAATAACAAACTACACATAATTTTTTTAAATTTACATAGCAGAAGTTTCACATATAATCTGCATTTTTTGTTTTTCTTTGTATAGTGAAATGTTCATGGTTGTTGACATTTGCTCATAATAAAAAACAATTTTAAAATACAGAAGAAAAGAGGGCAGGCCAGCTGCAAGCTTCTGGCAGAGCCATCCAGGCTACCAGATTCCCACAGTTTCAGTACCTTTAGAGAGGGATGTTTCACACTGGAGGAAGAGCTCTAGTCACTAGGCCAGTGAGTAGCCAAGGTCACAAATAAGTACCTATCTACTGCCCGCAAGAAGCACTAGATGCAAATAAGGCCAAGGAAGAGGACCTAAAAGTGTTATAAGTGAACTCGGACTAGACTCAGGCCTGGCATTTCTCTACCAGCCATCAACACTGTTTCATGAAAAGAACATTATTCAGGTTTCAATGGACCATCTGCCGTTTCAGGGATATTCTCTTTCTTGGTCAAAAGGGATTCACAAAAGATGTGATTCCAAAGGTAGAATCCAGTCAACAACTCCAAATTTTCTAGCAGAAGCTAAAGAGCCTGGGAGGACATGAGAGCTGCTCTCCCGTGACTCAGCACTTTTTGGAAGTAGAAATTGCTAAGTAAGGGACTAATGGAGATGCTGACCATGGAGTTCATGAGACATGGACTCATGTAATAAAGGGGGAAAGAGGAAAGAAGATGACACCCACCTCCTCTGCAGCTTTCCCAACACTCATTTCTTAAAGGGGCAGTGTGGAAGTATAAGAGGCAAGAAGTCAACATTAAAAGAAACAGAAGCCATCGGTATCTCCCCCTCCCAAAATGCTCCACTTCACCTGAGTGAGGAAACTTCCATAGGAGCCCCTACTGCATCATAGGTAAAAATGCCCATCCTAGGCATATACATATATAAAGAAAAGCTGTGGGTATAAGGGAAAACATGGTAACTCTTGTCAAATTATCCTCAAGACAAAAAAAAGTTGACAAATGGGAAGCATGAGTTAGCACACATATGACTCAATACAGATCTGACCCATCAGAAAAAAATGTATATATGGGCATCAAAACAGAAGCCCAACAGCAAATTTGGCACATCATATTCTACCAGAACTGCCCTCCAGTGACCCTGGTGGGGAAGTGGGGGCCCAGAGTCACATGGTACTGCCAATCCAGCCCCCAATACAGTAGATCCAAACGATCATTTGTAAATTTTTATTCTTTTTTTTTAATGTTAGGATGAGAACTTGGTATTTTTTTTCTTTATAAACAAAGTCATATTTCAGTATGTTTTCTGCCTAGAGATCTGAAGCAGGCCCCCAAAACAGGCCATGGCCCTTCACCCTTTTTGGTCAGTCCTAACCCAGCTCAAGAGCTGACTTCTTCCGCTACTATGCCGTCTGGCATGACTCCCTCATTGCTCTCTGGTATCATGCCCAGACAGCTTCACGTGCCAGCACCACTGAACATCTACCCCTGAGGAGGGAGGAGAAAAAAAGCAGGAGCTTCTCTCCTATGACTCAGCATCTTGTAGACAAGTGGTCAGAAGCCATATGATCTCAAGTTAAGGGGCTAGCTATGTAATCTCTTTTGTTCAAAAGATGACCCAGAGGTTATCCTCATCCTTCAGGCTCTAATATCTAGGAGGCAAAGAGGGTTAATGGAATGCAAATACTGTCAAGCAGCAGCCTCTCCCAGTGTCCAACTGTGGGTCACTAGATAAACTTGCAAACACCTATAACATTAAGGTGGATTTTACAGTCCCAAGGACTTATCTCCTGGGAGAGTCAAAGCATTTAGACCCAGGCCCCCCCACTGCTTCTGCCTTTTATGGCTTGGGCACAAGGTACAAACTAGAGGCTCTTTTCTGCAGATATTAAGATATTAAAATTTTCAGAGTGTGGGCATTAGAATTATATCATAAGGAGCCTCAGACATCTAGTCCAATTCTTTCATTTTAAAAATAAAAAATCTAAGGCCTAGAGAAGTTAAGTGACTTGCTTAAGGTCTTTCAGCTAAATGGATTTTAGCTCCTTGTCCATCAGGCCCTTTTTAAAGGGATGCGGCGGATATACTGAGATCTTGCTCTGTTGCTCGAGAATGGTTTCCTTCCCTTAGATCTCATCACCCGACAGTTGATTCTCCTTTGCAACTCTTTTGGATCAAGTTGCAGGTCCCATGGAAGGGCAAAGGGGAAAAGTTCGGAGCACATTTTTCATTAGATTGACATTCAAGCAGGGTAGCTAAGTATTTATAATCAAGGTTATCATAGGACCTTTTATAGGGCCTATTACAGGACTTTTACATTTTTTCTTTGTTCAAAGGGGCTTCCCGTAGATAATCTTATTTTATCTTCTGGTAAGATAAAGTGCTGGGAGCTGAGCTCCTTTTACGGATGAGGAAACAGAAACAATGGTAAGGTCAGAGGCCACCATCACACATTAAGTTGGGGATCCGTAGGGCCTCCCAATTTTCTCACCACACTCCGTACCCCTTTTCTCTGCACAGGGATCCACCTCAATAAGCAAGGTCACCAGAGCTGACCTGAGCTCCTCAGGGAGGGCAGCACCGTGTTAGCCTTGGGTCCAAGGAAGGGTCCCTTACCAGACTCTTGGGCAATACTGAACTGACAACCCGCAGGGCCCGGGCTGCAGGTGGGCATTTCTAAATCCAGAAAGAACTTGCTTAATTCCCTCCTCTCCGCGGCACCATCCCCAGGAGAGGCCCCACTTTGACAGTTCCCGTCACTGCCTCTTCGGCGGCCCTAGGCCCCAAGGGAAGAATAGCAGTTGCACCGGTGCATAGGCAGAACCTGCACAGGATACACAAAGGCCAGGTGAGTAAGAGGGGCCGGGCGCCCTCGCCACTTCGAGTCGGCCTCGGGTTCCCCAGTCAGCTGAGAGCACCTGTGAAGGCGAAGCCCACCACGGAGGCGGACGCGGGATGGGGTGGCTGCCAAGGCGAGCGACCTGCTGCACATAGCGGGTCCGGCTCATCCAAGCGCAGGACTGGGCAGAAGAGCGAGATCCCGAGGGTCAGGGGAGAGCCAGGGCAGCAGCTATGCAGATGTATGCAAATGACCCTCCCATGATGCCCCAAGGGTCCCGGGTGCCTCAGAGGAGCGGAGGAAGATGACCTCCATCCTTCCTCGATGACAGGAGGAGGAGGGTTTCCGCCCTGGCGCAGAGGGCTGGGGCGAGCGAAGAGCTTCAGGCCGAGTACGCGTCCCCATCACCCACCCACCGACCGGCCCGCCCGCCCCACTGGTACCTGCGAGGCCCCCCATAGCGGCGGTCCCGGGTTGGGGGAAAACGAAGGTCCAGACGAGGAAGGCAGAGAGACCCATCACACAGCCCACCGCCGCGTAGGCGGTGCGGATACCGAGCTGCAGCCGGGACGGGGCCATGGAGGCTGTTGCGGAGAACCGGCGGAGGCACCCCGGCGCGGGAAGAAGGCAGCCAAGCTGCGAAGCCTCAGGTGCCGAGCTGGGCGGGGAGCTACACCCGGCGGTCACGCTGGCCCCGAGGCTCCGCCTCCTCCCGCGCGGTCGCCGCCGCCGCCGCCGCCGCCGCCCCACCCCCATCCTTATCCCGGTCCCCAGGCTCTGGCGGAGCCGCGTTGGGCCCGGCCGCCCGCTGCCACAGCGCCCTCCCTGGTCGGAGGCTGCGCGGCAGCCCCGGGCTCTTCCTCAGCGGCGCCCTCCCGGGGCGCGAGATCAAGCCCAAGTCTCCGGGGTCCTGGTTTTCAGGAACTGTAAGACTGTGCAAAGTAACAGGCACTAAGTAAAATAACCGATTTTATTAACAGTATTTATTAACAGTATACTTTAAAACCATTCACATCCATAAGGGGAAAAAAACCTAACTGGAATATGCCATAGGTTTTCCTTTTTCCGTAGTCACTTGTTTTTACAAAATTTGGGGCTGAGCTCACTAGGTTCTGACATATATTCCTTAGTTCTTCATAAGAAACCCATATATTCCGTTCAATTTTTATTTTTCAATTTACAAGCATTTGTTTTCTCGGGAAGAGGGAGGAAAAAAATCCTCACAGCAAATTGATGGGGCGCAATCTCTGGGAACTCCCTTGAACTCTCCTTGAATCTTTCTACTTGATCAGGCCTTCGCCTGTGGCCATAAGCCTTCCCTTATCTCTGGACCCAACTCTCTGTTTTCCTTAAACTAGCCTAACCCACTATTGTCTGTTATCTCCAGGTATTTCCCACCCTTAATCTCACTCTTGGAATCTTGACCTTTAGTCACCCCAGTCCCATTAAGATCCTCCTTAGACTCCTCCTCAGGACCCTCCCTAAACCCCTCCTCTAGTCACTCCAGACTACTTGACCGCTCCCAAATCCATTCCACAATCTTTCTGTATCTAAATCTAATCTTGCTCCCATGAAGGTGCTCAGATTCAATCTAGCTCAGCTCAAATTAATCTGGACCGCTGGCATTAGCTTCACAAATGCTCAGCCCCACTAAGAGTCTGCCCAGTATGGCAAATCTTTAATAAAATTTGTTTTTCTTTGGCTGAGAAGACTTGAGTCAAATTTATTTGGCAGGACTCCAGTGTCGGTATTTTGGTTCTCGAGCACCCCCTAAGAACATATGGTTTCCTAATCTCATCATTTTCTTTAACTTCATCATTATCACATTAGATATTAAGTGTAAATTTGACCAACCGTCCACTTTCCTAAATTTAGCCTTGCTATTAACCCATAGGTTTTCTTTTTGTTTGTTTTTAATTTAACTTAGATTTTCAACTAACTAGCATTTATTTTCTCTCCCTCCTACCTCTACCACATTGAAAAGAACAAAAACAAAACTCTTGCGCATATACACACATATTTGAGAAATGAGACCTTTATCAGAGAAACTTGCTGCAAAGGTTATTTCCCATTTTTCTGCTTTTCTTCTCATTTTAGCTCTATTGGTTTTGTTTGTGCATAGACTTTTAAATTGTATATAATCAAAATTATCCATTTTACTTCCTATATACTTCTATATTTCTTGTTTGGTCATAAACTCTTCCCTATCCATAGACCCTACAAATAATTTCTTCCATGTTCTACTAACTTGCTTGTGATATCTTCCTTGATATCTAAGTCATGTACCCATTTTGAGCTTATCTTGGTATACAGTGTGAGATATCAATCTGTGCCTAGTTTCTGCCAGACTTCTTTCCAGTATTCCCAACAGTTTTTATCAAATAATGAGTTCTTGACAAAATGATGAAGTTAAAAGAAAATGATGAGATTAGAGAATCATAGGTTTTAGGGGTGCTTGAGACCCCAAAATACTGACACACGGTCCTGACAAATGAATTCAACTCAAGCCTTCTCAACCAAAGAAAAAGACAAAATTTATTAAAGATTCACCATATTGGGTTGACTCTTAAGAAATCTCACCATTTGCGACTCTTATTTTTCACAAGTGGGCCAGATTCAGTCTGCTGAGCTAGACTGAACCTGAGCACCTTCACATAGGCAAGATGAAACATATACAGAAAGATTGTGGTAGGGATTGAGGGGTGGTCAAGTAGTCTGGGGTGAATAGAGGAGGAGTTTAGGGAAGGTCTTAAAGAGGAGTCTAAGGAGCATCTTGATGGGACTGGGGTGACTAGAGGTCAAAACCCCAGGGGTGAAATTAAAGGAACCCTCTTGAACCTGATGGGGTACAGTCTCTGGGAACTCCCTTGAACTCTCCCTGAATCTTCCCACTTAATCTGGCCTTCGCCTGAGGACATAAACCTTCCCTTATCGCTAGGCCCAACTCTCTGTTATCCTTAAACTAGCCTAACAAATTTTCTTATTGGCCATGTCCAAAATTGTTATCGCATTAGATATTAAGCATACCTTCTAGGAACAGTTACATTTTCCCAAATTTAGCCTTGCTAAAGCCCGTAGTTTTTCTTTTTGTTTATTTTTAATTTAAATTAAATTAAACTAAATTAGTTTTTCAACTAAAAGGCATTTATTTTCTCTCCCTCTCACCTCTCCCACACTGAAAAGAAGAAGAAAAACAAACCCGTGTAACAAATATGCAGTCAGGCAAAACAAATTCCCTAAATTGTTCCTGTCCAAAAAATGCATGTCGTATTCTGCACAGCCTAAAGGTTTTCTTTTTTTCTTAATTCAATTTTATTTTCTGTTGCAAATTCTCATACACCCCCACCCTTCACAATAGATGTGCATAGTGTTTGGATCAGGTGTGGTGGCACACCGTGGGGTAAGCATTACCATTGGCATTGCCCCTAAGGAAAAGAATTACATATTTTCAGTTGAATCACCATCCTGTCAGTCACCCAGGTTGACAACCTAAGAGTCATCTTCTATCCCTCCTCTCTAAAATCTTCCTCTCTGGAGAATGGCTCAAAATAATAAATGCCCCAGAGTATGCCAGCATAGCTAGGCACACCTGGTCCATACTAAGTGCTGGATGTAATTAAACTCCTGGGTAGCTAGTTGGCACAGTGGATAAAGTGCTAGGCCTGGAATCACGAAGCCTCATCTTCATAAGTTCAAATCTGGCCTCTGACGCTAGCGGTGTGACCCTAGGCAAGTCACTTAACCCTGTTTGCTTCAGTTTCTTCATCTGTAAAATGAGCTAGAGAAGGAAATGGTAAACCACTCCAGTATCCTTGCCAAGAAAATTCCAAAAAGGTCAAAAAGAGTTGGACATGACTGAAAAACAACAACATAAGAAAAATTTGTCCTAAAATTGGAGAAATCCTTTCATCTTAAGGATCTCCTGGAGATGATAGTAGATAAATTAATGATAAAGAATATATTGCCAAGTAGAATATTGCCAGATAGAACCAAGTGAAAGGAATGGATGGAGGAAGGGAGAAGATAATTGTGAGAGATAACCTAGACCATTGGTGTCAAACTCAAATAGAAACAGGGCCACCATACATAAGGATCCCTGTGGGCCTCATGTTGACTTAGAAAATCACATATTAACGTTATCAGTGTTTTATTGTATTTTTATTCATTTTATTAACTATTTCCCAATTACATTATAATCTGGTTCTAGTCCTCTAGGGAATGTTGTGGTCTGCAGGAAGCCAGCAACTGTGTGTTTGACACTACTAACCCAGACTAACTAGAGAAGAGGATATTGCTTTGCAAATGTTCTACCTAAACACTTCTTGCTGTTGTTAATCCTTTTCAAATTTGTATTGTTCCTTGTGATTAATTTAAGATTGCAAAAAGGGGGTGGAAGTGATTCTACTGTACACCCAAAGGGCCAGACAAAAATTCTTGGCAACGTTTATTTGGGGATAATTTGATTTAGATCAAAACGGAGGAAATATACTTCAATCCCTTTGTTTTACTGATAAGGAAATAAGTGATTTGTCCAAAGGTAATTAAGCTAGGAAACACAAACTCCTGGATTCATTACTTTACTCTTTCAATGGCACTATGATCTCTGTGTTCAGATATTCTCTCTAATAGTCCACAATCCCACCCTTTATACCTTCTTATCTTATACAATTTTTGGCAGTGTATTCATATAGAAGCAGTACCCAGGAAGGGTTGGAGGCCTTTGTCATGGTCCTTTTATGATACTAATACATCCCTTTTAGTGCCATTCTGACCTCTTTTTCCAAGTCAATAGTTGTATCGCTATAGGTTGCACAGTTGGTAGATAGAGAATTGGACCTGGAAGACTTGAGTTCAAATCTGCTCTTAGATGCTTATTAGTTGTGTGACCATGGGCAAGTCACTTAACCTAGGTTTACCTCATTACCTAATCTGCCAAATGAAGATAATAAATAGCCCATACCTCACAGGGATGTTGTGAGGATCAAATTTGTAAAGTGCTTTGAAAACTTTAATATGTGATATAAATGTCAACTCTTACTTGAGAAGTAGCCCAGTGCAAAGGAAAGCAGACTGGATTTAGAATTCTTACTTTGCCACCTGTGTGAACTTAGACAAGTTACTGTATCCCTCTGGGCCTCAGTTTCCACATCTGTAAAATAAAAGTTCCTTCCAGCCATAAATATATGGTCTTATAATTCTGTGAATCATTCCTTAAGTGAAAGTGATCTTATAAGCCTATTATCATATGATGCTTCCTCTGGTATTCATACTCCTGTGAACTTACCTTTAAAATAGAAGAGGAGAGCCAAATAGATGAGAAAACAGAATCAAAATACATGATCTACAAGAAATACACTTTAAAATTAAAGATTCACGAAAAGAAAACAAAGGACTAAAGTGAAATCTGTCAAGACTCAGCTGAATTCAAAATAGCAGAAGTAGCAATTGTGATCTCAAACTAAGCAAAAGCAAAAATAGAATTGATTAAAAGAGATAGGAATCTATATTATGCTCAAAGGAAACATAGACAATATCAGTACTTAGCACATGCACCATGTTCACAAAAACAAATCCCAAAATGTGAAAAATTATTTCTTTCTCTGGAAAGAAATTTATTAAATCATTTGGTTAAGGAGAGGAACCCAGAAAGGAGGTGTGGCTCTCTCTTGTCCAGGCTCTGGAAAGTTTACATTATGTAGAATTTAAACAAGAGTGCCCCCAATAGGAACCACAAGAACACAGTTAAGCGAACTTGCCAAGAGGGCAACTCAAAAACAAGGTAAATTAAGATAGCTATGAGAACAGTTAACATTTAATTAAATGCAGATGAAACCAAAATAGAAGGGAACCTAAAACACAAGCTTAGGTGGACCCATCACAAGTCCTGGGTGTACCCAAAACAAAAATGCTTTTGGTGGCTCCAGGATGGGGGAAACCCAAAATACTTTGTAACCATCTCCAGCATTGCTAGAGAGTTACTAGAATCAGGCAACATTCTGGGTGTGCATGACCTTTAATCATATAAGGTTGGGTCTAAACAATATAATAATTTTTCTGAGCAATATAATACAAATCATTTACTCCTACAATTTCCTCCTTTTTGGTCTTTCCCAAGCCCAACATTCTCATATTAACAAAAGCATAATGAGAGAAGCAAAAAAGCTGCATTGTGGTATCAAAAAAATTTCATTAAAATGACCTGAATCAATGAATGCATCCTCCTTATTACCCATCTTGTCTAAAGCTTTAAACTTCCTTTTGGCTTCTACCTGAGGAATGTCAAACAGTTAACATTATTATTCTGTAAGTCAGGTTTTGGTCAGGTGAGGCTAATAGAAACAGAAGACTTGTAGTTGACCAAAAATTACAATAGGAATGGCCCTGATCCCTGAATAGTAAACAAAAGGATTTGGGCCTCTCTTCCAGGCAAATATAAACACCAATAAACAAAAAAAGCCAAACTAATACAATAATGATCATCAATAACATCAAGTGTCCTTGTACCTGGTAACATATTCCTAATGGCCTTTGAATCAGAAACCACATTTTGAGTCTCCGCTGTTACATGTATTGTCTGATCCCATCTTCCCTCAGAAATTCTGGAATAGGCCTCATTCTCTAGGAAGCTCTAGAGGGAGCTCCTCCTAGCAGATATGACTCTCTGGTTCTATGTCACTTGTTGAAATAGCCTAAGTAATACTACTAAAGTCTTCCAGTAGCAAGACTCAATACAATTTAGTACAATCTCCTAAATTTGGCTTTCCAGTAACTAGTTCATGTGGTGAAAACCAGCTCAAACCTTATGGAGCTCATCCTGTTAATAACAGAGCTATAAGAAGAACATCAAATTAGGAACCCAAAATTCACCAGAAACTTCAAAGAATTGCAATTTTTACGTACTACTATATTGGTAATTAAGGTGGGACTTTTTTACAATTTTAGAATGCTAAATTAATTAAGAGTCTTTGATTAAGTCTTACTAGGTGCAAAGCTCCATCCACACACCCTTTTGCTAACTAAGTGTGAAGCCTCACACACTTTTGCCGATTAGGTGTGAATCCTTCAAGCCCTGAACAGAGTATAAAAACTCAGAGGTTAGCATTTTGTCTGGGGTTCTCACTCACTGGAGGAATGTTGATGTAGAGACTCTGGGCAGCCATTGTTAAGAGCCCTCCCAGCTTTGCTAACCCAGATGTTGGTTTGTATTTGGTCTGTTTATATAATGTATGTTTGTAATTTGTTTGTATTTGCTCTGAAGTTCAGGGTACTGGATTTTCCTCCTGAATTAAGTGATTGATATATGTATGATTAATTAAACTGAGATTGTTAACCCCTTAAAGTTACTTTCCCTAGTAAAGCAGATGAAAGAACCTGTGCTAGCAGCTCTTGTTGCTGATCTTGTTGGGTTTTAAACCTCAACAGCTGCTCCTAGCAGAATTGCTGCAACAACTACTCATTGTTTGTATCTTTACCTGAACCCCGTATCTAATATGGATAATTCCATCAATGGGCTGAAAGAAGAATATTAAAAAGGATCTGTGAGGGCCTGACTTGCAAAATGAGCCCTCCTATCTCTTGATAATATCAGACAAAGACTTCAAAATGGGAGGGGGGACCACAATTTAAAATTTTATTTACAATTAATAATGCAATTTTGTTTGTAAAATCCTTTTAGAACTTATTATTAAAATATACTCAAAGGTCTGGATATCCTATTAGAAACATTTGGAAGCTAATCACACACACACACACACACATCTCCTAGTTTTTTTTTTATTTCTAACACTCTAATCTTGTTGCTTTCTCAAAGTTAAGTATATGACTTCATTAAAATTTAAAAACTTTTACATTCTTTATCCTATCCCCCTTTTTAAAGAATATACGTTGTCCTTATATCATCCTGAAACAATGAGATACTTTAAAGACCTTACTATTAGCACTGCAGCTAGGTGGTGCGGCGTATAGAGTTCTGTGCCTGAAGTCAGGAAGACATCTTCATGAGTCGAAATATGGCCTCAGACACTTACTAGCTGTGTGACCTTGGGCAAGTCACTTAATCCTGTTTGCCTCAGTTCTTCATCTGTAAAATGAAGTGGAAAGGGAAATGGAAAATCATTCCGGTATCATTGTCAAGAAAACCCTCAGTGGAGTCATGAAGAGTCAGACATGACTGAAACACAACAAAAGCAAGGGAATAACCTAAGAACTCATTTTACCTAGTTGCTTAGGGCAGGAAGTTGAACACAAATTTAAAACAGTAAGATCTTTCATACTTGCATTCTATTATAGTAATTCAGAGATGTTTTAGTATTAATCTATTAATTAATAGGTTTAGTATCACAACACCAAAAACATCTATAATTTACCTGCCCTGATTATACGAATTTGCTATAAAAGAGAAAAGGTACATGGTTATGACAGTATCAAGACTGTCCCTTCAAGGACCCAGACTGACCTGATATAAACACAACAGGGGAAAAACTCCCTTAGCTCTTTGATTCCAGGCAAGAGTCATAGTTAATAGCCAATCATGCATCAAAATTCTGCATTATTCACAAGGTATCATAGCCAAACTCAGAATTAACCAAGTGGGAAAATTTCCTGTTCAAAAAGTAAATAATACCATGGGGAAACTGATTCAAAAGGATTTTACCTTCGCCTACACCGAGTCATAGCTAAGAGGTCATAGCAATGTATCAAAAAGATTTGCATTATGATCAGGTTGGGTTTATGCCAGAAACCCTAGATTGATTCAATATTAAGAATATAAACTATATTAGGAATATCAACTCTACATAAACCATATTAATGATAAGAGCAAAAAAATTATTATATCAAAATTATAATATAATTATAATATAATATAATATAATTATAATAAAATTATAATATAATTATATTATTATATCAAAAGATGCAGAAAAGATCTTTTTACAAAGTTCAGCATCCTTTCCTGTTTTTAAAAAATACTGTAAAGCATACAATTAAATGCACATTTCTTTGATGTGCTAAATAGTGTCTATATAAAAGTAAGGACCAGTATTATATGTAATGCAGATAAACTAGAGGCCTTTTCAGCAAAATAAGTGATAAAAAAGATGTCTAATATCATCAGAATAATCATTATTATTTTATATAGTTGCTGTTCATCCTTCATTTCCAAAGTGGACCAATGACATCATAGGTAATGTCTTGAGTTGTGTGTGAATTGGAGTAAGTGAGGCAGAGTTGTGCAAAGTTTTCAGCCTCCTTCTCTCTTCCAGAATCATCAAAATCCAGTGGCAAGACAAAAGTCAGGACTACTGGCCTGGGATGCAGTGGATGACCTTGGCTTCTTTAACATCTGAACAGGGCAGAGCCAAGATGGCAAAATAAAAGCAGGGACTTGCTTGAGCTCTCCTCCAAATCCCTCCAAACACCTGTAAAAAATTACTCTAAATAAATTCTAGAGCTATAGAACCCACAAAATGACAGAGTGAAACAAGTGTCCAGACCAAGATGGCCTGGATGGTCACTGGGAAAGGTCTACTGCACCATGTTGGGAGCAGAGTACAGCCCAGCATGGCCCACACTGGGACACACCAGGCCGGAGGTCACCAGGCAGAGCAGGCCTCAGGGCACTAAATCACTGAGCTGTGGTGGTTTCCAGACTTCTCAACCCGCAAACACCAAAGACAACTTAGCAGGTCAGTGGAAAAACTCTGTTGGACCTGGGTGAGAGAAGGACAGGGTCTGGGTCCAGCCCCAGCCCTGGGGTGGCAGAGGTGGCTGCAGCAGCAATGGCAGCAGCCACAGCAGCAGTGGCTACTTCCAGAGCTCCAGGCCCACAGATGGAGGGGGGAATCAAGCAGCTGATCAGAGCGGGAGTGCAGGGATCTCTTTGCTTGTGCTAAGGCAGGATTCTCTTGTTTTGCTCTGCTTGGATCTGGGTTGCAGTCCTGGCTGGTGGTCCTGGGGTGAGGAGGAGCACTGGTGTGGCAGAGCTTGTGGTGGCTACGGAGAGGGAGTCCTCCTAGCAGTTCCAAGGCAGAAAAGAGTGATTGAGGTCACTTACAGACCAGAGCACAGGCCAGTAGAGGAGTAAACACCTCTCCTTGGATCATACCACCTTGGAAGAACTGAAAATTTACAGGTTCCTACAAGTATCTTGGAAAACAGCTGTGCAAAACCTCTGAAGCTTGGGACAGAGCACTCTCTACTCTGGAAGCAGAGTCATACCTTGACAAAGAGCTCAAAAGTCAAGTAATTGGCTGGGAAAATGAGCAGACAGTGTAAAAAAAACCTCAGACTATAGAATCTTACTTTGATCACAAAGAAGATCAAAACATGTAGCCAGAAGAAGACAACAAAGTCAAAGATCCTACATCAAAAGCCTCCAAGAAAGGTATGAATTGGTCTCAGGTCATAGAAGAGCTCAAAAAGGATTTTGAAAATCAAGTAAGAGAAGTAGAGGAAACATTGGGAAAAGAAATGAGCAGGATGCAAGAAAATTATGAAAAATGAGTCAACAACTTGCTAAAGGAGACCCCAAAAAATACGGAAGAAAAATAACACTTTAAAAAATAGACTAATGTAGTAGGAAGGCCGAATTTATAATCTCAAATATAATCATGTATATGTTTGAATGGTTCGAAATCACAAGGTATGAGAGATTCTCTAAGTAGAATGCAACAAAACATTTATTTAGGCCCCATCGCAGCAGATCCGCAAACCAGCCTCCCCATTCCGACATCTTGACAAAAAGACTCCAGGCCCAGAAAGCCCGCCTCACAAGAGTAACCAGGAGGCCACAGAAAAACAAGATCATATTTAGCCAAATCATATTTACTGGCCTCAAGTCCTTGCTCACACTCCTGGGTCTACACACGGGTCAGCTCTGCTTCCGCAGCTTCCTGCTTCTGCAGCTTCCTGCTTCTGCAGCTTCCTGCTTCCACAGCTTTTTGCTTCAGCTTCTGCTTCCACTGTGGTTGTCTCTTGGCTTGCTATTCCTCGCAGCCGAGCCTCTGGCATTCTCAAGCCCCGCCTCAATGACCAGAGACCATTGGTTCCTGAGTTGGCCCCTCTTAAGTCATTAATCTACACCCACACATGTTTTGCACCTGATAGGGCTTTGGGCCTGGGGCTTAGCACTTAACAGCTGAAAGTACTTTCACTCAAAGTAAACAAAAGCCAAACTCCTGAAGTGCTAAGGAGCCCATTCTAAGGAGCCCATTTTGCCTTACCGACACAACTAACCCAAATGGCAAAAGAACTCCAAAAAACCAATGAGGAGAAGAATGCTTTAAAAAGCAGAATTGGACAAATGGAAAAGGAGGTCCAAAAGCTCACTAAAGAAAATAATTCCTTAAAAATTAGACTGGAGCAAATGGAAGCTAGTGATTTTATGAGAAATCAAGAAATTATAAAACAGAACCAAAAGAATGAAAAAAAATAGAAGACAATGTGAAATATCTCATTGGAAAAACCACTGACCTGGAGAATAAATCCAGGGGAGATAATTTTAAAATTATTGGACTACCTGAAAGCCATGATAAAAAAAAGAGCCTAGACATCTTCTTTCAAGAAAGTATCAAGGAAAATTGTCCTGATATTCTAGAACCAGAGGGTAAAATAGAAATTGAAAGAATCTACCTATGACCACTTGAAAAAGATCCCCAAAGGAAAACTCTTAGGAATATTGTAGCCAAATTTCAGAGTTTCCAGGTCAAGGAGAAAATATTTCAAACAGCTAGAAAGAAACAATTTGAGTAGCAGCTTCTACATTAAGGTATCAAAGGGCTTGGAATATGATATTCCAGAAGTCAAAGGAGCTAGGATTAAAACCAAGAATTACCTACCCATCAAAACAGTATAATACTTCAGGGGAAAAAAATGGATATTCAATGAAATAGAGGACTTTCAAGCATGCTGGTGAAAATGCCAGAGCTGAATAGAAAATCTGACTTTCAAATACAAGAATCAAGAGAAGCATGAAAAGGTAAACAGGAAAGAGAAATCATAAGACACTTATTAAATTTATATATATATAGACAGAGGGCACAGGGTAAGTTGAATATGAGTGATGATATCTAAAAATAAAATTAAGAAGTGAGATAGGACTATATTGGGAGAAAGAGAAAGGGAGAGATAGAATGAGGTAAATTATCTCACATAAAAGAGGCAAGAAAAAGCTGTTATAATGGAAGGTAAGAGGGGAGAGGTAAAATGGAATGAGTGAACCTTACTCTCATCAGATTTGACTTAAGGTGGGAATAACATACACATTCAATTGATTATCTTACCCTACAGGAAAGTAGTGGGGAAGGGGATAAGAGGCAGGGATGATGGGAGGATAGATTGGGGGAGGAGATAGAAGCAAACACTTTTGAAAAGACACAGAGTCAAAGGAGAAAATTGAATAAAACAAGGATGGGATAGGATGGAGGGAAATATAGTTAGTCTTTTACAACATGACTATTATGGAAGTGTTTTGAATAATGATACATGCATAACCTATATTGAATTGTTTGCCTTCTCAAGGAAGGTGAGTGGGGAGGGAAAAAGAGAGAGAATATGGAACTCAAAGTTCTAAAAACAAATTTTAAAAATTGTTTTTACATGCAACTGGGAAATAAGATATACAGGCAATGGGGTATAGAAATCTATCTTGTCCTACAAGAAAAAAAAGGAAAAGGTGTTTGGAGGGGGAGTGGGGTGATAGAAGGGAGGGCAGACTGGGGAAAGGGGTAATCAGAATACATGCCATCTTGGGTAAGGGGGAGGAGAGAGATAGGAGAAAATTTATAACTCAAAATCTTGTGGAAATGAATGTTGAAAAATAAAAATAAATAATATTTTTAAAAATCTGATCAAACTCTAAGCACTCCATAGCATCTGCTTCAGTTACCTACATGGTGAGTTAGGGGGATGTCTACCCCAAGCATGTGAAGACTTCCCCTGACAGAATGGATGGATGAGAACAATTTGATATACTACTAGAAGTGCTAGCCATAGCAGTAAGAGAAGAAAAAAATTTGAAGGAATAAGCATAGACAAAATGGAAACAAAATTATCACTTTTGGCAGACGATATGATAGTTTACTTAAAGTCAACTAAAATTAATTGAAATAATAAGCAATGTCTCAGGATACACAATAAATCTACGCAAGTCATCAGCATTTCTGTACATCCCCTTCTCCCAAAAACCAAACAGCAGGAAGAAATAAATGAGATTGCATTCAAAATAACTATAGAATGTATAAAATGCTTGGTAGTCTACCTATCCACAGACGCACACTGGAACCACTTTAATATGACTACAAAACACTTTTTAGAAATAAAATCAGACCCAAATAAGTAGAAAAATATTAATTGTTCATGGGTAGGCCAAGCCAATAGAATAAAAATGATAATACTATCTAAATTAATTTGCTAATTCAATGTCATACCAGTCAAACTACTAAAAGATTACCTCATAGAGCTAGAAAAAAATAAAAATACAATTGGAAGAACAAAAAGTCAGGGATATTTAGGGAAACAATGAAAAAAGTATAAAGGAAGGGGGTATAGCAGTGTTATATCCCAAGATATTCTACAAATCAACAACTATCAAAGTGATTTAGTACTTGTTTTTTTTTTTTGTGATTTAGTACTTGTTAAAATAAAGATATGTAATGAACTAATTCAAATTTGTAAAAATAAGAGCCATTTTCAGTTCAACAAACATTTATTAAGCATCTACTATGTGCTAGGCACTGTGCTAAGCTCTGGGGACACAAAAAGGGGCAAAAGACAATCCTTTATCTTCAAGAAGCTTACAGTCTAATGGGGGAAACAAGATGCAAACAAACACATACAAAGAAAGTTATATGTAGGATAAATAGGAAATGATTAACAGGGGGAAGGCACTGGAATTAAGAGGGATTGGGAAAGGCTACCCGTAGAAGGTGGGATTTTAGTTGGATGTAAAAGAAGTCAGAGAGGTCAGTAGTTGGAGTAGACAAGGGAGAGCATTCCAGATAACGGAGACAAAGAAAGTGCCCAGCCAGAGCCAAGAGATGGAGTGTCTTATTTGTGGAAAAGCCAGGAGGCCAATGTCACTGGATCCAAGAGCACATGTTGGGCAGTAAGGTGCAAGAAGACTGGAAAGGTAGGAAGGGGCTAGATTCCAAACAATTATTTAGGCATACAACTAAAAAAATCACTAGAAAACTAACTAATTTTAAATTTAACCTCAAAATAGCACAGTACTTTTAGAAAAACCTGGAAAGACTTACATGAACTGATGCAAAATGAGCAGAACCAGGAAACCAGTGAACACAGTAACAGCAATATTGATGATGAGCAATTGTGAATGACTTAGCTATTCTTAGCAATATAATGATCCAAGACAATCCCAAAGGACTTATGATGAAAAAGGCTATCCACCTCCAGAGAAAGAATCAATGGAGTCTGAATGCAGATCAAAGCATATTTTTTTAAACTTTATTTTTTTTGTGGGGTTTTTTGGTCTGTGTTTTCTTTTACAACATGACTAAAATGGAAATATGTTTTGCATGACTGTGCATGTATAATCTATATCATATTGCTTGCCTTTTCAATGAAGGGAGAAGGGAACAGAGAGAGAGAATTTAGAACTCGAATTTTTAAAAAATTTATTTTCCCCCAAATACATGTTAAAACAATTTTTAAGATTCGGGTATTTTTTTTTAAGTTTTGAGTTTAAATGCTATTCCTCCTTCCCTTCCCCTTCCCCCTCCCTGAGAATCAGATATAGGTTATACATGTACAATAATGTAAAACATTTCCATATTAGTCATTTTGTATATATTGTTGTACTATATTTGTACTTTGTATTTTGTACTATGTATGTACTGTATTTTGTACTATATATAAATATATACATTTTGTACATTTCGTACATATATATGTAATCAGATATAGGTCATACATGTATAATAAAACATTTCCATATTAGTCATTTTGTACAGAAAGACTCAAATAGAAGAAAAAGAATGAAAGAAAGTAAAAAATAAAATGCTTCAATCTGCATTCAAACAATATTGGTTTTTTCTCTGGAGGCATATAATATGCTTCATCATTATTCCTTTGGGATTATCTTGGATCATTGTATTGCTGAGAATAGTTAAATAATTCACAATTCTTCATCAAACAATATTGCTATTGTCTATAACATTCACCTGGTTCTGTTCACATCACTATGCATCAGTTCATGTAAGTCTTTCCAGGTTTTTCCTGAAATCATCCTGCTTGTTATTTCTTATAGCATAATAATATTCCATTACAAGCATATACCACAGCTTATTTAGCCATTCCCCAATTGCTGGTCATTTGATTTCCACCACAAAAAAAGCTATAAATATTTCTGTACAAATAGGTCCTTTTCTTTTTTTTGAATACTTTTTGAATATAGACCTAGCAGTGGTACCGCTGGATCAGAAGGTATACACAGTTTTATAGCCTTTATGGTTTTATAGGCCATAGTTCCAAGTTACTCTCCAGAACGGCTGGATCAGTTAGCAATTCCACCAACAGTGCATTAGTGTCTTAGTTTTCCCACAACCCCTGCAACATCATTTTCCTTTTTTGTCATATTAGCCAATCTGATAGGTGTGAGGTGGTAACTCAGAGGTGGTACCTCTGTTGTTTTAATTTGATTTCTCTGATTAATAGTGATTTAGAGCATTTATTCATATGACCATAGATAGCTTTGGTTTCTTTGTCTGAAAACTGCCTGTTTATATCCTTTGACTATTTATCAATTGAGGATTGACTTATATTTTTATAAATTTGACTCAATTCTCTATATATTTGAGAAATGAGGCCTTTATCAGAGATACTTGTTGAAAAGTTTTTCCTCAGTTTTCTGCTTTCCTCATAATTTTGGTTGCATTGGTTTTGTTTGTGCAAAAACTTTTAAAATTTTATATAATAAAAATTATCCATTTTACATTTTGTAATGCTCTCTATGTTTTCTTTGGTCCTAAATTCTTTCCTTATCCATAGATCTAACAGATAAACTATTCCATGCTCTCCTAATTTGCTTATGGTTATCACCCTTAATGTGTAAGTTATGTACCCATTTTGACCTTATGCTGGTATATGGTGTGAGATGTTGATTCATACTTAGTTTCTGCCATACTGTTTTCTAGTTTTTACAGCAATTTTTGTCAAATGATGAGTTTTTGTTCCAAAAGCTTAGATCTTTGGGTTTATCATATACTAGATTACTATGGTCGTTTACTGTAATGTAATTTGTACATAAACTGATTCACCATTCTATTTCTTAGCTTTGATAATTACTGCATTATGATACAGTTTGAGAACTCATTTTTTTAAGAAATGAATATTAAAATTGTTTTTAGGTTAATGTATGGAGATAATAATTACTTGTATGTTAAACTTTCTACTATATTGTAGTAACATAGAAATTAAATCATTAAAAAATAGTACACATGAGATTGACACAAAATTTGGCCTCAACAGAAAATATGTAATCTTCAATGATGATTCGTTCTAAGAAATGATTATAAAATACAACAACTAGAAAATGTGTGATCTGAAAAAAGAGGTAAGGTGATCGATCATATAACAAGAATGAGAGCTAACAGATGGACAGCCCGTGATGATACCAAAGAAGTGTTAAAAGAGAAAGAGAAAGGTTACCGGCACCTTGAGTAGATCGTTAAGGAGAAATTAGTTATGTGAGGACATAGAGAAGGAAAAGTGTGGATGAGTTTCGGTCTGTGTTGCCCTAGAGGAAGAGATGGGAAACTACCAGGTCTCATTCATCTTTGCACTCATAAAAGGGTGAAGGGAAGTTAATTTCAGATTCTTCCGTTCGTTTCCTGGTTTGTTCATTTGTGTGTAATTCCTTAGTTGCAACGCCAGGTGGCAGTCTTCTCCAATACCCCTCTAAAGCCTTTTTTTGGGAGCGTCAGTAAGGCCCCCACATTCCTATAGAGAGGCTTCTCTCCTTAAGCTATTACAGCCTAGCGCTGCGCACATATTTTGAAGAGCTGTAATTTCATTGTTAGGGGGTGGAGGACGATTCAGGCAAAGGCCTGAAAAGGCTTATAAGTAGAAATTCTTCCATCTGGGGCAAAAGCAGTTTAGGAGGGGGCCCAGTGATGATTAAGACAGTTTGAATTTGGGTGCCATGACACTAGGACAAGGGGAGACCTATCCTCCAGAATTTCTATACCACTGCAGTAAAAGAGTTCCTCCATGGTCGACCTGAAAAGAAAATGGTAACTCAGACCATAGAAGGGCCCTTAAACCAGACACTATAAAATGAATTGGGCACTAGGAGTTTAACAGGTCCTATAACTGACTTTGGAGGAAAAAACAAATGAGTCAGGAAGAAATTCTACAAGGAAGTCAAACATTATCCTCTAGGCTCTGCAGTGAGTGGGTTTATGTGGAGGACACTGGCAGACACTCTTCATTTATGCTGAAAATGACCTGGAATTACAGCAGGAAGGATTGAAATTAAGCATCAAGAAAAACTTCCCAACTTTCAGAACATTGGCATGGAAAAGAAAGTCAGCTTGATGAACTCTGCTTCCTGGTGTAAAAGTTTACTAGGAAGAGATCCTAGATTTCTATACACCAGTCACTCTTTGATTCAACTTTGTTTCTGTCTCTGTTCCTCTTTGGCTCTTTGTTGTTTCAATTCTGTGAATCACAGTCTTTGGGTTTTCCTTTCTTTTTCTTACTGGAGTTTGGGCCATATCTTCTACCAAGTGAGGGAACATGAATCTGTCTCTAGTTCTAGGAAGTCTTTGAGCTTTATAGGTCTTTCCCTGGACCAAAAGCTTCATCGAGCAACACATCAGGGGCCTTTTCTCCCTGGCTTGGCATGAACTTATTCTTGTCTCCTCCATCTGAGCTCTGGTGCCAGTCCGACTGGCCAGGTCCCTAGGGGCAGATTGAATCACTTCACTGACTAGGCACCTCTATATGGCATTTCCCACAAGCCAGACATAACTGTGAGTTTCCCTTATACTCGCACCCTGTGGGAAGAATCCAAACAGGATCTAAACTCCAAAGAGGGGTTCTGAGCACCAAGAGAACTTAGGAACCTTCGAATGAAAGCATAAATCAGGTTAGCAATCCTAGTAATATGCCCTGAAAGCTAGGGATGGAGGGGAAAGGGGGAAGGGTTGGAGGGGATTTGAATGTAGAGAAAGTGCCCAACAACAAAAAAGTGTAGAAAAGAGGGAAGAGCCAGTATTCTCTAGCCTGAGGGAAAGTGACCAAAACTAGAATGGAGCAACTGGGTGGGGATGCTGCCTCAGCCCCCACTTCATCCACTTAAGGTGGGACTACTTGTATTTCCCTCTCTTTTGTGCTGGTATTGAGAGTGCTTTTATACCCTGTCTCCCCTCTCCAACACACACAAGGAGGTTAGATCTGACAAGCGTCAAATGGAAGAAAATCAGAGTTGTCTGCATACTTATCTTTTCCATACAATTTGAATGATGTTCATATAATATAAAAATCTATAGATGTCCCGTCCTCTGAATTGTAGAATTATTAGAGGCAAAGGGGCCTAAGCATCTAGTCCATCTAGACTAGTCCTCTAGTCCAACCTGGATTCCAGAGATGTTAAGGTCACACAGAAAGTTACTGGTAGATATTGTATCATAAGAAATTTTTTTAAAAAGAACAGATCATGTTTCCCATATCAGCAGAGAGGGTATGACCAAAATCACAGAATGAGAAATACGTTTTCAGTTATTAATTTGTTTTTCTTGACTATGTTTATTTGTCACAAGGGAAGGCTTTCATTTTGTTGGGATAGTGGCAAAGGGGTGATGCAAAACAAAAAGAAGAAAAAAAAAGAGCATTTTTTAAAATAGCAGGGAGCAGAGGCCATTCAGAAATAGACACAGATAGCTTACAAATACCATTGTATTAAATTGATCACACACTTGAAAACAAACTATATAATAGAAAGTTTGGTTTAACATACAATCGTCTTTTTCCATTCTTTATCTATTGAAGTATTTGTGTTTGTTGATATTGTTTTTATCGTCCAGTTTTTCAGATGTGTTTGACTCTTTATGACCCCATTTAGGGTTTTCTTGGTGAAGATACTTGAGTGGTTGGCCATTTCCTCCTCCAGTTCATTTTACAGATGAGGAAACTAACACAAACATGGTTAAGTGACTTGCCCAGGGTACACAGCTAATAAGTTTCTGAAACCAGATTTGAACCTGAAAAGGTAAGTCTTCCTGACTCCAGGCCCAACATTTTTCCACTGCACCATCTAGGTGCCCAATGTTTATGTTAATTTTATGTTTGTTGATGTTTATGTAGCACATACTCTAGGCTCATTCTTCCAAGTCATACTCTAGCAGGTCTCCAAAGTGTGGCTGAGTATATCTCCCCTGAGGATAACCTTGAGGAGTTAAGGGTATCTCTCCCCTACTCCCAAGACAGCACTCCTGATCAATGACTTATTTCTTTTATATATAGGCTCAGTCAATTATGAAATGTTTCTTATATGGTGTAATTATTTTCATAGGGTTAAGGCCATATAATTGTCTGAAGCTGATTAAGAAATTTATTTGCATATTTTTGTGGGGTTGTAGAAAAATTTTTTACTCTTTGTGATTATATTCTGGACCTTCTGTGCTTATATCAACGTAGGTAAAGAGTAGAACCATCTTGTTTACACATTAAAACCTCATCATGTGTGACTACATTTTGTGAGTAAATTAACTAAGCTGGGGTGGGTGGGGTAGGTGGGAAAAGAGTCAAATTCCTTTTCTCTAACATTTAAGTTGATAATAAAAAAGAAAAAAATTAAGTTCCTGATAGAGCTGGGGCTTTAACCTTGGTCTCCCGACTCCCAGTTCCCTCTACTACACCAGTTTCTCTCCCATTACTATGACTCTACCTGCTATACCTAACCTCCTATGGCACATGAAAACTTTTGGTTTGGTTCCTCCTATAGAAATTGACTTCATATTGATGCTGTATCCAGACACTTATAAAGGCTAGTCACAGCCTGAGTCCGCAGCTCTACTGTTCCTATTCTCTTCTCCACAGATTCCCCAACTCCTTCCCATCAACCACCTCCTATCCTTCCAACTCCTCCTCTTCCCCTCTGCCAACAGCAGGGCCCTGTTCAGGTGATCCTTGTCCTTGTCACACATGGGTAGTTTGGACATGAGCCAGTGGAATGTGCCTCTGGGGAGATCTGGGGACATAACTCACTCTCCTTCCAGCCCTACAGATTTGCCTCTCAGTTTCCAGATTCTGTTCTCTTCCCCTTGCCATCCTCAACCCCCTCCATCTTAGTCCTCACCAATCTGTACCTAGTCTCTTCCTAACTTCCCTATCCCTGCTAAGAAGGAAGGAGCCCATCTCTTCCCTACCCAGGGAACCATTATAACTCTCCTCCCTGAATGGCAGCTCATGGATGACTAGCTATGACCAGCTCATCCTAGGTGGGATTGGTTTCTAGGTGATCAAAGCTCTAGCTCCCTCAGTCTCCTGTTCCATTACCACCCCTTCTTACCAGAGGAATGGGCAGGGTGGGGTTGCAGGTGAGCACTGAGTTGGAACCACTGCCCTCAAGGGGAAAGAGAGATCAGGTCCCTAGATTGGGTAAAGCTAGCTAAGTGGTAGACAACAATGACCAAGATACACCCTGGGTTCTTTTCTCAGCTCCACTTTTGATTGTCTAAAATACAGCAATACAATATTACATCAACGAGTAAAGTGGGTAACAATATGATTTCAATGTGGGAATCACTGGCTTCCTGGAGGAAGTGGCACAAAAGGTTGAGAATATGGTCATGTACAGAAGACAAAACATTGTCTGGTTTGGTAGAATGCATGGTAGGGAGTACCATGGGATAAGACTAGAAAGGTAGGATGGCAACAGGTTTTGGAGGACCTTGAACGGCTGGCAAAAGAGCTTAAGCTTTATTTAGGAAGTAATAAGCAGCTACTGAATATTTTTGATCAAAAAAGTGACATCAAATCTATATGCGATCCGTTAGCATGTCAGTAGTGTGAAGAATAGATTGGAAGATTGGTGAAAGTAGAGGTCAGTGTTACAGTAGTCCAAGGAAATGGTAAACAAGTTGGAAGCCTTATTATTAATTTCAAAAACTAAGACAGAACTGGAGGCTGTGGATTTCAAATGTTTTAAAGTCAGAATTAGAGTCTTCAAGAGCAGAGCCTACTCTCCTGTGATCCCTATACTTATTTCCTCAACCATTGTGCTGGTCATGATTATTTTACCTTTGTGCCCAACAAAAGATGGTATACCTTTTAAATAGCCTACATGCTCGCCATCATCTGTTCTGAATTGTTATCCAAGTGATGTCTTAGCTAGATGGAGTCTGAGCTCTAGATGGAACTTGAGTGATTCTCCTTCCTCTCCTTACCCCCCCCCCCATCCTGCTAAACAACCTCTAAAACCTCTCCTACCCAGAGATGCAGTTCTATCCCCTCACACTGCTATTCCCCCTTCCTCATCCAAATCTGTATTTCAGCAAAGCACAGGACAAGAGGAGACAAAGTGGAATTTTGGTGTCATTCTCATCTACTCATAAGTAGAATAGAATGAAAGTTACTCGGAAGAGACCAAGAACCTTGTCCCACTCTATTTTGCTCCACTAGCATGAGGTGGTATGATCTATCCAGATACTTATAAAGGTAACTGCCATCCTGAGATCCCACAATCCCAACAAATATGGTCCCTGGAGGCTTTGCCTACATACATACATAGACATAGACACACACACACACACACACACACACACACACACACACACACAGAGGCAGCTAGGTAGTGCAGTGGATAGAACACCAAGCTTGGAGTCAGAAAGACCTCAGGCTCAAATGTAGCCTCAGACACTTATTGGTTGTGTGTCCCTGGGCAAGTCACTTAACCCCGTTTGTCTCAGTTTCTCATCTGTAAAATTACCTAAAGAAAGAAATGGCAAACCACTCCAGTGTCTCTGTCAAGAAAACCCCAAAGAGACTCACAAAGAGTTGGACACAACTGAAACTGAACCAAATATATCTATCTATTCTTTTCCTGTATGCGTCTTTACAATCTTTAGCTTTGGAGTATGCAAATATCAATTGAATGCCTACTGAAAAATAACTTTATCTTGCCTGGCTTACATAGGCAGAAGGAGGGGAGGAATAAAAAGCAGAAGGAACAAGATCCCAGTTCTACTTCTCATAGTCAAGAGATTTATGGGGGTTTGGTTAGACAGCACCAGAAGTCAAAGACAAGATAGACAGAGGGTCTATTTCTTGTGTGCCCTCCCTGCTGACCTTTGAGTATCAAACATCTCCTGATTCACTCTAAATTGGCATCCTAGTTTCTGGAGGGGAAGAAAGGGAAGTGGAAATTACATTGGGAAAATGTTGGGGAAAGGCCGTTTGGGGTGTGTCCCAGACAAAGTGGGCAGGGTGGAAAGCGGGTTGGCAAATTTGTTACTTTCATGGTTCTGTGTCACTTTCCCCAAATTAACACAGATATCCCAGTTCTCTGATATGTAGGATGAATAAGGTGTCATAGGAGTTCCATCCATCCCCAAAGCTATAATCTGGACTATCCTTCCCTTTCTTGGGGTGTCTTTCCTATGCTAAAGTGCCCTGTTTGAATCTCTCATCTCTAATAGAACATTCTTTAACCTCCCTTCAGCTGCATTTCCAGTCTTTAAAACTATACCGTTTTCTACATATTGATGAAAAATGTTTCCTCCCACTACACAACTTCTTTTCTCTGGAATCTTCCCCTACACCATTCCTAAAACTAAGCTAACCATCACTTGGCCTCTCAACTCCTTCAGCTGTCCCTTTTTACACCCCCTCCAAGTCCTCAGTCAGTTAGCCTTTCTTTTGAGAATCCTGGTTGTCTTTCTTTCTCCAGATTCCCAGAACTCAGTGGCTGGAGAGAGCTCAGCATGATTTTCATGCTTTTCCTCTTGCCCCTTCTCACTCAACTCCCTGCATCACTCTGAAAGCAGGGCACTGGTGGAGGGGTGGGCTTTCTTCTTACTAGGCTGCAAACTGTGCGATATGTTTTCTCTCAGCCTTAAAAGGCTCCCGGTGAGTTCTGTTGAGAAGAGGGCTAAAGAGAACTAGAGTCTTAGAGGACTGAAGGGAAGGGCTTGTTCCCTGCCTTCATTAGCAATAAGGGCACAAAGGTAGAGATAGATAAGGGAGTTGTCCTTCCAGACTCTCTCTCTCTCTCTCTCTCTCTCTCTCTCTCTCTCTCTCTCTCTTGGTTTCGTTTATTGTAGATTCTTAGCATTACTAGCTACTCCAGAGGTAATCTTGTAGTCCAACTTTAATTCCTATTACAATATCCCTGAAAAGTGGTTATCCAGTCTTAAGTTGAAGGTGGAATTCTCTACCCTTCATCATCTTCTGCTCAATATCCCATTTCACCTTGGGTAGAATTCACAGTGGGGCATCTGAGGAAGAGTGGGGGTTGTACCAGTCACCCTTCAAGAGATAGAAACTAAGCCTAGGGAAAATGAAGCTGTCTCATTTTTGTCTAAGAATCGCTCATCATGATGCCTAGAATATTTAATAAATGTTTGTTGAATTTAATTGAAATTGAGAACTTAGGGGAGGGGAAGATGACGACTGGTTAGGAGAGGTTGCATTTTTGGAAGACCAAGGTGTCTTTGGTCCATGCCCTCAGCTGGACCATTAGGGAAAAGGAATCGGGGTTTAGTACCCTTTCCCCTTCCTTACAGAGTTAAGCTTCAGACCCACAGTAATCGAAGTATAAACTAGTTTAAAGGGTGCAGGCATGTTCTGTCCACTCCCCTCCCCAATGTGCCGGGAGTCAAGGTCTCGCGCCTCAGTTTCCTCAGCTGCATCCCATGAAGGGAGGAGTGTTGGCACCTGATGTACCCCTTGGGGAGCTACTGGGCTGAGCCCTATGGAGACTTCGACCAAAGGTGAACGACTGAGACCAAAGGCAGGACGTGCCCCCAACTCCCCGCCCCCCAACAGCCGGGAAGCGGCCCCAGTCCGGATTTCCCTCCGGGTGGGACCGCGGTGACTCATTAGCACTCCCCCCCCCCCCAGCTTTCCAGTTTCCTTGTTTGCACTTCTCCTCCTGGACATCTGTGCTGGTATCTCCACTCTGGCCCCCGCCCCCAAACACAACAGCTTGTGGCCCCCTACCCTCCACCCCTACGTTCACCCACCCCCACCCCAGTCCTCTCCTGCCCATTGCAGATCTTTAGGGCTCCCTCCCTCCCCATTTGTCCCGGAGCTCCACCTTTTCCCTACCTAGTACCCGCCTCCTTCAACAGTCTAGAGCCTAAACTGACGCCTCCTTCCCCCGCCCCACTTCCATCCAATCCGGCTGGCCAATGGGGGTGGGGAGATGGGGACCTGCAGCCAGGCTGGGGGTGTGGCAGCTCGGCTGTGTACTTTGCCAACTGCGGACGCGCTTCAGCGACCGTGCCAGCTGGCGCTTCGTCTGGGACAGAGGTGCTAGGTGTTAGGGCTGCGTGTCACTGAAGGGCTTCTCCGACGCTCCTGAGCCCTCCTCCACCCAGCCCCCTCCTTGGGACCCTCTACCAGGCCAGCCTTCGCCGAGGGAACTGTTTCAACTGGAAACTAGCCCTGTTCACCGGGCCTGGGATCTGCCCACCCGAACCTTTCGTATTGGGACGGCTACTTGCAAAGGGGGTGAAGGGCACCCGCAACCTTTTGCAGGGAGGCTGCGGTGACAGGGGTGGGAGTGTCTCGACATAGAGACATGAAGGTGAGTGAGAGGTGAGGGGATTGAGTCAGAGGTGCCCTGCTCTGAAACCAAAGGAAAAAGATTGGGGGGGGGAGGGCAAACTGAAGCTACTTTTCTGGGGGCATCTAGAGGGGGATGAGGATGGTACGGAATTTCAAAGCTCTTCCGAGGGGTTGTCAGAGGAGTGCCTCTAGACTAGCTAGAGAATTCTTCCCTAGTGGGAATATAGAGAGATTTAAGAGGGAAAGAAGCATTTTTCCAAGTGAGCCGGGTAGAAGATACCTAGATACCTCAGGCTAGCAGGCTCTACTGGAGATCTTTTTGTCTTTCCTCCTGTCTTCTTCCAGAAGTGCAGGCTTCTCTCCCACATTGAGATCTAAAAGGTCTCCAAAGAAGGGGATTCTGCCCTTAAGCCAAAACAGCGGAGTCTGACCCATTGACCCATTCCCTTCCCACCACATCCCCATCCCTATTCTTGCTCCCAGGGTCACAGGTGGGTTGACCAGGTGAGGGCCGATGGCAGGTGGGGCTAGCAGGTGAGGAGTGCCCAGCTTTGGCGGGACCATCCACGGGAGGGCTCCCAGATGTTGTGCTGGAGGCCACATTGTTCAATATGGTGCTGAGGAAGATTCACCGGCCCCGGAGTTGTTCTTACCAGCTGCAGCTAGAGCACAGGACGCCCCCCAGCCGGATTCAGGGTCTGAGATGGGTGAGTACGAACTCTCAGTTTAGGGATCAAGGGATGGAGCATGGAGGGGGATGGTTGATTAGCCTAGAGTACCAAGGAGGGGGAGGGTCAGTGAGGCCAAGGCAGTATTGTTTTGTGGGTGACTGTGCAGAGTCTGGGTGGTATTGCCATAAGCAAGTAAAAGTGAAATACAGGGACCAGTTCGCTGGGTTGGATAAGCCTTTTGACCGTCCATAGGCAATTCTCATTTCTCTACCTAATGATTGGAGCAAATGGACTCAGCTCATCCTTCATGGGATACTCAGGCAGAGGGGGTCAAAGAAACATTGCTGAAATGAATAGGGTTATGTTGGCATTTGGGACTAGTGGAGTGGACTTGGAAGGAATAACTCTGGGTGAGGAAAAGGGAACCTGAGCAGGGGCAGCTGGAACCCCCTTTCTGGCCTGTCACCCCCAATGATCTCAATTTCCTCAATTGTCCCTTTATGGCTAGAAGTAAAGATGGAGACTTGGGAAGAGAGAGACTGTGGGAAGGGATATTGAATTGGGGGAACTGCACAGAAGAAGACAGAAGAAAACAAATAGGAGGAAAATAAATGGAGTGGTAGAGCAAGATGGTGAGAATGGGCCAAAGTTTTTCTTAGTCTATAAGGATCAGAGGGCAACACATATCAGGGAAAGATAGAGAGTAGTTGGCCTTCACCCCCTTCATCCCTCTCCCTGTCTCTTAGAGAAAAAGAAAATTTCCCAGCGTCTTACTAGTCTGTATGGCACTAATTTAATAAACCCTAGGCAGCCCAAGAGGTATTATTTCTCAACCACCTTCATATTCCTCTGAGGACAAACTCCATCTACACCCCTTACAAAGTATGAGGCTGAGCTAAGAAAACCCATAGAAGGAATCACAGGATCACAAATTTAGACATTTTCTAGGCCAATCCCCTCATTCGACAGATGAGAAAATTGAAACCCAGAGATAGAATTGCCAGGGTCACTAGAGAATAGGTTGCAAAGGTAAGATTTGAACCCAGATTTTCTAGACCTATTGCTTTTTTCCACTGTACCATCTCCAAGACTCATCATCAGCAAAAATTTGGTTGCAAATTGTGCCCCACCCCTTGATCCAGCTGGTGACTGTTCTCCTAATATCTGTTGTTGTTAGTCATGTCCGACTTCTGTGATCCTATTTTGGGGTTTTCTTGGCAAAAATACTGAAGTGGTTTGTCATTTCCTCTCCAGCCCATTTTACAGATGAGGAACTGAGGCAAACAAGGTTAAGTGACTTGCCTAGGGTCACATAGCTAATATGTGTCAGATGCCAGATTTGAACTCCCGAAGATGAGTCTTCCTGATTCCAGGTCCAGTGCTCTAGCCACTGCTCCACCTAGCTACTCCTTTCCTAATATTAGCAACCCCTAGATTTTTTTTTTCTTTATACAATCTGGGACATTGGAGGAGGTTAAGAAGCCTCATTCCTCCTAGCCTTCTAATAGCACTTCTCCCCACCCCCACTTTCCTGGTCAGTCACTGTAGCTGCTGCCTAGAGCCAATGGGCTGGAACCCTCCCTCCCTCCCTCTGGCCCTCCCAGGGCTATAATTACATGTGTGCTTCCTGTCCCCTCCCCAACCCTGGGAGGGAAGGTGGGGGTGGGTCCTGAGCTAGGACAATGAGGTCACAAGGTGTTTCTCTTGGGACCCCAGAACTGTAGCGAGGCAGCCAAGCTTTTCCACACTCACTAGAGCTTCCAAAATCTAAGGGCAAAGAGTACCCAAGGAGGTTGAAAGGCTGTATGTGAGTGCGTGTATATGTGGCTTTGTGCATGGGGAGTGTCTATAAATGGGGTTAAAAACCTGGAAAGAAGGTCTTTCCCCCAGAGTGATGGCTAGCCAAGAGGTTTTAGCCTCCAGAGGCTGAATTGAGGAGGGGCAGATGGCAACACTCCCTCCTCTCTGCTATCTCCAGGAGTGTTCTGGGAGGATCTGCCCCATTGTGTTTGGTCCTAAGAGGTATCTGTTGTGTATATATGTAGCTTCTCTTACTGCTTCTCCATGTAGTGTTTAGTAGATGAAAGACCCAGACAGTTTAGGAAGATATTCGCCACGAGAGACCAGGATGTATCTATATAGGATAACTGTATAAATGAAAAGGAATATGGGGGTCTAGGGACTCTAGAAAGTAAGTAGCTGAAGACCAATAAAATGAAATGTCTTCCTTAGAAGCCAAAGAAGCAAAGAGCTGTATCTACTTCTTTTTAGAACAGGATAGAATTAGATTACAATAGGCGTGATTGGAGGTTAGATACGAAAAGGAACATCCTGACCATCAGGGACAGGAAATGCTAGAAAGGGAATTAAAGGGTATTTCCTGGAAATGTCGTTGTCTGGAAAACTGGCTGGAGACATCTGCTGGGCCCCACTAGCCCCAGGGAGTTTGGAATGCCAAAGTTAATGTGGCAACTGTCCAATGATAGCTGGCATTTATCTAGGGCTTTAAGGTTAACAAAGTGCTTTACTGATATTATCTCATTTGACCCTCCTGTCAACCCTGTGAAGTAAACACTGCAGGTATTATTGTCCCCATTGTCCAGGTGTGGAAGCTGAGGTCGGGAGTGTTTAAGTGACTTGCTCTTCATGGACAAAGCAGAAAATAAACGTCAAAGGCAGGATTCTAATCCTTAGCCTGATTCCAAGTCTAACACTCTGCCCTCTTCACCACCAAGGCCTGTAGGGAGGTGGCCTTAATCTCAAACTCCAGAATGGACCTCCCCCCAAAACCACCTCCCCTTTGGTCAGAAGACTCAGTTCCCCTGCACACATGGCTTCCCTACCCCCACCATTACCATGTGCAGTCCTGCCAGAGAACCTTTGCCAGAAGCTATAGGGAACAGGTCTGACAGGTCAGCACAAGACTACCTGGCTCAGTACTTACTTACGCAGTGTCCTGGGATCTGACAGCTTCACATGGGGAACTGGCAATAGTACAGATGCCAACAGATGCCGACAAGTGCCAACTCTTCTTTCCTTCCCCATTACCAACTCAGAATTTTAATGAACAGTGACAGTTGGCACCCAGGAAGCCTCTCTCTGTCATCTTTGTCCCTAGAGCTGGAAACTCTATGTGATTTCTTACATGAGAATCTGTAACATTCGAGTCTGACACTCATTAATCAACCCTTAAGGATCATCAAGGATAAGGGCAACGCTAGAATAGAGTGATGATTCCTAATCTCTGGGCCTGGGACACCTCGGGGGGTAGGATGGGAAATGGTTTGCAGTGTTACTGTAGCCAGGTAGGTATGTATTTTCTCAACTAACCTAAACTGCTAGAACTTCTGTCATGTGAGGGTCTGCAAAATTCTGTGAAGTTAAAATGAGTTTTTAATATTGGAAAAAGATGGAACCGCTAGTGTGAAGTAATCCTCTGGTAGCTTAAAGCCCACACCATAGTGGGGTAGCCTAACTTATTTCAACCTGAGATAATAGGGTAGCCCAAGATGGGTTTGAACAAAACTCTCTACCACTGGGGTATTGTGACTAGATGGGTCCTGTGGCCTGTGATGTGTACTCCTGGGTCAGGACAACACTGGAGAAAAGAATACATGGAAGGGAAAGAAGAGAAAAGGGCTGGAGTTCAGAGGGGCAATGAGGCAGAAATTGTGGTTCTTCTAGTCTTCTGGGCATTTTGAAATGAAAACATGCTCATTAGGAGCTTTGAGTCACCGGCTCAGGCACTGTTTGTCCCAAGACAACCCCTATTAACTCAAACCTGCAAAATGAAGGTTTTGAGGGACTTATTGCTGGCATTATGGGACATGATTCACAGTCCCTCTCTTGCATCTGGGAGCTTCAGACTGCCTCTGTGACCCTAAGAGTGGAGGACACCACTGTGGCCTTGATGTTCTTTAGCATTCTATTATTTCCCAGTGTGATACAGAGGCCCCATTCTCTATCCAAGAATATAGAACATTCAAGCCAAGATTCTTCTGGTCATCTAGTCATTTAGTCCAACCTCTTCATTTGACAGTTGAGGAAACTGAGGTTCAGAGAGTGAAATGGTTCCCAAGATCGTGCGAGGCTAGAACCAGAATGAGGTCTCCTGACTCACTGGCTGCCATACCTCTCACATCGCCCTTAGCCTCCCTGGTGTCACTGCTGTTCTTTCTTTTCTGGTCTTTCCATTTCCCCATTTTTTCCCTGCCCTTCTTCAACCATTTCTATAAGCTTACTTCTACCTCTCTTCAGATGTGGTTCTTAACCTGTAATGAATGTCCCAGGTTCCCAAGAAACAGAATAATAATGAATCAGGGGAAGAGAGAGGGAGGAAAAGGAGAGAACTAGAGAAGCCTATCAGACTACTTTGAAATGAACTGTATACCTATCAGCACCTCCCACTTTTGATTCAACTTGTGCAAGTTCTTGGACTAACATGGGTCCCTCTAAGAGGACAAAGGTCTACGACATGACTTGTAGGATTTAGACCTGGAAGGAACTTTCCAACTCCCTCATTTTATGGATGAAGAAATTGAGCCCCAGAGTATTTAAGTGGCTTGTTCACAGTTAGTAAAGGTAAAGTACCAGATCCAGGAGTCAAACCCAGGTCCCCAACCCCAAATCCAGCTCTTTTTCTCATTGCACATATTGGGAAGACCTCTTGGTTCGGTGGAAAGAAAGCAGAAGGATATAGTCTCAAAGAGCCTGAGTTCTATTCTTGGTTCTGCCACTTGCTGCCCATGTGACTTTATGCAAATCACTTAACTTCCCTTGGGCTTAGTTTTCTCATCCCTAAAATGACGGATTTTTGATTCAATGACCTCTAAGGTCCCTTCTAGGCAACTAGACTGTACAGTAGATAGAGTGCTGGGTTTGGAGTCAGGAAGACTCCTCTTCCTGACTCCAAATCTGACTCAGACACTTACTTGCTATGGGACCCTGGGCAAGTTACTTAAACACATTTGCCTCAGTTTCCTCATCTGTAAAATGAGCTGGAGAAGGAAATGGCAGACCACTCCAGCATCTTTGCCAAGAAAATCCCAAGGAGGGGTCACAAAAAATCGGATACAACTGAAATGATTGAATAACAACAAACGTGCCTAGCACTGTGCTAAGTGCTAAGAAAAGCCCAAACCATACCCTACTCTCAAGGGAGTACTCTAATGGGAGAGACAACAAGCCAATTATGTATAAATGAAACATAGACAGGATAAGTTGTAAATAATCAATTTAAAAGGTTGGAGCTGAGGTTGATGAAGCCTGGAAAATACTTCTTGTAGAAAGTAGGACTTTAGCTCCTGAAGGAAGCCAGGAGGCAAGGATGTGGAGGGAGAGAGTTCTCTAATTCAGGACAGAGAAAATGCTTGGTCAAGAGCTAGAGGCTTATTTGTCAACAATACACAGAGTGTCAACAGCAAGGGGCCAATTTACTAGGTCACAGAATATGTGGAAGAAAATAAATTGTAGGAAGATGGGAAAGATCAAAAGGGGACAGGTTGTGAATGACTTTAAAAGGAAAGTAGGATTTTATATATGATCCTAGTGGTAGCAGGGAGTCACTGGAGTTTATTGAATAGGTCAAGGGAGGTCAAACCTGCATTTTTAAAAATGTGAGTGCAAGATGTGGGGATGGAATTGAGCCAGAGAGGCCAACCAGAAGGTTATTGCAATAAGTGATGAGGCTTTGTGCCAAGATGGTGGCAGGGTCAGAGGAGAGAAGGGGGCATATATGTTATGTTATATGGTATAAGAAATTTTGTGAAGGTTAGAAACAGCAGATTGGATACGGTGGATGGGGGACTGAGGAGTCGAGATTGACAGCTAGGTTGTAAGCCTGGAGAACTGGGGGGATAGTGGTACTTTGGATAGTAATTATGACTTTCCCAAGTTCTGAAGCTCTAGAAGGGAAAAAGAAGCTAGAGTGGTAGAGGGGATGATTGAGTAGATAAATAAGGTCAATGTACCCTTTAATAAAATGTAAGTTCCTTGAGGGCAAGAACTGTTTTTCAGTTTGTTAACTGTCCCCTGTGCCTAGCACAGTAGGTGCTTGGTACATGCTTGTCTGATTGAACTGCATTAAATTTGGGTCTGGGAGATTGGGAGTGGGAGTGATGGGAAAGAGTCAGCTCCAAGGGGTGGGTCCCATTTGGGGCCACCTGTATCAACAGCCTGAATCTCCCTGTTCTTCTTCCTCTACAGACGCCACTTACCAATAGTAAGGAGACACTGGACTTTCATGTGAGCCTGGAACAGGTATCTGTTGGGCTTAGGTACAAAGTCAAAGGCAAGGACTTATGGTGGAGTGGCGGGGATCAAAGTGTTCCTTCACTGTGAGTCTCTTTTCTGTCCAATCACATCCCAGGCTACTTCACAGCAAGTGCTCAGGGCTGGGAAGCTACTGCATAGGCATCTTCTGGCTACCTGCCCTACCCTCATACGAGATCGGAAATATCATCTCAGATTGTACCGGTGGGTGGATAGCCCCCCTCTCTGCTTCTCTCCTTTTCTCTGCTCTATGGGGAGAAGAGAGGCAAAGTTTGAGATCTAGTCTTGCTTCCCATGGCAGAATTGGATAAGGAATGAGAGAAGTGGGGATATTTTCTGAAAAGAAATCTTTTATTGCCCTAAAATTCCACTCACTGCCCCCATACCACCAAACAGTTGTGCTTCCTATTTCCCAGGCAGTGCTGCTCTGGGCGAGAGCTGGTTGATGGAGTCTTGGCCTTGGGGCTTGGAGTTCAATCCCGAAGTCAAGCTTTGGGCATCTGCCAAGTTCTTCTGAATGAGGGAGCCCTTTGCCATGGTAAGCATGAGTACTAGGTACATTGGGTTTTTCTAAAAGGTATTAGGATTACTGGATGAGCATTAGGCTTATGATATGAATAGATTCTGGAGCACGTAGCAATGGATTTTGGCCAATGGTGTGGCATTGGAGGTCGGCACATCATTCCCCAAACTCTCACTAAATCCTCCTTTTTCTTGTTCCTCTCTCTTCTATGTTTGGTGCTTGCCCCACAGTGAAACATGAGTGGGCCTTCCATGACCGAGATGCTCATTTCTATCGATTCCCTGGGCCAGAGCCAGACCTGGACAGCATTAAAGAAATAGAGGAGCTGGCTGAGGCTGTGACCCTGCTGTCTCAGCGAGGACCTGATGCTCTGCTCACTGTGGCGCTGCGCAAGCCGTGAGTGATAAACCATTTGTTCAGGACCCACTATCTCCCTAAAGTGTAAAACCAAGGTCCTTGTAGCTCTGAAATGCTATAATACCCATTCCTCGTGTCCCTCGCCTACAGTAGAAATACCTCCCTCCTTCCTATGGAAGGAAGGTAGAGTGGAGAAGAGAGCCAAGCTGGGAGTCAGGAGACCTGGATCATAATCCTAATTCGACCACTTAGTAGTTATATATCTTCCTCCCTGGGTCTTGGTTTCCTGGTATGCAAAGTGAGGAGTTGAATGAAGTGACCCAAGGGTCCTATCTAGGTCTAACATTGGATATAAAGCCTTTGCACCTGTATTGCTTCTCTGTGTCTATAGCCCCGGGCAGCGCACGGAGGAGGAGCTAGACCTAATCTTTGAGGAGCTGCTCCATATCAAGGCCGTGGCCCATCTGTCTAACTCGGTTAGTTACTCCCCCAAACATCACTTTGGCCCCACTCCTTTCTGGGATATACCTTTTATCATTGACCTTTTTTGTTGTTGTTAATTCCTTTTTGTTAAATTATCAAACATTTATTTCCCTTTCTTCTACTTCATTCCCCCACCCTTCAGAAAATTAAGAAGAAAAGCAAAATCTTTATAACAAATATGCATAGTCAAGAAAAACCAATTTCCAAATTGGCCATGTCCAATGAGTGTTTCTCATTTTGCACATTTAGTTTACAACTTCTCTGTCAAGAAGTGGAATGACTTCTCTGTCATCATGGGCCCTCTGGAATCATGGCTGATCATTGCATTGCTCAGAGTTCTTAAATCTTTTCATGTTATTTTTATAATGTTATTGTTATAGTATAAATTATTCTCCTGGTTCTGCTCACTTCACTCTGCATCTGCTCATAAAAATCTCAAGTTTTTCTAAAACTGTCCCTTTCAACATTTCTTATAGCACAATAAATTCCATGACATGCATATACTATAATTTGTTCAGCCATTCCCCAATTGACATGCATCCTTGTAGTTTCCAGTTCTTTGCTGCTATTAAAAGAACTGCTATAAATATTTTTGTATGTATGGGATCTGTTCCTCTTTCTTTCCTCTTTTGGGGGTATAAGCTGAATAGTGGTATCACTGGGTTAAAGAGTATTCAGTGTAGTAACTTTTGAAGCACAATTGTAGTAATAACTTTTCCAGAGGGAGCCCTTCAGAGCTACATCTGCTGTGCTAGGTACCTTCATCTCTCTATTGTTCCCCCTCTCCCCAGACTTCCCTGCTACTTGCCACAAGATCAGTGAATGGCCTTCTGACTTTATTAGTTTCTGAACCATAACTTAGTCTTCCTTTTCCTGGTTTCCTGCTGATTGTCCCCTTACCTCCCTTCCTACACAGGTGAAGAGGGAGTTGGCTGCTGTGTTGTTGTTTGAGCCAAGCAGCAAAGCAGGCACTGTGTGTGAGTGGCGGCTAAGGCTGTGGTGGGGCAGGGCAGGGGACAGAGCAGAGGGGATCCTGAGGAACTGGAGCTTGTGGAGACTGGGCTGTGGAGCAATGAACTTCTGGTCCAGAAAAATAGAAGAGCAGGTGGTCAGTGGTGGTGGAGTTGGGTCTGGGCTCTATCTAATCTTTACTTTTCTCAGTATTCAGCCAAGGAGATAAGGGGACCTCTTGGTACATTATCTGGAAGGGATCTGTTAATGTGGTGACCCATGGCAAGGTGTGTTTTTCTTTTGTCCTCCCTTTATTGCTCTCTCACTCTCCCTTCTACCTGTTGGGAATCCACTGCCTTTTTTTGGTACCCCTTTACTCTGTGGGCAATGCTTGGGTTAGGCCCCAAGGCTTCTAGCTCATTTTCTGATACATGTAGATAGGGACTGGGATATAAATGGGAAGAGAAATATTATTATCTGATGGAACTGATTGCTAGGGCCTGGTGACAACCCTGCATGAAGGAGATGACTTTGGACAGCTAGCTTTGGTGAATGACTCACCCCGAGCAGCCACCATCATTCTTCGTGAAGACAACTGTCACTTTTTGAGGGTGGACAAACAGGACTTCAACCGTATCATCAAGGTTAGTCAAGTTTGGGAAAGCCTGGAAGCATAGGGAGAGTAGAAAGAAATGGGAGGATTAGAGCTGAGCTGAGATTGATATCAAGATGAGATAGGAGAACTGGAGGCAATCTAGGGGTGGGGAACTAAAGGTGTCAGAGACTTGAAATTTTAGTGTAGAAATGGGAAGTTTGAAGGAGACTAGGGTAGAAGGAGAAAAGGGACAAGAGATTATGAATGGGGTAAATATTGGAGATATATATGTGTATAGGGTAAATACAAGAATCATAAGGAAAGGACCATAGGGTGTTCCTAAAGTCTGGACACACGGGCAAAAATGCCCATCATATTTTCAAGAAATGAAATGAATGAAATTTTCAACAACATTTTATTTAATCGGAATATTAACAAATAACATCTTTAATATGATTTCCATCATTTGTGACGCAAAAGTTGCTGAGCTTTGCAAGATTCACATGAACTTGATGCAATAACTCTACATTGCTGTCAATTTTAGCACATTCACTCTATGTGTTCGATCAAGTGTGTTGCATCTGTGATTTTCATTGAGTACACCTTCTCCTTTAGCATACCCCAGAAAAAAGAAGTCAAAGGTGCTAAGGTCTGTTAATATTCCACATATTTCAAAATATGCATTTTTGCCTATGTGTCCAGACTTTAGGGACACCCTGTATAATGGAAGTGGGGCAGAAAAGGTGATCAGGCCTGGGAGTGATGGGAGTAAGGGAGCTGAAAGGGCACGTCCAGTGATTTGGGGTAAGACTGGGATATTGGGCAAGGGTAGTACAGAGAAGAGAGATAGGAGCTGAAGATCAGCGTGGAGATGGACTTAGGAGTAAAGGGTAAGAAGTCCAGACATGAGTCAGAGGAGGTCAAGGTCACTGTTGGGCCTATGCTAAATAGTCATTGATTGGCTTGGCGCCCAGGATGTAGAGGCAAATACAATGCGTTTGGAAGAACATGGAAAAGTGGTGCTGGTGCTGGAGAGGACCCCTCAGAGCAGTGGCCCTGACTGTCCCCTGAACCCAGGCAGGAACCGGTAACATGCCCACTCTTATTCTATTCCCCAAATTCCTCTCTACCCACCCATTTTCAGCTTCTCAGTTACTTCCCCGTCCTTGTTGGGCTCCTTCCTACTCGTGGCAATGTAGTAGAGAGATTGGAGCTCTTCAAGGTATAGCAGCCACCTTCATGTATACAGAGTAGCGTCCCTTAAAGCACGTGGCAGCTTGATTGGACTGGCACTTCCACCAAGGCATTTAAGGGAGCTAAATAATGGGCAGGGGCTACTGTTTCTCAGATCAAACCAGTCTAGTTGTGTTAGTGAGTGGAGCTTGTGGTAGGAGCGAGTTGAGAATACAAAGGGAGGGGCAGGGTACTTGTGATATTGAGATCTGGGTCTTTCTCCCCTTATTTTCATTAGTATGGTGGTATGCCTGAGTGTTGTTCTATACTGCTCCATGTAACAGAATTGTAGGAGTAAATGTTGACAAGACTTTGGTCAAATCCAGGCTAGAGCTGCCTATTTATATCATCTCAGCTTACTCCTGAGCTCTTAGCCTTAGAAAAGGGTGCTTGGTGATGGCCATCAGGTATGTATGGAGGCACTGTGGGGGTAGTGATGTACATTGAGCACATTCCCTTAGGTACACGGTGATGTCAGGCACTCCAGAAAAGATCTTAGAACTGCTGCTGGAGGCTGTGCGGCCGGACTCAAGTGCCCATGATCCCACAGGTACAGAGCCGAGGTGCGGGGCCCCATCCCATCACCACTCTTCCCTTGAGACTGGCTCTCCCCATTGCACCACCTGAGTTCTGCATGACTTCCCTCGTCATTTAGAGAACACTGCCCCCTTCAGGCTACACAGCTAGAATTTTTTATCCCATATTCTCTTGGTTGGGGCATGTATTACAGATGCCTTGGGCATTTATAATTAATTAAAATAAGAGGAGGTTCTAGGGCAGGGGTTCTAAACTTGAGGTCTGTGAACTTTTAAAAAATTTTATAACGTCAGAGTCCTATGTGTTTTATTTATTCATTGAAAAACATTCTTCTGAGAAGGGGTGCATAGGCTTTGCCAGACTGCCAAGGGGGTTCATGATACAGCAAGAATTAAGAATCCCTGCTCTAGGGCTATGTGCTGCTGCTCCTAAAACCTGGTGCTTCCTCTCCTCTCTCTCTTCTCAACCCTTGCAGAGACATTCCTGGGTGACTTTCTCCTGACCCACAGTGTCTTCATGCCCAGTGCCCTTCTCTGTGCTGCCCTCCTGCATCAATATCCTTTAAGCCTGATGAGAAGCATGATGTAATAGAAAAAGCGTTAGGATACCTGGGTGAGCAAAGTGAGATTTATGAAGTAGATGACCTCCAAGGTGCTTTCTAGCAGTGGCTATCTAGGATTCTAAGTGATTACTTGTAGGTAATGTCACCTAAGGTAAGCAACATTTATGCTGGTAAGGTAGCAGAAGTTGGGATATGGTGTGGAAGAGCAGAGAAAATATTCATCGTTCAGTTAGCACATAGTAGGCACTTTCTGTAGGTTGATCAACGTCCCAGGCACAGATTTGTTTTTCCTGGGAATGGCTATCATGTCTTCCTTCCTTTGTCCAAAGCCTGGTGGGCAATATGTACTTTGTGCTATGACTTTCTTTGACCACCAACACCTTCCATGGGGAACCAGCTGGAGGTACTGAGCAGGAACGTGGCATCTATATCTGTAACAAGCGGCAGAAGATTCTAAGGCTGGTCAGCCAATGGGTGACCCTGTATGGCCCCATGCTCCACATAGACCCGGTAGCCCCCAGCTTCCTACAGGTAACAGGGATAGCCATCTGCAGCAGCCTAGGGCTGGAGGAGGGAATCGAGATGGAATCATGGGCAGGGACTCCATGTTCAGCTGCCTTGGCATGTTTTCTCACAGAAACTCTCAGAACTGGTAAGCAGAGATACTCAACTCAGCAGCCTACTAAAAGAGCAGGGATCCGAGAGGCGGCGGCATCATGGGTGAGTAATCTGCCCTGGGATTGAATAAAGTTTGCTTGCTCATTGAAATCTCCAGGGGGAAGAACTGAAGTTCGGGGGTGGGGGGAGGGAAAGGGGCTCACTTGGAGTTATCTCTGAACTTGAATGGGAGCTCTGTGTCCAGATTCTCTCTTTTCCTTCCCTAATTGTCCCAAGGCCATATTGCCTGTAATACTCATCACTTCCATTCTAAATGAGAAAAATCCAGGACAATGAGCAGGCAAACTAGCTGTGTATTGGAAGTAGAATTTAAGAAATCAAGATTAGATCCCCTGGCTTCTTCCTCTAGTCTTTTTGTGATGATATCAAGGCACCTAGGTGGTGCCTTGGAAGGTGACCTGGCAGCTGCTTCCTGCCCACCCCCTTCCCAACCCTTTAGCCTCACTGTTCTCATTTGCTCTGCAGGTTGGAAAATGGCGGTGGAAATATGTCACCACAATTAAAGGTACTAAATGTGGGCCAGCTGCCCGCTCTCTCTGTATCCTCTCCCTCGCTCCATAAAGCTCCTCCTTCTTTACAGAGTTGTGCTGCCCTTCCTTACCCCTACCCATAAAAGGCTCTGCTTGGCTCAGGATCTGCACGCAGTTCTCGATGGCCTTGATAGTTCTCTCTCATTATTTACTAGCTCACAGACTTCAAACATTAAGACCTTCATATTCTTACATACTCACACATAGAAAGATTCTTATATACACAGACTTGTGTATTCAACTGGTAAACATTTACTAAGTGCCTGCTGTGAGGATGCTAGGCATTATGGGGATATTAAAAAGTACAAGCTATTACTGCTCTCAAGAGTTTATAATCTGAAGACAAGGTATATAGAGTAAAAACTTAATTGCTTATACAAGGATTGTTTACTTCTTTATATTCGTATCCCCAGAGACTAATGCAGTGCCTGGCTCATAGTAGGTGTTTGTTGATGCATTGGTTGGCTGTATATTATGCATGCCAAAACAATGCTGCCAATGTTAAGTGTTATGCAGGTTCACAGAAGAGAGAGACAAGTTCTGACTTAATGGAGACGGTGGGAGTTGAGCTGGGTCTTGAATAAGACTGTATGGATGATTAAGGCATGTTTTAGAAACTGGCAAAGTAGTCCAGCTCAACTGGAGCACAGGATCCATATAGAAAAGGAGATACAATAGCCTAGAAAGGGTGATTTGGAAGACTGATTATAAAAGACATTGGAGTCCTCTCCTAGAGGCAGCTTGGCAGCTTGTTCTCATGACAATGCTCTCTCTCTCTCTCTCTCTCTCTCTCTCTCTCTCTCTCTCTCACATACACACACACACACACACACACACACACACACATACACCAGTGTGACATGATAAAAATAGCGTTTTGGGAAGATCTTTTTGGCATTGATAGGAAGAAATTATGAATTTAAGGAGAATAGGAGGAGATGTGAGAGTAGAACGGAAGGGACAGATACAAGAGATATTTTGAAGAAGTATCGGCAGGACTTGATGGCTGGTTATGAAGGTCAAAAGAAGAATGGGCTTCTTTAAGGATTTGGGAGCATAGCGGTGGTGTTTGGAGCCATCAGCACGAATGAGATCTCTGAAAGAAAAAGAACAGAAAATTGATGCTTGAAGAATGCCCACATTTAGGGAGCAGGAAGAAAAGAATCAGCAAAGGAGACAAGAAAGGACCCAGAGAAATAAGAGGACCAGATCAACACATTGTTGAACGGGAGAAGGGAAAAAGCATTGAAGAAGGGGTGGTCAATTATGTCAAATGCTACAAAGGTTAAGCAGAATAAGGATTGAGAAAAAGCCATTGATGGCCATTGTCTTGATTCATTGGTAATCTCTGGAAGAACATTTCACAGAGTGGTAGAAACAGAAGTAAAATTGCATGGGTTAAGGAGGAGTAGACTGAAAAGTAGTATAGTCATTCTACTTTTTTATCAGTGAAAGTGAGAGAACGAAGATAAGAGGTCAAGCAAATGTGATTTTAATATATGGGAGAGATGTGCTTATTTGAGGACAGAACACAAAAAAGTCATCTAGATTCACAGACATACAAATCTTCTTCCTTGTTTGCTTCACTGTTTGGCCATTTCCCCTCACTGGGACCCCATCACTTTCCTGAGGCATATGTGTGTGGTGAGGGAAGAAGGGATGGAGATAGGGGCAGGAGCTGTCTTTTGAGCTGTGAAAACATCATACCTATGGTATATTTATATACCTATATACCATTTCTGTGGGCCGATGACATACCCAGGAGGTGGGATCTCCTGTCAGTGCTCCCTCAAGCTATCTTGTTCATTATGATCCTCTTCTTAGGCTTACCTCCAACCAGGCTATTTCTTTCTCATTTAGGATCGAGCAATTCCCATCTGGTTCCCCAACTATGATGAACCCCTCCTCAGCAATAGATATGCTATCCAAGCTCTAGATAAAGGTTTGTGGTATTTCCTGCATTACTGCTAACTCCTAACTCCTTCCTCCTATTGGCATCTCTCTGTTACCCTCAGTTTCTATATCTGTCCTTCTTATGTTATTCTCTAGGCACCTCTTTATCTCTCCCTTTGTCTTTTAAATTGAAAAGTCTCTTTTCCCTGTAGGGTTTGCCATTTTAAAAAAAATTTAAATAATCTGTATTAAAATTTGATGGACACAATCTTTTTACATATAATAAATAGGGAAAGAGAACTATATATGAAACTATGAATTTCAATTATGTATAGCTTGGGTTTAAAAAAATCATAAGTTTAGCACAATAGTTCCAACACTGTCCTGATAGTCTGTGTTGTGTCTCTTTCTGACATTCCTTCTGCTATCTTCTGTGTGTTTTATAAATATTTCATTAACACTCTTTTCATTCTTTTCTTCCTTAACTGCCTCCATCAAATAAATTAAAAAAATAGATTCCTTCCCTTGTGACAATTAAGCCTAGTCAAATGAGAGGTTCACACATTGGCCTTATCAGAAAATATAGGTCTCATTCTGCCCTCTAGTCTATCAACTTTCTACCATAACCTCTCCTCAAGAGCTGGGAAATGTTGTGATTGGTCATTGCGCTCATAAGAGGTCTTAATATCTTTCAAGTTGTTTTCCTTTACAACATTATACTTGTTGTTGTCACTCATTTTCCTGATTCTACTTATTTTATTCTCCATTAGTTAATATTATTTTCAAGATTTCTCTGAATCTCTTTCCTCATTTCCTACAGCTCAATAATGTGCGTTACATTTCTATACCATCATTTGTTTATTTGCTTCCAATTCTTCACTACAATGAAAAGTGCCGTTACAGAATTTAAAAGTCTGAACAGTTCAGTGACATTGGAGGTATAGTTCCAACTCCTTTTCTAGAATAGTTGGTTCAAATTCCAGCTCCATCAACAGTTCGTCTGCCTGCTCTTTCATATCTTCTCCAACAGTTGTCATTTCCTTTTTGTGTTATCCTTGCCAATCTGAATGGGTCTAAGATGGAACCTCAGACTTGGTTTTTTTTCTATTTATTATTTTTCTCTTTATATTTTTATTATATTATATTTACATTTTTATTTATGACAATATTTTATACAGTTGATGACAGCTTGCATTTCTTCTTTTGATACTTGCCTTTTCAAATTCTTTGACTATTTGTCCATTGAGGAATGATTGTTGTTCTTATGTATTTGAGTCAATATGTTTGTCATCAGGCTTCTTTTGAGAAAAGTTTGTTGCACAGATTTTTCCCCACTTGATTGTGCCTTTCTAATTTTAATTTCACTGATTTTGTTTTTGCAAAAACCTCTCAATTTTGTATATTAAATTGTTCATTTTACCTTCTGTAATTCTCTTTACTCTTTGGTCAAGAACTTTTTTCCCATCAATAACTGCGAAGGTTCTCTCTTTTCTGGATCTTTAATTTGTTTATGATATAACCTTTTCATATCTAAATTATGTTGCCATTTGGAGCTTATTGTGGTAGGTGGTGTGAAACCTAATTTTTGACATATTGTTTTCCAGTTGTCCAAGCAATTTTTGTTGTACAGTACATATTTAATTACAGTAGTTGAGATCCTTGGGTTTATCAAGCATTAGACCACTGTGGCCATTTACTTTAGGATCTTCTGTACCTCATCTATTCTCAAGTTATCTTTTCCATTTTTAGTTAGTACCAAATAGTTTTTGATAATTACTGCTTCGTTATATGTTTTGAGACCTAGTACTTCTAAGCCCCTTTCTTCTCATTTTTTTTCATTATTACTCTTGAGATTCTTGACCTTTTGTTCTTAAAGATGAAGTCATATTATTTTTTCTAATTCCATAAAGTAATAACCCTTTGGTATTAAACTGGAATAGTATTGAATAAGCAAATTAATTTATGTAGTATCAATGTTTTAAAATTGTGTTACATATATGAATAATTAATAGCTCTCCAATTATTTGTTTCTATCAAGAATGTTTTGTAATTATATTCATAAAATTTCCGTGTTGTGCTTGATAGGTGGACTCCCAATTTTTTTTAGACTTTATAGTTATATTGAATGGAATTTTTCTATCTCTTCCTGCTAGGCTATTATGATAGTACACAAAAAGGTTGACGATTTTATGGGTTCATTTTATATTCTGCTACTCTACTAAAGTTATCATTTTAACTAATTTTTTGTTGTTGACTAGGCTTCTCTTAAGTAAACCATAACGCCTTCTGCAAAAAAGTGATCATTTTGTTTATTCTTTTCCTATGCTCATTGATTCAGTTTTTTTTTCTTTTCTCATTGTTATAGCTAGGATTTTTAGTATTATATCAAACATTGTTGACAGTGGTAATCCTTACTTTACTTCTGATCTTAGCGGAAAGCCTTCTAGCATTTCTCCATTATAGATAATACTAGCTCTTGGTTTTAGATAGATAAAATTTACCAAATTTTGTAATGAGACCCATATATTTTTGTGCTTTTAGCAAACTATGGCACATGGATCAAAAAGGCCACTTGCTCTTGTATAACCCCTGAGCTATAGGAATAGTTTTTAACCGGTTTTTAAAAAAAAATTGTATGTTAAAATGTAAAAACCGTTCTTTGCACACAGCTGGATTTAGCCTGCAGGCCATAGTTTTCTACACCTACCTAGTTTTTGTGAAAGTGATAAGCACAGCTGAGAAATAGGTATATTCTATTCTGTTCACATTTTGTAACTATTAGCAATCTATCATATTTTACTTTTCTAAAATTCTGTTGTCCTTAATTTTGTTGTTAATTTTTTAATATCTGTCTTGTTCTGAAAAGGGTACATTGAGGTCCCTGACTATTATAGTTTTGTTGTCAATTTCTCCCTGTACTTCAGTCAACTTTTCCTTTAAGTACTTAGATGCTATGCCATTTGGTACATATATTATTTTTAAATAAGTTTTTATTGATGTCTTTTCCTTTTTACATCACTATAGTTACCTGTATCATTCCTCCTTTTCCCCTTCCCAGAAAGCCAACCCATGTAAAAATAACCTTTTTAACGGACAAAGAGAAAAAAGATGAAAAATCAGCATAATTGATGAAAAAGTCTAAAATTTGTGCAGCATACGGCCCTTGTAGATTTTCTGCCTCCGAAAAATGGAAGTGGTGGGGGCAGTATGAAAGTGTCTTCTCATGTATTTTCTTTTAAACCATGCTTCTTTTTTTTTTTTTTTTGCAACATTCACTTTTAATTTTTTTGTGTGGTTCTTTCCAGTTACCTTGTTGTAGTCATTGGGTATATTATTTTCCTGGCTCAGCTTCATTCTTCATCAGTTCATATAGATCTTTACATGCTTCTTATTTGTTATTTCTCATAGCACTGTTATATTCACTTACCACAATTTGTTTAGCCATTCCTTAAATCCATAGGTATCTATTTTGTCTCCAAATATTTTGCTATCACAAAAAGTTCTACAATAAATATTTTGGGGTATATGAGAACTTTCTGTCCATCAATGGCCTCCTCCGGGTCTAAGCCTAGTCATGGAATCTCTGAGTCAAAGAATACAGGCCTTTTAGTCACTTTATTTGCACAATTTCACATTGTCATCTTTGATTTGAAGCATTCTTTCATATGGTTGTTCATAGTTTTCCACTCTTTTGAAAACTGTTGGTTCATATCTTTTGATCACTTATCTACTGGGGAAGGGCTTTTAGTTATATACATCTATTGCGTGTGTATGTGTTACACGCATGTTAGTTGTATATGTGTGTATGTATGTGTGTGTTACATATTGGATACCAAACCCTTATTGGTGAAATTTTTCCAAATTCAACCCCTTTTCTTCTTATTCTTGGTATATTAATTTTGTCTGCACAGAAGCTTTTCAGTTTCATGTATTGAAACTTATCTATTTTGTCTTCTGCAATTACTTCTGCCTCTTGTTTATTTAAAAATATATCTCCCGTGGGCGGAGCCAAGATGGCAGCTGGAAAGCAGGGACTAGCATGAGCTCTCCACCAAGTCCCTCCAAAAACCTATAAAAAAAAGGCTCTGAACCAATTCTAGAACTGCAGAATGCAAAAAATAGGAGAAGGAAGCAGGGCTCCAGCCCAGGACAGCCTGGCTGGTCTCCAGGTAAGGTCTATCCTGCACGGACCTGGGAGTGGAGCGGAGCAGAGCCCAGCGTGGGAAGTGTGGACCAACCAGACCAGGAGCCGGGCAGAGCATGCCCTAGCGCCCTGAATTAATGAGCTGTGGCAGTTGCCAGACTTCTCAACCCACAAACACCAAAGACGACAGAGAAGGTTGGTGGGAAAAGCTGCTGGGGACAGGGAGTTTGCGGTTCGGCCACCACCCCAGAGGCAGCAGAGGTGGGGCAGCTACAGAACTACAGTTGCAGTCGCTTCTGGCCCCAGGCCCACCTGGTGGGAGGAATTAAGTGGGATCAGAGCAAGAGTGCAGAGACTGCTGAAGATCTGAGTCCAGTCCAGGTTGGGGGTTCTTGGGGAAGGAGGAGTGCTGGTGTGGCAGAGGTGGCGCATCCCCCCAAGCGTGGAACGTAGAACTCTTTACTCTACAAGCAGTCATACCCCACTGAAAAACTCAAGAGTCGTGCTGGGAACATGGCCAGGCAGCAAAAACACACCCAGATTCAGTCTCAGACTCTGGAATCTTTCTTTGGTGACAAAGAA
>CM053623.1:223506235-223529833 GCA_028646595.1 Phalanger gymnotis
TACTGTCAATCAATTAATAAGCATTTATTAAGGGCCTACTAAATGCCTGGCGTTGTGCTAGTCATGAAGATACAAAGACAAAAATAAACCATCTTTGCCTTCAAGGAGCTTATATTGTAATTGGGAAACATGCAAATATGTTGTAAATACCAGGTAACCTTGGAGGGAAAGGTGCTAGCAGCTGGGGGGGGGGGGAACAGGAAAAGGCCTTATGAAGAAGACACCTAAACTGAGTCAAAAGGAAACCAGGAATTGCAGAGGTGAGGAGGAAGATCATTATAAGCATAAGGAAATCCTCTATGAAGGCAAATGGTCATGATTTCCTCAGCCTAGTATGTGGAGCAGTCTCCAACTGAGATTGTGAGAGGAGAGGGTACTATTATAATCTTGAGGAGAGAACATTAGGAGAAGTAGAAATGTAGCTCTATGGTATTGAGAGCCCATGGGAAGGGACAAGAATATAGCTAGAGTAAGGATGATGGCCTGAGAAAGTACTCAAGATATCCTTAAAGTATGTCCCCAGTTAATAGGCATGAAGGTCATTGGAGGTTATAGTGTGGATAGCCTGGAAGAGGGATCAGAGGTCATGGTGTGGGTGAAGAATAGGTATAAGAGTAAGGTATAAGAAGATATCTAATTGTAGGAAATTATTATTGGATAAAGGAATTTTAGATGTCTTGATTATGGAAGTAGAACACTTGTGGATGATGGCAGGCTACACAGTTACAATGTGTATAGTTTAAGAAGAATAAAAGAGTAAGATGAGAATTTAGTAAATTGAGCAATTAAGTGGCTAGGTGTATTTGCTGGAATGTCTTGTATGTATTATAGTTTTCTCATAAAAAGGCAAGAGTTGGAGTAGGGAGGGAGACAGTGATCCAGGTACCAAACTTTGATGCATCACTGAGGCCAGTACCATTCGTTACTGATAACCTGACTTCTAGTGATGAGTCTTTCTGCACTTAGTTCTGCTGGCAGAGCCTCAGGAGATGGTCTGTTTCTGGGCTTCTACTTGAAACCTTTTTTCTTGGTAGTACCCTCTAGCCTGTGAGTTTTGAAGGCGTAACAACCTACAAAAATCTAGGTCATTTTTGTTCCACCATGAGGCACTGGAGTTTAGTTGTGGGGGTTGGGGTAGGGAGTGGGGCAAGGTGAGAGAATAACCATTTATGTTAGTGTGTAGGCATATAGGGGGGTGTGTGTGTGTGTGTGTGTGTGTGTGTGTGTGTGTGTGTGTGTAAATACTGAAAGGCAGCATGTCAGAGTGAATAGAGATCTGATTTCATTTAGGAAGATCTGGGCTCAAGTCCCATTTCAGAAACATGCTGACTCTATGACCTATCATTTAACCACTTAGTGCCCCACGCAACTCTTTCAGAGGATAATTTTCTGGAGCAAATGCCAGCCTGCACTGGTAAAGGAAGTTCTATACATCAATGAAATCACAGATCAGTTTTTTAAAAGTATGTGTTCACTAATTTTTAAATACCTGACAGTACTATTTTTCCTCTCACCTGCCCCATTTCCCTAAGCTGGGAGAGAGTATGCTCTAGTCTCTTCTGTCTTTCTGATCACAAGTGACCTGCAATATTCTGTCCAGGACACCCAGCAAAGCTGACAGCCATTTATATATTCCAGCTTCCTATCTTGGGGATAGGGTTGAAGGTAGTTGGGTTGCTTAAGGCTCTTACCCCTATTTTTATTGCTCCCAGCGTATGATGGCCAGAACTGTACGAATATTGCATCACTGTCGAAGCCATAGCTCTGGTAAGAAAGCGCAAGACAACTCCACCTTTCTTTCCCTTTTTCCTTTCCTTTTCTCTCCAGATGTTAAATGTTACAGAGGAGAGACTTACTTTGACTCAGCATAGGATGAGTCCATATGTTGAGATAACTCAAAAGTAAGGGAACCCTTGGTACATGTACAGCTCCCATAGGTTACCACCAGAGATCTTTGCTTTCAGCCTAAAAACTCAAAGAACCAAAAAAAAAAACTTTGGAATCTACAGTCATGAGTTCATATAGGTTTAAAGATGGAAGAGACTTCAGACACCAGCCCTTTAGTCTTGGAGTTCTTAACCTGGGGTCTTTGAATTTGTTTTATATATATACATATATATATGTATATACACACACATATATATATTATAGCTATATTTCAATATATTTTGGTTTCCTTTGCAATACTATGTATTTTATTTTATGTGTTTAAAAACATCATTTTGAAAAGGGCTTCATAGGCTTCACTAGACTGCCATAGGGATCCATGACGCAAGAAAGATTAAGGACTCCTGCTCTAGTCCAAGCTTAGTTTACATATGAGGAATCTGAGGCCCAGATTAAGTGTCTTGCCCGAGGTCAAATAAGTAGTGTCAGAGGCCTTCTGATTCCCAAGCTAGTATTATCCAATTCTTCTCAATCCTCTTCCTATTTTGGGGTTAGGTCTTCTGTCCCCTATTCCAGCATTTTCCATTGTCTGCCAGCCCTTTCTTGTCAGAGGCTCAGTCTCTGACATAATCTCTTTGACTCCCTCTTCTCATCCCTATCCAGTGCCTCTCTCACCTCTCCGGAGCCGAGTCTCCCACATACATGAGGATAGCCAGACCGTGAGGATCTCTACTTGTAAGATGACACGGGGGATGCATCCAGATGCAGGGCAGGGAAATGGTTTGGAAGGATGAGCATAGGCAGGATTCTAGAGGCTTGGGGAAAAGGAAAGGGAAATAGAGTTTCTGAGGGAATTGGGTTTGGGGAGGAGTTTGGGTGAAGCTAAGACAGATGCTATGAGGAGCTCCTGACTTACAAAGACAAAGGTGGTAGGGGAATCTAGAGGGGCTGAAAGGTCTGAATAAATCCCATTGGCATCTTGACCTGAATTTTTCCAACAGGTTCAGAGCAATCCTTGAGTGCCCGGAATCTGGCCAGTACCCGGGCATATATCCAGCAGCTGAAGGTCATTGACAACCAGCAAGAACTTTCTCGGCTCTCCAGAGAACTGGAGCCTTGATGAGGCTGATGTGTCTTCCCTAAAACCAAAGAGGCATAGCTGAGGAAAGTTGGAAGGGATCCTTGGACCAATATATCCAAGAGCTGGATGGATTCTTCACTGAGAGTATGGACCTGAAGAGCTAGAGCAGGTGGCATGGATCCAGCTGACCACCCAGTGATGACCGGCAACCAAGGAGAAAACTGAGTCAAGACTTCAAGCTCTGGAGTGAAGGATGGTGGAACGGCCTGGAAGAGTAGTGGGAAGGGAACTTAAGCAGTAAACCCATGTTCAAGGGAGACCTCTATACACCAGGTTTTTTTGAGTCCTTTGTTGTTGATCTTAGCAGCTGACCAACTGAACAAGATTGGGAAGCTTATCACAGGAAGGTTTCCTGTAATTTGCTCCAGCAACAGGAGTGAGAAGGGGAAGAGGAGGGAGAAAAGGAAAGAATGGTAGAGGGGACTCCTGGAATTAGGAAGCTTTCTTGGAGGAACAGAGGTTCTGCTTCTAGTATCCACTAACTTTCATACAAGTGCTGTATAGAAGAGAGAGAATCCCTGGGACTTCAGGGGCCCAGTGAATGAGCAAACAGTTGTATCCCTGCCATGTCTAAGGCACTGAGCTGTGAGTGCTGCAAAGAAGTCGCACAGTTTCTGACTTCAGAAAGCTTATGGTACCATTGGAGAGACAAGACATCTCTGAGATGTAAGGCTGGTCTTCATGTGTAGGATTCCTGTTTCTGAGAAGATTCCTGCTTATACAAATAGGGAAAGGACAGGGGTGTATGATGCAAAATAGATACAACTCACAGCATGAGCATAATTCTCTGTACATCATAGATGAGTAATGCTTGATTGAATGAGCCCCGCAGCCTTGGTACCCTTGAGGCTGAGTCAGAAGAGATGGATTAATTATGGATCTCTAGAGGGCTTTTGACCTTTGTTCTACTTTATAAGAACAACTCCTTTGGCTTTCTTAACTATTGCATGGGATGGTTAGGACAGTGACTACCCCAGTGCACAAAACTCAGCCCATCCCCTTCCTCTGTCCCCTATAGGTCTTTAAGTCCCTATTCTCTTTCTTGGACAGTTTTGGTTAATAGGTGTGCCTGGCATAGTGCATCAGCTATAGATTTGCCCTTCTAAGGGTGCCCAATGCCTATGAGCTGGGTCAAGTGCTACTCAGCAGCTTTTAAGGGTGTGACCTAGGGCTGTAGCTTGTGACCAGGGTAAGCAGAAACATTAGGGAGTGGCTCCCATATAATTCCTCAATGACACTGGGCCAGAGAAGCTGAGGCAAAAAAGGGGAAAACTGTTTTGTGAACTCTGAAATCTAGTAAAAAAGTGTGGTAAAGGCCTAAAAGAGGAACTAGAGGTGATAAATCAAGATTCATCATCTATGACCAGACTTTTCCCAATAAGCCCCAATTACCAACACTGAGCTGGCACTGAAGAGATTTCTTCATCCTCTTCCCTCTTCCCCTATGACTATTCGCCACTCCAAAGTACCATTTGCTTCCAGAGAACCATTGTGCTTGGGTAGGATGATGCCCTTGGTTGCTGAATTGCAGTATTGGAGAAAGAATACAGGGTGGAGTCCTGCAGAGTGCTTGGGCACTGGGCTAATGGGCGTTTTCCAGCACCGAGAGGACGGCAGCTGTACCAGGGCTTAATAGCCCTGAAGACAAGGACCTGTAAAGATGAGAAATGATTGGTAAGGAATGCCAATGCTTGAAAGAGACAGCTTTGCTGCTCTTACCCTGTGTACTACCCTTATACAATGAATACCCCCAGAGGTCTTTGACCTTTATCCCTGTGTCCTCCAGACATAACCTTTACATGCTTGCCTTGTTTCAATAGCACTTACAACAAAAATGGGCCCATATGTGGAAAGAGGGAGATGTATACCTTGGGTATATGCCTTGTGTGTGTATTGAAAAGGGGTGGTAGAGTGAGGACGGTGTAGCACAGGCCACGTATGTCCATATGTAGATGTCTTGAGGAAAGTTAAGGGATTGCCAATTCGCATCCCTTTCCTCCCTCCACTCCTCAAAATGGTGTAGTGGAAAGTATGCTGGATTTGGAGTGAGAAGACCTCAATTCTATTCCCAGTTTTGCCACTTACTTCCAGTGTGACCTTGGACTAGTCACAACCTCCCTGAGTCTGTAAAATGAGGAGTTTGACTAGATAACTTCTAAAATACCTTCCACCTATAAGTCTATGATGATATGCTCCTGTTCCTCAGCCATGAAGCCTTTATGACTGGCCTGTTAGGTATGAGGCAGTCTGGACTAATTGTGGGGTGTAACAAGGAGGAGTCATCGCCTCCCCAGCAGGCTGAGCAGGATCTGTTAGGAGAAGGCTAGCAAGGGTGGAGAGCTACAGCTTCCAAGGTAATAGCAGCATACTTCCCTTCAGCTTAACCCTTCCTACACTGTCTCTTCAACCCATCATGAAGCCCTTGTTTCCATATTTTTCTGGGTCTCTATAATGGAAGGTATGGGGGCGGGGAAGAGAGGGCACAATACTTATGTTCATGCTTTGTTCTTTGATCTCTATAAGTCCTCAACCTTTGGCTGTCTTCTAATTCTAGGTCCTTTCTGAAGGAGATGTTATTTTTATAATATGTGTATAAATATATGTATAGTAATAAATTTATATTTACATAGTACATTTTACTTTCCAAAGTACTTTCATATCCATTGCCTCATTTTGTCTTTACAAGTTAAGTAGGGAGGGTATTATTATCCCCATTTTCCCATTGAAGAAACTGAGGTTCCAAACACACTTGCCCAAGGACACAAAGACAGTTAATAGTAGGTTATGTGGATGAAATACATGGCTACTCACTGGTAATAGCCATGCCTCTACCATGCACCATTACTATCCCTTTTTTCTCCCTAGACCTCTTTACATATCCTTCTTCTGATTTCACTATAGTCCAGCAATTGGTTAATATCTCTCCCTATAATTTCTGAAAAGTCCTAATCTCTCTGAAACTAGATCTCTAGTTGCTCCCCTGTTCTTTTGCCAGAGCCTTAGGCCAGGGTGGCGTAAGCACCCATCCCTGGCCTTTCTGGCTGCTCTTGGTCAGAGGGGTGAAACAAGCTGAAGTTTCCAGGCTCGAGACTGTCAACTTGGAGTAACTTTGGCCTGGACTGATCTGAATTGAATGAGTCCACCAGAGGAGATACCTGCTGGACATAAGGCAGAGGGCAGCTGCTGTTAGGGTAAAGTAAAATGGTCCTGGGAGCCCCAGGTTTGGCTCAGCCCAGTTCTGAAAGTATCTTCTCTCCCAATCTCAAGAGGCTTCCTAGAGAAGGTGTTTTTATAGAAAAGAGACAAGGAGAGCCTTTGGTGAGAGAGAAATACAGGTGTCCAAAAAGCATAATCACAATCTCTTAGAAGAGAAAGTCTAAGAATATTCTGCAGTTTGCTGAAGAGATGAGGGTTGGCAAGAAATAATATAGTATCTTGACTCTAAGAGTCTGAGCAGTTCTGCAATGCGGGAGAGAGGATTCCTGGTTTCTTATTCTAGTATTACCTGACCAAGCTGTGGGTCTTGGGGATGGGTTTGGGGGTTGGGTGGGTGTGGGATATTATCCCAAATAGCATCATGGATTATTTGGTCTGAATTGGAGGTCCCAGACAAAGATCTGGCACTCAAACTCCATGCAGCAAGAGGATTTGTGCATCACCTATGTGCCGAGGCCACACGAGGTTACTGAGCTTACATAAAAATCTGTCTTATAAATGTTAGGTTTTCTGCTATTTCATCAAGCAGCCTGTGTCCTCAGCTCTCCTGTTTGTCAGATACTTCTAAAATGTTTCTCAATGCTCTGGGGCAGTAGGTGCATTAGAAAAGGGGACAAAGCGAGGGAGCATACTTTACTGGCCTTTGAACATCTCTTTGAATAGAAGAAGCACGTGACACAGAAAAATAGAATATCACACCTGAGATGGGCTTTAGAAATAATTGAGTCCAACCTCATTTTACAGATAAGGAATTTGAGGCCCAGGGTCATTAGCTCAAGATCATTGAGAAACTTAGGGACAGAGTCAGGACTAGAACTTAGATCTCCTAATTCCTAGGCCAATGTTCTGTTCATGACATGATAATGCTTCTTAGGGTAAACTCGGAACCAGTCCTACCACTAGGTAGAATAGACAGCTGCCTGCATGTTTTAATCTGAGGCATCGAAAGCCCCTTATGGTATCTTTTTTGTAAACCTTCCACAGTGTCTGAAATTCCCTCTCTTAGTCCTTTGGGATTAGGCATAAACTATAGAAGACCCTATTAAAATGCAAACATGCTAGTTAGCTAGATTACATGAACACCTTGGAATGAACTAATTTATCAGATTAGTTAGCCCTCACTTTAGAAAGTTGGAGATGAGGGTCCAAAGAGATTAGAATGTAGGAAAGATAAATTTTAATGGGGGCAGGGAAAGATTCAGAACATGGGGTACTACCTTGGGAGAGAAGGCCTGTATTGTGTACTTAAGTGCCCTTCAGCGGAGGTAAGAGAGTCAACTTATTCTACTCTGACAGCTGAGACCTCCAGGATCCCTAGGCAGGAATCTCTGGTGACAGAGGAGGTCACACTAAGAGGTGGTGCTGGGATAGTGTCGTGCATGAGGTGTCTGAATTCATAGGTGCATTGTGTTCAGCTAGGTGTTTATGTGAACATGGAAGAAAGGGGAGTGTCCGGCGGGGTACCATAAAATAATGTTCTCCGGGCACTGGGCTTGACCTCAGAAGACCTGGGTTCAAATCCCAGCTACTGTTTGTATTAGCTTCACGATCTTGAACAAGTAACTTAATTGCTTTTCTGTAAAATGGGAGTCATAGTACTCTTGCAATCTGATTTACAGTGTTTTTAGGAGGAAAACACTTTGTAAACCTTAAAGCTCCAAATACATAGGAGCTATTACCTGTCATTAGTATCATCTTTTTAATTATTATCATTACAACCCTCAGCTCCAAAGGTTCCTTCCATAGAGATAATAGATACTGTTAAACTGGATCTTTAGGAAGGAATAAAAGCTTAGAATTTTATTGTCATCTGGAGAAAGTTAGCTGTCGAGGCTGAGGGAGACTGGGAGGCACAGAGAGAAAGGACTCGCTAAGAACTTTCTTTCCTAGAAAAATAAGTAAACTAACCTATCTTCGAGAAAGACTAAAGAGACGTTTTGAGAGAACTTAGTTTAATGCTTATCCTGTAGAGAAGATATGCTGTGGAGAAAATCTGAAAAGGATTCTTGAGAGACTTTGATTGTCATCCTGAGAGAGAACAATGGTAGGGATTTGTTTCCAGAGTAGTTGAGGACACAGAAGTTGCAGTGATTCTGGCTCTTACTTAATTATATAGTCAGTAATCTCAATTCCTAGTTAACCTCCTGAGACAGAAGTTTGACACCGAGAGAGATAGATGAGTGAAAGTTTATGGGAGAAAAGGCTTTTCTAGTTGATTTATGCACATGGATGAGGGCTCAGAGCTAATTGATTAATGAGACATTATACTTTCATATTAATTTATGAGAATGTATAAAAATATATCCTTTGCTTTAGAACCTGGGACAAGAGTTAATAAATCAGTAACAGGTGGAGAGGGGTGAGGGATCATCTAGTTGTCAATTACAGCATTCTCAACCCAGATTTTTATCTAGAGACAATTTTTTCAGTTAAAGCACCACGCCCTCTGGGGCTACAGTTTTGTTCCTATTTGGGCCATTGTTTTCTCACGAAAGTAAACAATGCCACTGACTACGGCAACCGTACCTTTGACTAGCTACCATAAAAATATGTGCTCTTGGTTGTGAGGGCAGGTAGACCCAAGTGTGAATGGCTCTCTGCAAACTCCTACTCGCTATTGGACAAACTCAGGAAGTACATTCTACTAACTGTGGGCCAGTGATCTTGACTGTCCATCATTGCAATAACCTTTATGTTAAAGGCAGCACCCAGGATGTCAAGGTGCCACCTGCATACAAGTGACTGGTTCTTGTAATGACCTGTTTCTAGATTCTCTATCTTTATCTGTCTGCCTCTGATTGACTTGTCTCTGTTTTTGTGGTATGACAGCCTATCTGTTGTTGCTCTATCTGTTGCTGAGGACACTAGACACTAAATGATGGCTTTGCCTTAAAAATTATTGCGTGGGAACAGTAAGACCAGTATCAGCACAGAGGGACATGCAATATAGCATACAGAAACTGATTAACTGACCTGTTCTATGAGAGTAAAGGTTGGGAAAAAGGGAATTTAGCTTCAAGGACTCTTCTAGGATAATATTATAGACACTGAAACTCACAGAACCCCAGGGCACACCAGGAGGAGGAGTGATGGTGGTGCTAGGAATAGGGAGAGGCTTTGTCCTGGGAGAGTTACTCACTACTGCTGGTCACATTCACTTCTTTCCTTATTCTTCAAAGGTGGGGTGGTAGAGTGGAAAGACAAATAGATTTGGAATTAAAGGCCTTTGGGTCAAATCCCACCTCTACGAAGTTCTCTTCCAGTTGTAAATTTGTGCTTTATTTGGAGCAGATTGGACTAGAAAATTGATTCAACATATATATGTTTTATAAATACATTAAATAAAGAATATGAAAATATATTATGTTTTTACATGTGTATACACACACACACACACACACACACACACATATATGAAACACTATGTGTTTTGTTCCCAGGTTCAAAAGATTGAGAGTCAGGGAGTCATAAAAGGGACCCATATTATTGAATGGTTAACAAGTCATAAAGGCATTAAACTTGGAAATAAGGGTGAGCTAATTGAAATGCAGTACCTTTTCCTAGGAATCAGCAGAATCGTGGACAAACCACTGTAAACATCCATCCAGAAATCTACACACTAAAAGATTCAGAAAGCTAGGCATGGATTTATCTGAGTTTTAGATCAATGAGTCTAAAGTTAAAGAACTTCATTCTGGGCAGAGTCAAGGCAATGGCATGAAGGGAGAAACCCTAGACATTAACTAAAAAAGATTTGGTTTATTTAAAATAAATAAATGAATGAATGAATAGATAGATAGATAGATAGATAGATAAATAAATAAATGACAAGCCCAAGAGAACGTTATTTTATGGTACCCTGCTGGACACTCCCCTTTCTTCCATGTTCACATAAACACTTAGCTGAACATAATGCACTTATGAATTCAGACACCTCATGCACAACACTACCCCAGGTATTATAGAGGAAACAATACAAAGTACTTTTTAGTTCCTGATCTCAACGAGTTTACAGTCAGTTGGGGAGAGAAGTTAAATACAAGACAAGAGTAAATAACATGTGACACCACTAGAAAGGTCATGAAGCAATCTGTGAAAAGTTCAAATGAGTGGGCGCAATCCCACCTACACAATGACTTAGCCAAGGATATGGTTATTGGAATTCCTGTCCCTTAAGCCTGTCATGTGGGAAATTCCTGAGCTGTTGACTCAAAGAGCAGATGTGTTTCTATTGTCTCTTGTGTAATCTGCACAACTTCAATGTGATGCTAACCAATTTAGCCTTCATCCTTTTCTCTTGTTTTTACCTTTTGTACCCTCAGCACTTAGCACGGTGCCTGGCACGTAGTAGATGATTAACAAATGCTTGTTGATTAGTTGACTTGATACATGCCTTCTTTTCTCCACAACCCCCACCCCCATCTCCAGCTTAGACTGGCCAAACCTGGAGAATAGCAATTAGATTCTCAACTCAGTCTGAAACCAAAGCACAAGGAAAAGGATATTCAATGCTATTAAGGAGAAGCTCAGAGATGTCCATTTCTCTCACACCTTAACTAGTCAGTGATACTCCTTTCCCTAGTCTTGAATTCAGGTACCTCTTTTCTCTGGGAGTCAACCTCAGTCCTGTTTGTGGATGACCTATTTTCTATCTAGAGGGAAGCCACAAACAGCTGGAATTACCTGCCTGCCTAGGCTCCTTCCTTGTGCCTTCAAACAGCTGCAGGGCCCCACCTTCATCTCTGCCTCCTGCCCACTAGGGTTTCCTCCCCCTTTTTTTCCCTTCCTGAAAAGATCTGGATGCACCAGCTCCACAAGCCCAGAGCCTTTAAAAGGCTCAGTCCAGGAGATAGGCTCATTTAGAATTTGTGGAATTTCTCTGGGAACACGTGAAAGCCTAGCAGTCAACTTCCTCTGCCTTTGAGCCATGGGGACCAGGGATCTCCTGTTCTTAGCCCTGATCTGTAGGCTAGCCTGGGCTGGTGAGTACTTGGGAAAAGGGGAGAATGGAATGGATGTAGGTGGTAGAAGAAGAAGTTAGAAGAAGAAAAACTGAGGATTTTGGGAAAATATTGAGGTCAAGGGAGGAAGTTCTGCCCTAATGCCAGCATCTTCCTTCTGATTATCTTCTTAGACCCCACATCAGTCTAAAGGTACTTGAGTGCCTGTGTGAGTGAATGGAGTTATCATACAGGAGAGCTGTGCTATTGCAAAAAAAAAATCCCTTGGTTCCACTGGATTGATTATCAGTGATCCAGAATGGCATATCTTGTGTGCATTCTTGGATCAGAATACAAATGGATTACAACTGTAAGTTGATGGGCAGTATGGTGCTGCTACTGCAGACTCTTATATTTGAGGAGTTTGACCAACTTGTTAATTACCCCACATTGACAGGGAACCTGAAAATCTCTCCAAGTTAGTCTCAGAAAGACATACAATGTCTGAGGTAACCTGGGGAATGTCTTCCTAGTAATGCTAAAGGGCGAGGGAAACTCTATCTTTGGCTGGCACTGTACAAATGAGACTGCAAATTGTCAGAAGAGCCTGCCTTGAGTCCAATGTCAGAGTGGAGTAGGTGTCTGAGAAAGAAGTCTAATAACCCCGGGCACTTTCTGAATCTCGCAGACTACATGAGGTTGACTGCTTGGCGGATAGCAATGAACGTTAATAGAGGGATCACAGGTAGAATACTCAGGAGGATCTCCCTCTTCCAAACTTGGGGTCTTCTTCTCTCTTGTAGAGAGAACAACTAACTATTGCTGACACCTTCCAATTCTTCCCCAATTTACCTAGAGGACAGCAACTTTCTCTTTAAGGAGTAGGGCTATGTCCAATCAGGATGTGAATGAGGAGCCCTTGGAGGAGAGCAAGGCAGGACCCTGATCATCCTAACACAGGATGAAATTCTTGACCTTCCGTCCATCTACTGTTACTGGGAACCAAGCAGCTATCAAGTCTGAACAAAGTTCTAAGATACAGAAATGTTCATCCCCATCCCTTGCCTCCATGTTCTATTAGGTGTGAAGTGGAAAGTGTGCTGAGAATCCTTGACTAAGAGGCCAATACTATGGAGTATAAGGAAAGGAGGTTAGAGGACGAGTTGGACCTTCCTGCATAGAGGAAGGGGATAACACATTTTCCTCCCTTCAGCCCCCGGATCTTAATCCAGGCTCTTGAAGAAGGAATAAAAAAACAGAGCTCCAGCAGTAAAGCCTGAGATCCTCCTCCTGTGAGAGTTGAATGGATCTGTGTGCTCCTCTTATGGGATTTGTATGTGTATCTTAAGGATTTTCCATCTGTCAGTGCAAAAAGAGACCCCATCTTTGTTTATACTATTCACTGTACCAAAGTGTCAGAAATATTGGGGGAAAGTCTGTATTATCCCAGGAATTTCTACACTGCCAACCTGTGGGTTTCATTTATATACTGGTTTTCAGGAAGATTTTGAAAGACCATTTTTGAGGGAATTTGAATGGAAAGCTAGGGTACTGGAAATTGATCCCACAGAAGGTTGTCTCCATGGAAATAGTAACCAGAATCTCCAGTGGAACACAAACATCCAACATTTGAGCTGAAGGCTAGAAACGTAAAGATACTACTGTCATTCAGCTTTAGGTTGTTAGAGCTAAGTTCTCTTTGGTGGGTATTGTTGAACCTGTTGGAAAGAGGTTTCAGAAGATGCATTTACTATTGGGCCAGCCTAAGGAAATGAAAAAGATAAGAGGGTTAAAAAGGGAGAGTAAATGTTTTATCAGAGAGTAAAGGAAGAATTGAGACTAAGAGAAAGACAGAAAGACAGACACATATATGCACACTAAGAAAGAGGATGACAGATGGAAAGAGGAAGGTGGGGCAGTGATTCATGTGTCTCATCTAGTAAGTCTGACATAAACAGAAACAGAATGAGGTAGATGCTGGGTGGAAGAATTAGAGTAAATTAGTCAGAGTGACTAGTGCCTATAATCCAGTAACATCCTTACATGTCCCAGGATGGCAAGGGGAGGGTCCCTCAACCCCATTCTTTCCTCCCAATGGCAAAGTCCGGCTGATGTTAAAGACCAAGGTCGCTAAGAAAAATGTGAAGAACCAGTTGCTACGGATGATTCTCCTGGGCAGCAAACATGATTGTGTTTCTGGTGATGAAAAAGAATTCAGCTTGATCCAATGGGGGCTTCCATAAAATATACCACTAGAATAGCTACTATTTATGTTGTACTTTAAGGTTTGCAAAATGCTTTACTTGCGTAATCTCATTCTCTCAACAATCCTATGGGGTAGCCATTTCACAGATGAAGACACTGAGTCAGATAGAGGTTAAGTGGCTTGTCCAGAATCACACAACTAGCAAGTGTCTGAGGCAGGACTACAAACTCAACTCTTCCTTACCCCTTGTGACATTCTCTATTCCCTGTGCCATCTAGCCTAGCCTCAGTTTCAGATTTTTTTTCAAACTGGATCTGGTAGCTGAAATTGAATGGTTCCATTTCTCCACTAAACTGGTTTATTTTAGGCTCCTAATTTTTGCCCTTTCTCTCTTCCTTGGATTCTGGCTATGCTTCTCCATGGGCCTGGTGCTAAACTGATTGGCTACTGCCAATTCTTAGATATTTCCTCTTTCATATTTCTGGGTTTGGGCCACAAAGGATTACTAATTTTAAAGATTTGTGAGTATCTTCCAGAAGAAAAACTCTTAAAAGGGAAATAACCTTGGACCAAGTCATCTTCTAGGAATGATTCACTTGCATCACAAGGGTTGCTCTTGCAGACCCTTCATCAATTCTGTCTTCCCTGATATCCTAAAATTTCTTTACAAAATGTAAAAGAGATTCTCAGAATCCTGAGCCCACCAGTTCTGGGATGTAGATAGTGGTGTGCTAGCAAGTGTTTGACAACCAGTTCTCTGAAAAAAAAAATGTACCCATGAGTCTTTTAAGTTTAATCTGAGCGAATAACATTTTCTCCATTCCCTTCTTAAATCTAGACAATCATCAAAATAATAGCCCTGATTTTGGAGTAGTTGCTGATTTCTGAGCTGTAAATGCTCATACCGAAATTTTAACAAACAATCAGCCCTCCAGAGCTGATGAGCAGGATAAGGCAGCTCCAGGTCACCCTTGGATATAGAACTAAAGCCTGCAGGTTTTTGTTTGTTTTTTGCCCTTAGCTAGATAAGCATGTTCAAGAGATGGGACTGAAGAATACAAAAGGAGGCCACTGGATTTAGAGTATTAAATGAGGTCCCCAATTAATGAATTCACCTCCTATAGCCAATCTGGTTGCTTTGTACCACATAGATGGCATGGCATGCGGGTACCACTAAAACATCAGACATGTTTTAACCCAGCTTGAATTCATCCCTAACCTAAAACAGATTTAAACTAGAAATGAAAGCTAACTCCCAAGGCAAACCTTGCCATTAAATAACTCCTAATCCAAACACAAAACAGATTTTATTTTATTTCAATTTCTAGCCATATCAATAACCTCCAACCTTGTACCTAATCTAAAGTGAGTGGTTCCCAATGTTTTTAATGTAATGTTTAATGTAATGACATTGAACAATTTCACAACCCTATCAATAGTTGGATTAATGTTGCATGTTTTGTTGGAGCTAAATAGAGAGCAAAAGGACAATGCTAAGAGCACATACGGATTCGGGAACCCCTTGCAATAATCCCAAAGCTCTGCTGGGTGATGGTAGCCCACAGCCGAACTTTAACCCAAAACCTAGCTCCAATATGCAAGATTCATCCCACACCCTAACCCTAAACATGATCCAAAACTCTTTTTAACACTATGTTCACTAACTGTAAACTGCCAGTGCCATCGCTGATTTTAAAGGTAATCCTAAATTTTCCTAGTCTTTACCATATTTAAAAAATTAACTCACACCCCAATTCTAATAATTGCCTTTTTATCAAATCTAATTCTGACCCAAATCATGATCAAAATTCATATCTAATTGAGTCACTAAAGCTAATTAATCTCCATACCAACAATAACTCTGATGTCAATCTTAACCCATAGTCCTAATTCTAACGGTAACAAAAAACCAAGAGCCTAAATCTTAATCCTAATCATACAGATAATCTTAACTCTAATCCTGAATCTTACTTTGACATTCACAGTTTCCTAAGCATAGAGTGAGTCAAAATTTAACCACAAGCCCTGACTCTATGCTATGTTGCTATGTGCTATGTGCTAACTGTTTTATATGAAGATGACAGTGATGATCCACCTTCTTTAATGGGTCCTGATGAGTTCCTTATCCAGGTATGGCAATGGATTTATGTGAGTCTATACATTACTTCTTGTAGGATACCTCTTGTGGATGGGGAAATATATATACATACGTATATATACACATATATGCCTTATACATCTACACAATAGCTGCTTAGATTTAAGGAGATGGTCTGTGATAAATCCAGACCTTGAAACAAATGTGGAACTTAACCTTAATTCTAGACTAATTAGAATTACAGGGACAACTAGATGGCATGGCTAGATGGTCCTGTAGTCAGGAGGATCTGAGTTCAAATTTGGCCTTAGACACTTATTAGTTTTATCACCCTGGGCAAGTCACTTAACCCTTTTGCCTCAGTTTCTTCATCTGTAAAATGAGCTGGAGAAAGAAATGGCAAACCACTCCAATATCTTTGCCAAGAAAACACCAAATGGGGTCATGAAGAGTCAGACATTGCTAATTGACTAAACAACAATTAGGATCATACTATATATACTGTGTATATAGTATATAGTTTATATTATACTATAACTAGAACTAATTATAATATATATTTTTATAATGCTTTAAGACTATTAGGAGAGAAAACATGCTCTCCTTTGTGATTGTATCCCACACAGGCTAGTGGGCAAAAATACAAATGATAATGCTACCTTAGTGCCAAGCGTAGTTGCATGTAAGCATCACCACTTGCTACTATCTGCATAGCCTGTGGAAGGAGAACATGATCCCCCCACACTCACAACATGTCTGTGAAATAGGTAGTATAAAAATTAGCATCTTCATTTTTAAATGAGGGAAACAAGTCACTTAGAAAGTCTTACTAAAAGATACTAGAGGAAATAAGAGTTAAACTCATAACCTCCAATTCCAAATCAAGTGTGCTTGCATACAGTCCTAACTCAAACTACAACATTAAACCCTAGCTCAGACTTGAACCCTGGCTCTAGCCCATAAGACTTATCCCACACTCTAACCCTAAATACAATCCAAGCCCCACCTTGGCACTAACTCGATTTCAGCATTAACCCTAACCTCAACCCAATATGGATGCAAAACCAGAGTGGAACAGGAATTATAGAAGGGACAAATGAGATGAGATTTTTACGTCCTGTCCAGAAGAGATAGGATGGAGGTTGTGGAATAAATAGAAGGGGCAGAAGAGAAAGGAACAAGGACAAAAAGGGGACATGATGATACGAAATAGCATGAATGGTAGAGCTGATATCATGAAGTTCTGAAATGGCTTGGAGGATCATAGTGTAAAGAAGAGGGGAAAGTATCCTCCGAGTGGGAACATCTGAACTTTCCTTTCTGTTGGGGTCACTTTCCCTGTTGTCTCTGAACCTTTCTTGGAGTCCCCAGAGCCTGCTGGTGTGGAGTCCTGGTCCAGTTGACAACACAAACCTGACCTTGTATCTCTTACCACCAATAGGGACAATGGAGTCATGTGCACACCGCTGTGGAGAGAGATTGAACAAACGAGCTGAATGCCAGTGTAACCATCAATGTGAACAGCACAAGGACTGCTGTGAGGACTATGAGAAACTATGCACAAGTGAGTCGCTCTGCAGAGTGTCCAGGAGCATCAAGCCAATGGAATACCATATCCTCTCCCTCTCTAGGACTCATTCTGGTTTAGGCTGACAATGGCTCAGCACGGTCTTCTGGGTGAAGGGGGCAGGTACCGAGTCAGAACGTGGGCACTCAGGAATGGTATGTGAGGATCTGGGCGGGGGGGAGGCTCTCTGTCCAACCCAGATACATAACAATAGGAATCACTTCCCTCTATTCTGGCCCAGAGCTAAGAGCTCAACTTCCACCCTTTTGTGTCAAGAGCCACGTTTGTGATTTACTATACAGAAAATAAAATGAGGACATATTCTCCATTGCCCCACCCATCCTCCACCAGACTAGTATTTTAAAGTACAGGCAGTGCCCTCGCATTTCATTCCAAAAATTCAGTGGTGGGTCAGTTGTTAAGAAGTTGGGACATATTTTCTCATAGAAATAAGGTCACATGTAGGTCACAGGTAGGTTGCTAGGGCAGCCCATAAAAGCCCCTTTAACACAAAATGTAGCTAAACTATAGCTATGCATAACTTTTCAAGAATGTCTATAGAATAAATTGAAGTACACCTGCAAAGTTATTCAATTGTGAACCTAAAAAATATACAATTTAAAATGATGTGATATGTGTTTTTTCTAAGCTATTATCAGGGCCCCTGTAACTCATCTGCCTGCCTCCAGTCTCTGCCCTCTCTAAACCATCTTTCACACATCGTTCTCTGTGTAATGCTCCTCTTTATTTCTCTAATAATGTCACTCCTCTACTCAAAAACATTCAACAATTGTGTATTGTCTTACTATTTAATAATAACAATAATAATGATTGAAATTTATTTAGCACTTAGTATGTGCCAGGTACTATGCTGTGCTTTACAAACAGGATCTCATTTGATCCTCATAACAACCCTGGGAGGTAGGCACTATTAATTGTCTTCATTTTACAGATGAGGAAACTGAGCCAAACAGAAATTATGTGACTCTCCCAGGGTCACACAGTATATGAGGCCAGATATGGGCTCAGGTTTTCCTGACACCAGGAGAATACTCCATTCATCTTGCCACTTAGCTGCCCCAAGCAGATCAGTAGACAAGTTGGATCATGATGTTTAAAAGCCTTTCAGTGAGACCTACTCCACAGCGTTGGATTTGGAGTCAAGAAGGCCTGACTTTGGATCCTGCCTTTGACGTGGATAGCTGAGTTGATCATGAACAAAGTTCACCTTAGCTTCAAGTTTCCTCACCTGTAAAACAGGGATAATGTTTCTTGTAGTATCTACTTCTTGGGGTTGCTGTGAGGCTCAGATGAGCAAATGTTTCAAAAATATGTTATTATTTTTATGATGAGGATTTCACAATCTGTCTTCAATCTTTTTCTGGCTTTACCCCCTACTTCTCCCCTTCATGGAGTGTAAGTATGTGGTCAAACTGGACTATTCTCCATTTTCTGTTTTCATTCTGCCTCCATCTCTGCTTTTGCTCACACTGTACATCATTTCTCGGATGTACATTTCTCCCCTCTCTGTAGTTTAAAGCTTTACTCTTTGATGAAAACCCGACTCAGATGCCCCATATTCCCTGAAACTTTCCCTGACCTTGAGACGCTGCTCTCCTTCCCTTCCCTCCTCCATCCTTGCCCAGGTAAAAAGAGATCTTTGCCTCCTCAAATTTCTCCCATGACTTTCTCCTAGTATTCCACCTCACAGACCTCTGATTTGCCCTTATCATAATCTCCTTTATGTTATAATTATATGGGACCTATAGGCTCTAAGACCCCTCATCCCAATTCCCACTCTCACTGACAAGTCAGATCCCTCAGAGTAAGGTCAGCTATGTCTTCCCTCAGGGTTCTGCTAGTACCCTCATATAGCTTTCACAAAGCTGGGGGGCTCCTTAACAACAGCTACCCAGAGTCTCATCTGGCCAAATCACAAAGACCTCAGGCAAACATTCTTCCCATGAGTGAGCCCCCTGGCTTTGTGAACCTAGTTGTTGGTGCTCCTTAGACTGGTGACTACATATCTATTACTTTGTTTAGACAGTTGGAGCCCTGTCTATCTGATTCTTCCTTGTATATTCACTTCTTTCTACTTATCTGTAATTAAAGTAAGGTTGTTGATCCCTTTGAAACTGTCTTTCCTTTAGAAAAGCAGATCAAAGAACCTGTGCTAGCAGGCCATCCTGTGTGTGCTAGGGTGCTTGCTAATACATCTGGGGATGGGCTAAATTTTCTCTAATACCTTTGGCTCCAGCTTCCATTCCTGTGTCTTCTCCCTGATATCAATTACAAGCAATTAGAGCCACCAGTTTGAGTTAAATAATGAACAACAATTAGCTTTTACAAAAGGATATCTACTGAGAGCGGAACCACTCTTACCCTAACACCTGAGAGAACACTCTTCTTTATAGTACCTGGAAGAGAGTGGAATCAAGCTTAATATAGCTGCTATGAACTTTTGTTTTATCAAGTTCAATTCTAAAAGTGGTGTATAGATGATGGATGGCTGGGGGGAGGGAGGGATGGGTGAATGGATGAATGACTGTTTCCTTCTCGATTGCCTTTGATCTGTGCTGGGCCAAATAGGTCATTCAGGACTTCACTCCTTATGGCTGACCACAAAATCTGATACGGGCTCCAGATCCTGGATGTCTGGTGGCTTCCTGTTCTGACCCTTCATAGCTCACAAGATTGTAGCTTTCATCAATACATCTTCACCTAAAAGCAGAAATCAAAGCAAAAAACAGGGACCTGTATTCACAGGTCACACGTCGTTCTAGCATTTCTCTTTCACCAGAACAGCAGCCAGGCACAAAAGATTTTTTTTTTTGCCAATTAGTATGTTTTGAATGAACCCTAGTTCTGGCTCAGCAGCCAACCAAAAATCCATTTCTTTGCCATATGGTTAGGGAAGAGAGCTGGGGCCAGTTAGAGGATATCTGCTTGTGTTCCCAAGAACAATGCGTGGACTTGTATCGCTTCTACATTCTGGGTATGCTCATAAGGACTGGGCTTTGCCAGTCCCCTTTGTACTTGTATAACTTATCTTGTATAACATCTCTCCTCACCTTTTTATGTTCTTAATTCCTTGATGGTAGGATCTATGCTGTATCTATCCTTGTGCCTCTAGTGCACAGTGCCCCTGCACATGATAGGTGCTGAATTGTTGTTGAATTAGATATAAAACTTTTTTATGTGCTCCTGACATGGCACAGGTTCATGTAGGCAGGGCAACTACCCCCAACCTACACTCTCAGGTTGAGCTCCTTGAGAAATAACTACTACCTTAGAATCAAGGTAATCTGAGGATACCCATTCCTACTCACATAGCTCACAAACTCCTCCACTGATGAATTTCCTCTTACCAGGCAGCTAGAAAAACCCATTAAGCTCAAAGTAATGACATTTACTAAAATAACATCACAATAGTAACTGCAAAACATTCCCCCCAAAATGAGGCCAAGATTACACATCTCTTTCTATCTCTCTCCTTGTGAAGTCCCCATGAAGCTCCCCACCCAGTGCACAGAGTTTCTGCTGGACAGTTTACTCAGCTGGGTTCCCAGGGTCTACTCCCTTCTGGAATTTGACTCTCTTGAGTCCTTAGCTGGCTTTCTTCTTTGCTGTCACTCTCCTTGGAGCTACCTGAATGCTGCCTCTGTGTCTCTGTCCCCATTGAGCGTTGGTATCTCTGCTTCTTGCTGGATGTGGCACCAAAAGATGCCCTGGCTTTTGGAGTCAAAGGGCAATGGAAATGCTTCCATAGGGCTCCCTATTACTCTCTGGAATAGGGAGAAGGATGTCCTCTGAAAGGTTACTTACTCTGTTAAAGTCTCAGTCCAGGGCTAGAGCTATTTATGGACCACCAGAGATGGGGCCAATTTTTAGCCAGCTAACAAGGCCTCTTCCAATTCAATTAAAGAATTTGTATTTCATGAAGGAGGTCACTGGGTATGGTCAAATTTTTGCAGTTAGTATAACGCCTCATTAATCTATCTATCACCACTAAGGCAGTTAGGATGGTGAAGTGGCTAGAGCAACAGACCTGGAGACCTGAGTTTAAAAATCTGTCTTTAGACACTTACTAGCTGTGTGACACTGGGTGAGTCACTTAACTTCCCTGCGCCTTGTTTTTCTTATCTGTAAAATGGGTATAAGAATTGCACCTACTTTGAAGGATTGCTGTGAGGATAAAATTAGATAATACTTTAAAGTATTATATTATTGCTACTAGTAGTAGTAGTAATATTACTACTGCTATTTGCATCTGGCTCTCTGTGTATTGCGGGTGGAGAGTAGTTCAGAAAGACAATTAGCCAATAGGGCAAAGACCAATTCCTTATACATACACAAACCCTCGCCTCAGTTTCTTCCTTTGTAAAATAGGGGTAACATCTACCTTCTGGAGTGGTTGTGAGGATTTAATGAGATAATAATTGCAAAATGCTTAGCGCAGTGCCTAGCACAGAGTAGGCATTTTAAATGTTAGCCCTCATTATTGTTGTTATGTGTATGTATGCCCTGTGGTCTAGCCTCACTTTCCCAGCCCCACCCCAAACAAGAGACTCTGAATTCACTAGAATCTTATCCTCAGGTTGCCCCAACCTGGATTTCTTCAAGAAAATCTACAAAACTTAGGCATGACTTGTATCTAAGATTTCCCTAAATGTGGGTAATGAGTCCTTCTGTCCTTGGTCTCCTTGGGGGTAGATGCCTCACTATGGAATCTCTAAGTCAAAAGGTAGAGAGTTCTTCACAAAATTGCTTTCCAGTATGATTCAATCACTTTACAACTCTACCGACAGTGCATTAGTGTGCCCACTCTTCCCATAACCCCTTCAAAATAATTATTCCTACCTTTCATCATCTTTACCAATTTGTTATGGAGGTCAAACTTTAAAGTTGTTTTGCTTTGCTTATCTCTTATTATTAATGATTTGAAAAAAATCAGATGGCCATTTACGGTTTACACTTTTTTTGAGAACCATTATTCATATTCTTTAACCACTCTATTGAAATGTAGCTTTTAGTTTATGTATTTCTGTTACTCGTATATCTCAGGCCCTTGTTGGTTCACCAATGACCACTGTAATGTTAATAGAATAGGAAGATCTTCCCCATCCATTAAAGGCCTATTTGACCTGCTTTGAGCTCTAGCCCAGCTCACAGCTGTGATACATCCTGAGTCACATGGAGCCCATTGTGGGAGGAGATTGCCCAAGGAAAAAGAATGTTAACTTATATAGAATGTTGGAGAGACAGGCAGAGTAGGGAGTGAGAGCAAGGCAGAGCAGAGATAGAGAAGCTAACATGAGTGGGCAGAGAAGGGAATTTGCCTAAGGGAACTTGTTCGTAGGGAGGCCTAACAGAAAGAATACTTAAGATGGATTGGCAATGAGTTCCTTCCTAAACCTTGCTTCCTGGTATCCTAATAGTGACGTTCCAAATAAATATTTTGGTTTTACCTTTAATGAAGAGAGTTTATTATAATTTGTGAATCTATCCTGGAAATACATATGCATACTGCTATGGGTATTGCATTGGTCTTACATTTGGCAATGAGGATGGGATCGCAAAATATAAAACCTCTACTTGGAGACAGGAAGGCTCCAGGGAAGGAAATGGGTATCCCAGGATGGGAAGTTTTACCTTATTCCTCCCTGGCAAGAGAATGGGCTAAAAGCACAGGACTTTGTGAAAACTGGGAACTGAGGCTACAAAAGGGAGAACCCATAGCTTTAGAAAGATGTTTGCAAAGAATACCAATAGAACTGGGGAAAGAAATGGAAGGGGTATGTAGAAGAGAATGGGCATTGTTTTTTTATTGTTTTATTACTAAATATTTTTAGTCCTCAACATTGATTTCCACAAGATTTTGAGTTACAAATTTTCTCCCATTTCTACCCTACCCCCATCCCAAGATGGCATATATTCCAGTTGCCCCTTTCCCCAGTCTGCCCTTCCTTCTGTCACCCCACTCCCCCTGCCTTATCCCCTTTCCCCTTACCTTCTTGTAGGGCAAGATAGATTTCTATACCCCATTGCTCGTATATCTTATTTCCCAGTTGCATGTAAAAACAATTCTTTTTTTTCAGCATCCGCTTTTAAAACTTTGACTTCCAAATTGTCTCCCTTGTTCCCTCCCCACCCACTTTCCTTGAGAAGGCAAACAATTCAACATAGGCCATGCATGCATCATTGTACAAAACACTTCCATAACAATCATGTTGTGAAACAGTAACTATATTTCCCTCCATCCTATCCTGTCCCCTTTTATTCAGTTTTCTCCCTTGACCCTGTCCCTTTTCAAAAGTGTTTGCTTTTGATCACCCCCTCCCCCAATCTGCCCTCCCTTCTATCATTGCCCCTCTCTTATCCCCTTCCTCCCTACTTTCCTGTAGGATAAGACACCCAGTTGAGTGTGTATGTTATTCTCTCTTTAAGTAAAATCCAATGAGAGCAAGATTCACTCATTCCCTTTCTGTTAGGGCCCTCTTGGAAGAACGAACCTCTAAAGGGTTAACAGTGCTGTTCATTCCT
>CM053623.1:223530333-223549731 GCA_028646595.1 Phalanger gymnotis
GATCCTGGGAGGCTCACATTCACATAGGTTCCACACCCAACAGGGCTCTGGGCCTGGGGCTTAACACTTAGCAAGGCTCAAGGAAATACACTGAATTACTCAAAGAAAACAACGACCATTTTGCTTGTCAACACACTCAGCTGAGGAACACCCTACCAGTCTATCTGCTAAGGGATAAGATGGTGGAAAGAGAAAGGGAGAAAAGGAACTTGATATAATCCTTGGCTCAAAAGGTCAATAATATGAGACTTTCTCCTCATTGGTGGAAATCAATGCCATATACTTGCATAAGGGGCAGGGCAGAGTGTGTGGGAGCAGGAGACAGGAGAGATCTTTTCAGTCCCTTTGTGTTGTTCAGTCTGTCTAGCTCCTCTGGCTTCCAGCGTCATGAGAGAGAGAATGCATGAGATTCTAACCTCTCTTTAGGGCCATGAAAGACTTTAAGAAGAAGCCAACACGTGATCATGTCCCTATTTCCAAATTGCTACAGTTACCCTTGTTCTTCTTTCTCTAGAGTCTCTAAAAACAGAGCAAATTGTGGATGCTAGATAAACAATAACAATGCATCATGGGATCTAGCAAAATGGGGAACAAAGAACAGGCCTATCTGTTCTCCACTGGTTAGAGAGCAACCAATAGGGTACTGAGATTATGCCCTAGGCACTTTGAGGTAACCAAGGCTCAACACTGAAGGAACTTGGTGCTTTGGTATGATACAGCATACCTTTAATGTTCCTTGGTCCACCTCCAACCCCTCCCCACCCCCTGCCCAAGTCACCGACATTTGCAGGAATGCAATTGTTGCTTAAAAAAGAAAGCCAACCTCCAAATCACTCTCTTCCTTCCTGTTTCTTGAAACATACCAAAGAAGCTCTCCTTCCCTGGCCTTCTACTATGGGTCTGGGAAGGGCTTGTGCTCTTTCCCCACTGTGGCAGACTGCTTGCATATGACAATTATAATAGGGATTCAGCTAAGTGAGCTGAGCTTTGGGCCTCTGACTGCCTTTTCTGCTTTGTATTTCTTTCCCTAAGCATAGGTGACCAAACAAATCCCAAGATGGACATGTCCAGCCTTGGAGTCAGCCTCATAAGTTCAAGAAGCTGGGAGTATTTGGGTGTCTCAGTTGGAGCTGACTTGAGGTAAATTTCTGAATGGGGGAGGATGACCAACAGCAGGAGGATGAGCCCAGTCCCTGGCCTGACTTACCAAATGACATGGACATTGTTTGGATAGTGCAGGTCAAAGGTGAAATATAAAATACCTATTTTGCAGTCCTACCAATTGCTTCATATACTGAAGTTAAGCTTTAACTTCCCAGTAGAACACAATAGTTCTATTACTTTTACTATTAATTTAAGTCTCTATTAAAGTTTGTTGGTTTTGCAAATGTTTTTTGTAAAAGGAAATATATAACTGTCCTATATATCTGATTTAAATTGCACATTAAGCACCATTGTATTTCCTCTTTTGGGGGAGACTCTGGACATGAGACAACTACAACTTCAAGTAATTATCCTCAGGCCTCCAAGGTGAGTGCCAGAGAGTGGCTCTTTAGGGGTCAGATTCCCCCACTGATTGAACCTGGTTAAAAAAAAAAGATTGGGTCTAGAGCTAAGAAGAGAAGCTTAGTAGAGAAAGAAAGCATGACTCTCTCAGCACTCCTGGGCCCAGTAGTAATTGTTATTCTGTACCATAGAGGTGGGCTACTCTCTTTTTAGGATAACTGGTTTTTTAGTGAGAAGAATTCTCAGAAACTGCTCTGGACTGAACTTCTGCTCTACAGGTAAATTTAAAAAATTTAAACATCAATAAGTTTGTTTGATATGCCAGATACTAAACCAAGCCCCGCAAATTTCAAGCCTGGGGAAGAATTTTTTTTCAGGCATGGAGAAGATGCAAGGATATATTGTCTTAGTCATATCACTTCATCTTCCATATCCCACACCTTTTTCCTCCTGGTAGGCCAGTCAGCTAAGGAACTACAAGTATCAGAGCTCTCCCAGATGCCATCTATTTTTTTTGAATGCCATCTATTATGGCAGGGGTTGGTCAGGGATGTCCCTGATCAATATGGAATCCCTCAATCACCTTGGTGAGATTACAGGGTATATGTAGGTAGACTCATGTCAGAATCCTAGTTCCTTATCTACCTCCCTCCCCACCACTCTCAGATAACTTTATAATAGTACAGATTTTTTTTTTCAATGGCATGTAATCTGAACAAGGAAGAATACTACCCTACAGCTGGAAAACCAATCCCATGCCGTCGTGGGCCAAGAGATCTGAACCTTGCCAACTCTTCATGATACTGTGGAGTTGCTTCGGATAGTAAAGATCTGAAGCAAATGGGACATATACAAATGTTCTTTACCAAAGCAGAGGAATTTTTAAAATCTGTTATTTGTGATAACCAGCATAAATAATCAAAAGTGTAAAACCACTTCAGGATATGCACACAATTATTCAATTAATCAACAAGTATTTATTAAGTGATTACTATGTGCCAGGCCCTGTCCTAGGCATATGGAGAGATAACAGTAAAAACCATAGGAAGAATTGTGGACCTACTAAGGACACATGCCAAATATCAAGAGTGAAGCGACTTGAGGGAACTATTGAACAGAAAGGCATTGGAAGATTTTGTTCATATCTGTTTGGGACATCTAATAGGGAACTTAAATGGCACATTGTTCAATTAAAGGAAACAAAAAAACAGAAAGAATTCAGAAAACAAAAGTATATCAGAATTTGAGATTCTATCAATTGGTAATCGAAAACAAAGGTTACAAGTTTCAGGCAATACAAAGAGTCAGAGCTGAGCAAAACAAAACAAAACAAATGCCCAAAACAACAAAAACAATTCAACATCAATCACATAAAACTTTACTACAGAGTCTTGAGAAGTAAAGAAATTACAGGTGAGAGGGGCCCCATACTAAAGATGAAGAATATGGACAACTTCTGCTCATCAGTATGGTTACGAGAAATACAATACAAACAGAAACAGAAAACTGTGCACTGTCAGTATAAGGAAAGATAGAAGAAATATATCAAAAGAAGAGAAAAAAACTCTAGCTTTTCTTCAAAACTACGAAGCAACAGGGCCAGATAAATTATGTAATCGTTGGCTCAAATACTTCACAGTGGGGCACACGTGTTAAGAGCAAAACAGTTTCTTAGCTTCTTCTCAGGCGTAAGCCTGATCTCATCTTTCTTAACAGAAGGCATGACATTTCAATTAACAAAAGATAAGAACAACATTCAAAATACAGGTCATGTCCTTCAAACAAAGCATTCACAGCTTGTCTCACAAGAGAAAAAAAAATCTATAAACACAAGGAAACAATATATTATCTGAGGAGTAAAAAGGGTGTGCTAAGAGGTTCCAGGAGTATAAAGGCCAACTTATTATCCATTTGGTAATTATTGAACATGTCACAAAAATACTGTGACACTTAAACTTCTTTTATTGATGATCACAAGTCCTTTGATTTAGTTGTACATATGTGGCTTGTTTGTGTGTTGCACATTTACAGAAACAGAATCAAGTATTGATTCCATGCTTGCATGGAAAACTATTCTTTAAAACTATGCCACTGACACAATACTAAGACTGGATTGATATAAAACATAGTATTTTTCAGGGAGATTGTTTACGTCCATTATGGTTCTGTCTAGTCTTGAATCCATTGGGACCTATCCTAAATAGAAGCAAAAATCTTACTCATTTGATATCGGTGGATGACATCAAGCTATATGGCTCCACCAAAAAAAAAAACCAAACATGTTAAACAGGCCTTTCGTTATGTGTAATCCTTCTCCAATGGCATATCAATATTGAGGTTGGCCTCAATAAGTGTAAAATTATTTTTATTTTTATCATTTCATTCTCATCTTTTTAAATGAAGGTCAGATAGAGACAGTCCTGGGACAAGATGGTATCCTGCTATTTTTCTTTTATATTTACTATTCTACAGATTATTTCAAGGTGCATGAAATAACTACTATTTGAAGTTGAATAAAAGTATTAGGAGGTAGGGTCATCTTTTATAGGCTTTCTGAAAGTGTCTCTGGCACAGCTCTTATAGAAGACCTCAGGGATCATATGCATCTCTTTCTGTTGCTGCATGATTTTAATCTCTTCTTCTAGGTTTTCATACTGTGAAAACTTTTTGTTCCACAGAGTTTGGAGATTATGAAATTTTGGTATAGCTAAAATTATTAAAATGTTATTCTTAAGTGTTCGTGAATCAATGTTATGCCTGGACAATTAATTGTGGGTGATAGTTTTGTCTGTGACAATTATCTAGTTTTAATATGGTTTATTGGTTGAGTTTTCCAGTATATTTGAGGTCTGTATTGGTGGAATGATCTAGTATATACATATACATATGCATTATTATCATTGTTGCTATTGTTCCATAACACATTGGTATAAAAAAACCAAACCAGTTGTTATTCCAGGTGGCAGATTTTATCTACCAGTCTGCACTGAAGAAATATACTAGAGGGCATCAGTCTGAATATCCTCTGTTGTGGTTGTGGTTTTCTCCCCCTAATTTAAATCTTTCCACTTTTTCTTTTTTGGGGGCTCTTCTGGGCTTCAGAACCTTTGTTCACACAGTCATTTTCTCGATGAAAACTCCAGCTTGAATGGGTCAGTGTATAATACCTCCCAACTGTATCCCAGGGCAGACAGGACCACAGCTCAGGACGACCTCCTGTGTCCCTCGTGTTCTTTCTTGCCCAGAACTCTAATTCGTAGAAGACACTACATAGGCTGTAGCAATGTACTTCTTACCATTTCCATAGCTGATCTTGTCCCAGGAATAAGTCTGGATGGCCAGGGGGTACCCTCCTAGGCTCAGATGACACCTATCAAGACAAAACACACAATCACAGACGTCTTCCACTCTCTCTATCCCTCTGATTCTAAGCTACAAAGTAGCAAACCCAATAGAAACAGGCATCTCTCTTGTTTTTAAATATCTAAGAAGATAACGTAACTCTTTTCTTTAATTACATTTTCTGGTGCCTTAAATCCTCATGGCTAGGAAAGCACGTTGTAAACCTTAAAGCACAACAGTTAGAGGTATTGTTATTACTTTTACTTACTATTATTGTTATTAACTACTATTATTATTAATTACTATTATTATCTACTTTCGATCTCTTCTACAGTTTCAACCCATGAACCTTTATTCTGTGTTCGAGGGAAGAAGGGAATAGAGATGGACAACTGCAGAATTTCAGAGCTGAATGCCTAAATGTTAAATAATTTGCCCAGGATCACATATAGAATTTTAGAGCCAGGAGGTATTTTAAAGGTCATCTAATTTAGACCCCTTATTATACACATAAGGAAACTGAGGCCCAGAAAAATAAAGACCTGGTGATACTCAAGATATTGGGCAGCTAAGTAGCGAGCATCAGGCCTTGAGTCGGAAAGACCTGACTTCAAATGTGACCTCAGACACTTACTAGCTGTATGACCCTAGGCAAGTCACTTAACCTTGTTTGCCTCAGTTTCCTCATGTATAAAACAAGCTGGAGAAGGAAATGGCAAACCACTCCAGTATCTTTGCCAAGAAAACTTCAAATGAAGTCACAAAGAGTTGGACGCGACTAAAACAACTGAACAGCAACAATGACGCGCAAGAGGTCTAATATGCCTCCTTGTGTTGACTGCTAGTTCATCCTTATTATCCATATCATGGGTGTATTTTACAACTTCTTTTGTTTCACAAAGGAGAGATTTAAAAAGCTTTCTGCCTTTCTTAAATGAAGTATATTTGAACTTTTGAGGGGATTGACTTGAATTCTAGAGGTTGGGAGCACCTGGGTCTTTCAGTTGGAGCTAACCGGCAGAAGGTGTTTCCTTCCACTGGGCTAAAACCTATAAGACTTTTGGGTAGGGGTATGCTGGTAAATATTTAACAACCAGCTCTGGGGTGGGGAGTTTTAAATTTAATCTGAACTATTAGTATCTTCTCCATTACTTTCTTAGGTCTAGACAATAAACAAAACAATAAATCTAGCCCTGATTTGAAGAGTCTGTTTCTGAGCTATAAATGCTCACACTGAACATTTAACAATTCGCTGCTTTGAGCTGGTTCCAGTATATTCCTGCTGTGGGGCATGTGATAGCTGTTTTTATATATCTGACAGGCTGTCATGTGGAAGGGAGACTGTCCTAAGTGTTAAGACTACTTTTCAGGCATGCTGTAAAAGGGATTCTTGTTCAGTTGCAAGTTAGACTAGCTGACATTGGAGGTTCCTCCCATCCCTAAGCTTCATTGATTTTGTGAAGTAGTTTAATTCAAGGTCACAGGTCAGAGGCAGCAGAGCTAGAATTCAATCCCAGGTCCTCTGACACTCAAAGAAAGTTATGTATACACCCAGACCCAGAGCCAGTTTGTGGACTAGGACCCAAGCCTCCTGCCTCCCTTTCTGGTAGTTGTGAAGACTGCTGTATATCCTTCAGCCTGCTCTAATATTCCAGCTAGCCTTGAACTTACTTTCTGCCGGGCCTGCTGATGAAGCACAAGGAATAAAGAGCAAACTCAAACTCAGGACTACTGCCGATGAAAGCTGATCCCACTTCTTTGTAGTAGCCATCCCAGTTAAATTGCATTCCTAGCACATCAGGATAAGAATCCCACTGCAGAGAGAAGAGGAAGAAGGGGATGAGCCTCGGGGAAGGGAAAAGTTAGCCAACCTGAGCTCTGTGAAGTAGAGGGAGGGGATGAAAGGGATGTAACTTTGGAAGTAAATACCTCAGGTCAAGTTAGCTAAGGTTTAATAAGCACCCATAATGTGCCAAATACTGAGGGAGGTGGTTCATATAAAGACCATGGTTCATAGAGAAATATTAGTATTCCTGACATTTGGTACAGTCTCAGTGAGGTCAATTCCCACCCTACAAAATCCTGTTAAGTAAGAGCCAAGAAAAGAGTTATACAGCTTGGGCTCATGTGAAACAATTCCAGTACAAAGAGAAAGGGCATCTGGCATCTTACTTTCAAGCCTACACTTGGAAAATGAAGACGATTTATCTTCTTCCGAAGATATCCTGGCACAATTTTTTTTAAAAAATGCCCTTTGACAAGGCATGAAGATATCAATCAATTTGGCAGGCAGCCATTTTCAGAGCTGCTAGCAGAAAAAAGTCAGTGACAGAAGAGTGAATGAAGCAGATAGACAAATATGATCCATTTCTCATCTGAGCTAGAAAACATTTCCCTAAATGTCTGAAAAAAATTGTGGTATATGAATACAATGGAATATTATTATGCTGAAAGAAATGATAAATATGATGGATTCGGAGAAACTTTGGAAGACTTATGTAAACTGATATAGAATTAAATGAGCAGAACTAGGGAAACAATTTGCACGGTAAGTAAAATAATATAAAAGAGAGCAAGTTTGAAAGATTTCAGAGCTCTGATTAATGTAATCCCCAATCATGACTTCAGAAGACTGATGATGAAGCATGGTTTCCACTTTCTGGCATAAGGAGGTGAGGGAATAGAAGTACAGAATGAAACCTGTGTTTTCATACACAGCAGTTGTGTGAATTTGTTTTGCCTGGCCATATTTATTTGTTATAAGGGAAAGCTTCTTTTTAGGGGTGAGGGGTGAGTTAGTAGGTATGGATAGAGACGCTCTTCCCCTCCCCCCCCCACCAATCACAAAAAAGGGAAAGAAAAAGCATCAACATTAAAAAAAATAGAAGAAAACAAAAAGTTCAGAAAGAGACACAAGCAAATAGGGCATTTAAAAATACCGTCATATTTAATTTAATATACACTTAAAAAGCCCAACTATATGGAACAGAAATTCATGATTTCATATACAATCTTCTTTAAATATCGGAATGCTTGTATTTGTTGGTAATTAATAAAATTTCATAATAAAAATAACTTTTAAAATATTCCCCTTAAGCAAAGTTATCTTATGATGCTCTCTTTCCTGTAGCCTTTATTTCAGGCAAACTGGCCTCTTCTCTGTCCCCAGAACATACCCTAATTTCCTCCTTTGTGCTTTTACTCTCACTGTTTCCTGTGTCTGGAATGTTCTCCCTCCTGACTTCATTTGCTTAATTCCTACCCATCCTTTAAAACTCAACCCAGAAACTACCTTCTCTTATTCCCCTGTCAGACATATCTTTCCCTTCAAGGCTCAAATGGCATTTTTTATGCCCCCTGGTAATGCAAATGCCAGGCAATATTTTACCCTATAGTTTTTCATTGTATATATTTGCTTTCATGTCATCTCCCCCATTAGATTGTATTAGATTGTAAGCTCCTTGAGAGGAACTGTCTTTTATCTCACTGTGCCTATGGTAGGTGCTAAATAGATGTTTATTGATTGATGGTTATCAGTCTACTAGAATGTAAACTCCAGGAATACAGAGTCTTATTTAGCTAATGTAGCAGTTTCTCCAGATCCTAGCACAGGATTTGGCACGTAATGGGTTCTTAATATCTGTGACCATTTGTTGAATAAATAATTTCCAGTTGCCCTCGGCAGTTCTTGTGCTTTTATTCTTTTGAGGTGAAACAAAAAGAACTACTATAAGTGTGTCTCTCTTCCTTCTTCCCCTTCCCCCATCACAAAGTACCCTCAAACCAAGCCTGCTCTCTGGTAGATGAGGCTGTGAGGGCAGCCAGGCTTACCATCCCCAATACTGAGCTGCAGGTGGAGAGATAAACAATGACGACTTTGGTATCTCTAGTTTGGGGGAGGCCATAAAGAGAGGGAGTGAGGCCACCCAATAAGGCTTTTTCCATCTATAAGAACAGTCCTCAGGACTCACCGGCCCATCGTAGTTGTGGCTATAATAGTCGACCAGACCTTCCTTCTCTTGCAGGTAGAAGCGGATCCAGTTATGGAATCCTGTCACTTTCCCCTTTTTCACTTCACCTAAAACAACCAAAAATTTCAGGGTTGATCATTCACCTTCTGAGACACCTCTGAGACTCCAAGAATTTTTTACTTCATGGGAATCATCGTGCCTAGATTCCTGAATCTAAGGTGAGTTTTCCACCATTCCAGATAGATAGGTGTCTCTTCACAACTTTCCTGAACATTCTCAGAATCTTCCATTCCCCACATTCAGGAAAATTTTTCCTTTGTGTTTATCTACACACTGGCTTCAAGTTTTTCAGATTAGTCCCTCTCCTGGAATAGACCTACTCCAGTTCTGTAAAGGTAAGGAGCTCCGGTTGTGTCATAAGGCTGAGACATACAGAAATCAGGTAGTCTAAAGATGGTCTGGAGGAAACAGGGGAAGGAGATAATCGTAGGCTCTTGTGCCATCCTTATAAACTGGAAAGCAAAGATACCGAAATGACTGGAACCCTACCCAGAAACAAATCTTCCCTACACGGTCTCCCATTAGAAATAGTGTTTGGAAATCCCAGTGTTCAGAGTTCTCACCCACCTGGGTTCTTCCAGGGGAGACACTGCCTCAAAATAGCATCCTAGTCTCCTCTAGCTTGGACTGGTTGGGGAAGAAAACAAAAAGGAGCAGGAAAAACTCCTTCCTGCCCATTGACATGGTTTCAAGTCCTCTGGTCTGAGTTGGGTCCCCCAGAATCTTGACTTAGAGAAATAAGGAGTGTCCCACCCACCTTCCCTTCAACTCTCAAACAGAGAGGTCTTACCTGAGAAAACATGTTCAAAACCACTGGAGTCACCCTCATCGTTGCCACGGGAATACAGACCAAACCACATGTTCTTTAGGTCACTGACAAATTCCTGCTCTGAACTGTATCTGTCTGGGGAAATGGACATTGACAAATCAGAATCTGGGAACTGACATGGGCCAGATTTTAGCTGTTAGAGGAGAGGATCTCAGGTTCAAACCATTAAGATGCTAATGAGATTCAATAAAGCAACAAATATTAATTGAGGTGTATAATATATATAGTATATAGCCAATATGATTTTAGATATATAGAGAGTAGGAAAGACATATCAAAAAAGGATTTCTCCACTCAAGGAATGTATAATCTAATGGCAGAGAGAAGATTAATATACATAATAAGAAACAATATAGTATTCCAAACAGTTATACTGTTGTAGGAGATGTAGGAAAATTGGAATACTAATGCATTGTTGGTGGATTTGTGAACTGATCCAACCATTCTGGAAAGAAATTTGGACTTATACCCAAAAGGCTATAAAACTGTATATCCTTTGATCCAGCAATACCACTGCTAGGTCTGTGTCCCAAACAGATAAAAAAAAAAAGAAAGGAAAGGAAAAAGACATATATGTACAAAAATATTTATAGCAGTTCTTTTTGTGGTGGAAAAGAATTGGAAATTGAGGGGATGCCCATCAATTGGGGAATGGCTGAACAAGTTGTGGTATATGATTGTGATGGAATACTATTGTGCTATAAGAAATGAGGAGCACAATGCTTTCAGGAAAACTTTAAAAGACTTACATGAACTGATGAAAAGTAAAGCAAGCAGAACTAAGAACATTATATACAATAACAGCAATATTGCATAATGATCAACTATAAATGACTTAATTCTTAGAAATACAATGATCTAAGACAGGCCTGTACAACCTGCGGCCCACAGGCTGTATGTGGCAGGTTGTGCAGGCCTGATCTAAGATAATTCCAAAGGCCTTATGAAGAAAAATGTTATCCACTTCCAAAGAAAGAATTGACAGAATCTTTATGCAGATTGAAGCACATTTTTTTAAACTTTCTTTATTTTTCTTGGGATTTTTTTTGCCTGTATTTTCTTTCACAACATGACTGATATGGAAATATTTTGTATAACTGCATATGTATAACCTATATCAAATTGCTTGCCTTCTCAATGAGGGGGGAGGGGAAAGAGGAAGGGAGAGAATTTGGAACTAAAAATTTTTTTTAAATGAATGTTAAAAAATTTTATATGTAATTATAAAAATCTTTTAAAATAAATAAATAATTATACTATATGGGCTAGCATAGTGGGAAGGCTTCATAAAGGGCTTTGAAGAATGTAGGCTCTGGCCTGGGGCAGAGTGAGAGACTTAGGAAACATTCCAAGCAAGAGAAACCCAAACAATGTCAGGAAAGAGCATGTGTGGAGAGTTATGTACAGGACTACCCCCTTCCCTTAATGGAAATCTGGTTTCACAGTGTTTGAAAATCTCACATTTAAAAGTCAAGAGGCCCACAGAAAACATATTCTACCTGAGTAGAGACTAACATATTACCAGAAAGGTTCCCACCACAAGGAGTGGAGCTCTTAACCTCTGAGTGATTGCCCTGGATGCAATTCAAGCCATCCATATATAAACAAATTGAGAATCCTAGGCTGTGCTTGGGCAGAAACCTGATAAAATAAGCAGGATTAAGGGAACTCCAAGATTCTAGACTAGCAAAAAGATTCAATATTCAGCAATAATGTGGAATAATAAGCATAGATTTAGAGCCAGACAGGACCCTAGAGACCAATGAGTCTAATCCTCTCATTTTATAGAATGAAGAAACTGAGGCACAAAGAAGTTAAATAATTGCTTAAGGTTATAGACCTAGCAAATATTTGAGGTGAAATTTAGAGGTCCTTTAATGTCCAACACTATCCACAAATCCATGCTGCCTTATCATAATGATTATGACAGGCAGTGTCCTGTAGTAGATAGAAGACAGGGCTAGAAGACCTGGGTTCAAGTCTTGCCTCTGACATATAGTAGCTATGTGACCCCGGGCACAGCTTCAAGCAACTCTTCAAGACTGTACAAATTGCCAATATGAGTTGGTAAACAGATAGTTGCTCTGTAAAGAGCTCCCCACACAGATGAAATCACAAATCCAGATCAAAAAAATAATGACTGATATTTTCACAGCATTTTAAGATTTACAAAGTACATTCTTTGCACTCAGAATTGATGTGGTTTGAGAGGTTCAGGGACTCCTCATGGACCACAGGGCAGGACAGGGTCTTCTGGAAAGAATTCATGGAATCGAGCATTCTTTAAGTCAAGTTGGTGAAGGTTTTTTGTAATGCTAAAATGGTAGACAGAACTCCTTAGGGAACTTGCAACCTAACAGGAATGATGCTAAAGCTTATAGAGGAAAAGTAGAATTATGCGGCAAGTATGCTAATTAGGTGATAACATATAACCTTGTTCACAGGAGTCACTACTGGAAACCTGGGGCAGGGGAGTTCCTGAGGGGTAGGTTTTGGTCTCTTTTATCTGTAACAAGATAGCTTCAGGAGTTGACGTCTATAGCTTGACCTCTGGATTGTATACAGTAACTGTGGGAATCAGCACATGATAGTTCTGCCGGTATAAGATAATCCTGTTCATACAAGGGAAATTCTACAGAGGTCAGCTTGTTCTTGCAACAGGGAGAGATAGTTTGCCTCACTAGGGGCCACTCATGAGTTATTGCCAGACATAGTGTCCTTGGGCTGGGGAGAAAACTGTCAGGGATAGTGTTTTGAGGCTAGGGAGAAATGTGGTCTTGAAATTGGGGTCCAAGTACCCAAGCATCCCAACAGAAACAGGAAAACCTGAGTTCAAATCAGGCCTCAGACATTTACTAACTATATGACTTTGGGCAAATCACTTATCTTACATTTGTCTCAGTTTCCTAAACTATAAAATGGGGATAATTATAGCATCTACCTCACAGAGTGGTTGCGAGAATCAAATGCAATAATGTTTGTAAAGTGCTTAAAATAGTACCTGGCACATAGTAGGCACAATAGAAATGCTTATTCTTTTTCTTTTCCTCCCCCACACCATGCAGCCAATATGTGACTGAACTGGGACGCAAATGTAGGTCTCCTGACTCGAAATCTGATGTTTATTCCATTACACTATGCTAGAAACAGAAGATGTAATGTAGCAGACCTGAAAAAATGGAACCCATTGAAGTGGAAGGAAAAGAGGGTGCCCATTGTCCTGATGGCAACCACTCAGGACATTGGGCCTGGGTACTACCTTACCATAACAGTTGAGAAGGCAATTCACAGAGGCAGGAGTATCAGGAAGAGTAATGGCTAATAAGCATGTTATTTTGAGACAAAGAGAGACAGGAAAGAACAGGGAAATGGAAATGGACCTCTGATTTAGAGTAAGAAGATAGTCTATCAAGCCAAGAAGTTATGCCAACAAAAAATACCTTTGGCTTGATTAGCCTTACTTTATATCAGGAACCTGTACTCTGTAGGAGTTTCCTTCCTGTGTCTTTGTTGCTTTTTGAAATCCCTCCCCTCTCCTTAGTTTCCCAGTAAAAGCTTTTGCAAATTAGAACATCCCTTGTAGAAGAGTTCCCTGGTTTGTTAGTAAGGGAAGGAGAAGTCAAGGACAGGCTGACTGTGTAGTGTTAGCAGCCAACTTTCCAAGTCAGCTAAAGGATTCCCCCAAAAGGGTAGGAATTCACCTGAGAGTTACCTAGAAGGGAAAGAGGGACCCTGGAAGGAGAACCTACATCCTTTTCTCCATTAGATTTTTTGGGGATTTAGTTGAACATCCCCCTCCCATGCCAACCTTCTCCCAATAATTTTGAGCTTCCAGACTCTATTCTCATTTGATAAGGCTATAGAAATTCATTGGCGGAATTGGAGGGGAAGACTTCAGGAGTTAGCTACAGACACTATTGACACTTCTGCTTTGGGGTTTTGTCACATAGTAAGAGTGAAAAAGAGGGCATACTATATCCTCGGGGAAAAGAGAGAGAGAGAGAGAGAGAGAGAGAGAGAGAGAGAGAGAGAGAGAGAGAGAGAGAGAGAGAAAGAGAATGTATTTTGGAAGCAGTGGAAAATAAGATTAGATAGATAGATAGATAGATAGATAGATAGATAGATAGATAGATAGATAGATAGATAGACAGACAGATAGGTAGATGGATAGGTAGACAGAAAAACACCTTTTAAACATTTGCTTTTCCAAGCACTTTTCTAAGTCCTGGGAATACACACACAAAAGACAATCTCTACCCTCAAATAGCTTACGTGCTAATGGACAAGGAATATATTGATTATTGAAGATTTTGAAAACCAGATGATTTCTCAACTCTTTAGGGTCTAGTCATCTTTCCATTCTTCATGTTCTCTTTGGCCTCCTCCTACAGATTTTTGCTAGAGCCCATATGCTCTGAGAAGCCCTATGCCCTTTCATAAACCTTCTCTATTGCCTCTCCAGGTGCTCTCTCTCTTCTACCAAAGGGTTGGGGCTCACTCACTCTTTTGATGGAGGAAGCCATAGAGTTCCTTCATGACTGCTGTCTTCATTATCTCTTGAAGGAAGTTATCCTGTTCCCCAAGCTGCTGGGGAGTGAAATGTTCCCCTTGACCTGTCACCCGCTGGTAGTTATTGAGGAGGTTGATGAATGCAGCATAGGTTGGTTTGGAGAAGAGTTCTTCATTTACATAGCTGTAGAGCCTGGGTGATATCAAGAGAAATTGGGATTGGGTCCCATAACAGAACAAAAATTATGGTCCCATAACAGAGCAAGAAGGGGTTTGGTGTTATGAACTATCTCTTACAGACACACATGCAAGACCCATATCCTAGTTCATACTTTGTCCCTCGCCCTCCACTCTTTCTACTCAGACTCTCCTCCTTAAATAACCTAAAAACAACTCAGAAAATGCTGAATTCAGAACTATATGAGGCTAAATCTGATTACAGCTTTTCTATGCATATGTATCTATTCACTGAATATATATGTATGCATGTGTAGGCATATATATACACGTGCACGTATGTACATATGTGTAAGTATATATAGTCATAGAGTATAAATGTATATGTAAATATACACACATATACACATATAAGCTGTATTATATGTTCATATATACATATACACATATATACATACACCCTAAGGGAGAGTGTTACAGTTCTAACCCAGAGTCCCACAACGTGACTCCCCCTAATAGTCAGGGCATGCCCCGGCTCTGCACTTTCTCTAGCTTTCATTATTATTATCTCTCTCCCGTGCCACTCACTGTCATATAAGAGTTAATTCGCTTGTTCACTTCTCTGTTCTCTTTCTCCTTGAACCAAATAACAAAGTTCCAAGCACTAAGCATAAACACTAGGCTTTGGTCCAGGTTCCTTCCTTCACCACGCCCAGGCTAGTTTCCATCTACTCAGAAACCAACACTGCCCCTGAGGCAACTTCCTGAAACTTTTAAATAGGCCTGGGGAAGAACCCCAGGGAATCACTGGACACTGCCGGCTCTCACTGACCCAAGCACATAGAAGTTCTGCCTTTATCCTTCGGCCGTAGCATCTTCAATTTCTGACAATTGTCTCATTACCCCAACTCCCACTATACTGTGCTACATACCAGAATATAAGATATTATATTCTCTCCTGAAAAGGAAGTCAATTAGCATAAATTGGAAGCTTACTGTTCCCCAGTATGGCATATTTGCCCTGAGAAACTGTCCTGACTGCCAGATTTCACTTCTATGAACTCCATTCCTGCCTCCCACCTTGCTTTTTGGATTCAGCAGTCTGAGGAACTAGAGCTTGGCCTCACAGAGCCAAGGTTTACAATTTGGACAATTGCTTTCCCACCCACATCCTTGCCTTCACTGATTCAGTAAGGACAGCCAGGACTATGCAAGGGCAAATACTTCAACATTAAGTCTGGAGCCCCTGCTCTGGTGCAGAGATTGTCTTCAGTATATTAAGGGGCAAGGGGAACCACCAAGGAAGGCAAGGACCAGCACAGGAGTTACTTAGGAAGAAGAGAGATGAAATGAGAGGAGAAGCTAAGAGTTCTAATTCTCTTTTCTAAGAGTTCTAATGCCTCTTTTCACCAGATTGCTGGGGCTAGTAGGACCTTGCCTCAGGTCATCCTGTCTTTCACCTTGCCAAAGGAAGATTCTAGTCATTCCAGACAATCCTATGTCTCTCCAGTGGTTTCTTCCCAACTGCCTCAGTGATCTTTTATTATGCTCCGCTACCCAAGTCAATAAGAAGAGCTCCCTAAAGACAATCTAATTTCAATCTCTCTCACTATAAAGCAATCTTACTTTCCTAAACCTTTTCTCAACATTCTTTACAACCTGCCTTAAAATGCCTCCCCCTTCTAATTCGGTGTTACTCTTCTGTTTCTCAGATGAAAGATGGAGATTTTAGAACTGAGTTAGGCTCAAAAGAAATAGAAATGGTAAATAAACAGAAAAAAAAATGTCTGGAGAAAGAGGAAGACTCACGGCTCAGGGCATCGATCCACCCGATCATTTGTCTCAGAGGGAGAGATACGGTTCTGGCTGTTGAGAATGATATCTTCCTTCCGAGCTTTGTTGGTGTCTGCCTTGTAGATTTTCTCTGAGATAGTCAGGAGTTCTTCATCAGTGATGGCATCGCTGCTTCGGGAGAAACCGTCTAAAAGGAAAGAAGAGTGGAATGTGGAAGAGGTAAAGGGAGGCATTCAGAGCAGGCAGACCTTTCTGCTCATTCTTTCTGGGGTACCACCAAAAAGGGAAAAAGGAGCAGGTGGGGAAGTCATCTAAATGTGGAATGGCTCCACATGTGGGATGACTCCTTCATTCTTTCCCTGAAGGTTGGGTGTATGCAAGGAGTTGTATAGGATCATGTCTGTTGTCCAATGCAGCACTTTCTTCTCTGGCATTCCTTTTTTGAGACAGAGTGTGATTAGAAGTCATCACAGAGGGGCTCACCATGGGCACACAGACTCTCATAATCTTCACAGCAGTTACCAAACTTCTGGCACTTTGAATTGCAGTGGCATGGGTGGTGTTTGTCAAAGCCTTCATGACAGCGGCCATGGCAAGAATTAGGTGCCAAGTACAGATCTAAAATGATGAGGAGTCAAGGGTTAGTTGTAAAAAGGTCCTCCCAACAAAAACAACCCAGCTAGAGGTCATTTTGTTCCCTCCTCACAACCTCAGGCAAGAAAGAAGAGAGTAAAGGGAATTACTTCTTCTTAAAGATCTCCAGGAAAAATATCAGCCTAATTTTGCTCATACCTCTCAGTCTGATGCTCTTTTCCTTTGTTCCTACCCTTTCAACGAATGCCTCATTGTCTCTACATGAAACTTCCTGGAAACTGACGCTAGAATCCTTATTCTGGCTTTGTCCCAGTTGCCTAAGGCTTGCTCTATTTCAAATCCCTGGAGGTCAGGAGCCCTTAACACTCTAGCCAGGGACACATCTTTGGAGGCCCAACCCAGCACATTCTGGCTTCATCCAAATTTGACACTGGTATTGCTAATAATACAATCTCCCTCCCCATTTCCCTCATCATTCTCTCACTTGCCTTTATTTTCTCCCTCTTCTCTTCCTGTAGGTGTGTACATCCTTAGTACCAACATTCAAAGATTTGGGATTTCTAAATTTTCAAGGAAGTAAAGAAACCTACTGCTGTCTGGGGCTGTGTCTTCTTCCCCTTCTGTTTCTGTCTCCATTTTGTTGGGCTCTTCTTTACCTAAAGGACATAAAATCAAAATGACAAACCATTCCCCCGAGTGTTATCCTTCCTAAACTCACCAAGAATGTTGAGTTAAATTATATATAACAGTTAGGAACTGTGGTATGGTTACCAAACATCAGAGAATAAAAAGGCAGCAGAATAACAAAGGCAGAAGTGGGAAACATGAAAGGATGAATTATTGAAATAAGCCAGAAAGTATCATATACAACAACTTCAACTAGAAAACAAAATGCCTTACTTTATGCAAAACTTTGAAATGAAATTCTGAACACAAACAAATGATAACTTACAGGATGGCTATTCAATTTACAAATGGACTATTTTAATTAGAAAAGGAATCACACCACCAAAGTCTTTCATAAAAGATTCCAAATTCAATTTACACACAATTCTTCAGGCTATTACATAAAACAAGACAGACTGGTAGAAATATTTACTTGTGAACCTGAGGGGAATCAAATGCTAATACCTTCACATGAAATGCTTTTCAATAAAAAAAAATAAATAGCCAAACTAAGTTTAAAAATCAAACAACACCAAACACCTATAAAAAACGGCTCTAAACAAATTCTAGAACTTCAGAACCCATAAAATAGCAGAGGGAAGCAGGGCTCCAGCCCAGGACAGCCTAGATGGTCACAGGGTAAGGTCTATTGCACTCACTTGGGAGCTGAGCAGAGCAGAGACTAGTGTGGGTTGCGTGGGCCAACCAGACCAGGAACTGGGAGGAACAGGCCCTAGTGCCCTGAATCAGTGAGCTGTGGCAGTTACCAGACTTCTCAACCCACAAACATCAAAGACAACAGAGAAGGTTAGTGGGAAAAGCTGCAGGGGACAGAGTGAAAAGACTTCCCTGTTTGGTCACCACCCCAGGGGAAGAGGAGGAGGTGCAGCTACAGAACTACAGCTGCAGTTGCTTCCAGCCCCAGGCCCACATGGTGGGAGGAATTAAGTGGAGGATCTGAGCTAGAGTGCAGAGCCAGCTTAGATATGAGTCAGGTCCAGGTTGGGCGGTTCTTGGGGGAGGAGTAGAGCTGGTGTGGCAGAGCTTGCTGTGTGTAGCTCTGAAAACAACAGCACAGTCCCTCAAGCTTGGGACAAAGTACTCTCTACTCTAGAAGCAGTCATACCCCCATGAAAAACTCAAGGGTCAGGTAAATAGGCTGGGAATATGGCCAGGCAGCAAAAAAGCTCTCAGATTCAGACTCAGACTTTGGAATCTTTCTTTGGTGACAAAAAAGACAAAAACATACGGCCGGAAGAAGTCAACAAAGTCAAAGAACCCACATCAAAAGCCTGTACGAAAAATATGATTTGGTCTCAGGCCATGGAAAAGCTCAAAAAGGATTTGGAAAAGCAAGTAAGAGAAGTAGAGGAAAAATTGGGAAGAGAAATGAGAGTGATGCAAGAAAATCCTGAAAAACAAATCAACGACTCGCTAAAAGAGACCCCCCCCAAACACTGAAGAAAATAACACCTTAAAAATAGCTTAACCTCCCCCCTAAACCGCTAAAGAAATCAATAAGGGGGCAGCTAGGTGGCACGGTGAGTAGAGCACCAGCCCTGGAGTCAGGAGGACCTGAGTTCAAAACAGGCCTCAGACGCTTGACACATTTACTATCTGTGTGACCTCGGGCAAGTCATTTAACCCCAATTGCCCTGCCTTGCCCCCTAAAAAAAACTAAACAAAAATAGACTAACCCAAATGGCAAGAGAGCTCCAAAAAGCCAATGAGGAGAAGAATATTTTAAAAGGCAGAATTAGCCAAATGGAAAAGGAGGTCCAAAAGACCACTGAGGAAAATACTACCTTAAAAATTAGATTGGAGCAAGTGGAAGCTAGTGACTTTATGAGAAATCAAGAAATTATAAAACAGAACCAAAAGAATGAAAAAATGGAAGACAATGTGAAATATCTCATTGGAAAAACCACTGACCTGGAGAATAGAACCAGG
>CM053623.1:223550231-223566407 GCA_028646595.1 Phalanger gymnotis
AGGAAATGGGGAGAAAATTTGTAATTCAAACACCTGTGAAAATCAATGCTGAAAACCAAACATGTTAAAAATAAATTAAAATTTAAAAAAAAGTTTGGAAACTGATTAGTTGGAATTTGGGAGAGAAGTCCTGAGACTATCACTCCAGGAGCTCATTTGTGCTAAAACCACCTCCTTGAAATCCTGATCACTTATCTGATCACCTCACCCCCTCCCCAGAGTTAAGAGGGAATCTTTTCCCTGAGATTTAAGTGCAAAAAAAGTTTTTAAGGAGTGAACACAAAGGTGAAGTTTACTTGACTAAAAGTTAGAATCATTAAGATCTTTCACACTGTTGTCCTGTCTCTGACAGGACAGTAAAAGTTAGAGTAGCTAAAACAAACTCCTCTCATCCCAGATCAGATTAAGGGAAGAGAATGCAGGAAAATAGTAGGGAAAACTTAAATCACTCTTCCCCACCTGGTAAAAGGAAGAGAAGGGCAGAAATTCGCAGACTGGCAGTACCCTGACAGTCCTGTGCGCCTGGGCACCTTGTAGCCCATCCCTTGGCAAAGCTTGGAAATGTCACCTGGGTCCTGGGCATTCTGCCCATCCTGTCCCAGCAGCTGCAGACTGCCCTAGGCTCAGTAAATTCTGCAGTTGTGGGGGAAGAGAAAGGTGGATGGATCAGGCCTGTGACTGGCATTCCCTAAGCTCTACCTCCAAGAATTGTCTTCACTGAGAAACCAGCCTCTGCTCTTGGTAAACTCCACAATTCTCTGTTCCAGTTGCAAAACTGTATTTTATCTCTGTTTGACCTGTTTACTGATTTGGAAAGGGAAAAATAATAATGGTTGTTGTTATGGGATCAAAATGATATAATAATTTCAAAATACTTAACATCATGACTGGCATATATATTAGAAACATTTTTTTAATGTAATTGTTAACTTTTAAGTGGTTTTTAAATACCCAAAGTAGTAAGTTGAATAATTTCCATATATGATAATCTGGAAATGCAATTGATGTCATCTGAAATATATTTCTGTATTTCTAAAACTATATTGGATTTCTAAAATTCTCATAGATTGCAAAATTTGAGAAGACCATGGTGGGATAGAAATGATATTATAGCAAATTTAATCTGACTTTCTTATGTGTGAACTCGGTTTTTAAAAGGATGTGATAGAAATTTGATGATTTGAGACTGTTATATTTGGTTATAACAAGTAATAATTAATAATACTGATATTTACTATGAGTACAGACATTCCATGAGAAATCTTGTCTATTATGAGAATATATGTGATGTTTTAAAGTTATAGCTTCAACATATTAATAATAAGATGAATGATTCTCTGTACAAGGAGATTTAGAAATGCATTCACCTAAATTGATAATGGGTTGTTTCAACTTTTAAAATGCATTATTATGTTTAGGGCATTGTTACATTTCTAAATTGTGTAATTTGGCAAACAAATGTATCAGCAATATTGTTTTAAAAAAGCAACTCCCTTTCTGCTATATTAAGATGTTAGATTAAGAATAGTACAGAAAAATAGGGGTGTGATTTTCAAACCTGTTTCATCTAAGGAAAGGCTTGGTAAACTTTGTTATTGTGATACGGCTAATTTAATTTGGGTATGTTCCTTTTAACTTATAGAAATTAAGTGTCTTCCCCATTACAACACCCTTTTGACTAAGGAACTTTATAATATCTAGGAATTCTGTATAATACTTTGAGAATGAGGACATTTTGTACCAACTTAGTTAAGGAATCCCAGTGTTTAAAGGTTTTTGCTTTAAGGAGAAAGAAAGAGATTTCTATCATTTTAAAACTTTCCAAATAGTTCTCTTTAGAAAAGTTTAGTAACTATTCCTTTTAACATCAGGAAAAATTTTTAAATTGTTTTAAAAGGGGAAACGCTTTTAGAGGAAATGTTTTAAAAAATCTTATTGTGATTTTCAGAAGACCTATGCTGAATTTGTAGTCATTCCATGGCCTAAGCAAGACTTAGAGCTTATCATACGTCTACAGGATTTAATTCCTGAAGTGTCCCTTTCCTCCAGAATGAGCAGACAGGGACATAAATCCATCCACCTGTGGGGTTAGGCATTAACCTCTTTGCTTTGTTTAAGCTGGAATGGGATTCCAGTACAGACAGTTATGTCAGTAAACAGTACTAACTTATGAGCTATTTTGTCTTATGCTTGAAATGTAAAGGAAGGCTAAATAATGGGTTTGAGAGATTTGGAAAGATAAATAAAGGTTTGATTGGAAATATGAAAGGCAGATAAGAAGATTTAGGGACAAAATGGAGATTAGGCCCTACCGTCTCCCTAAAATGTTGTTCTGGATCCATTTGCAGTTGATTTAAGTAAGCTGAGAGAGTATGAGGAAGTATTTTAGAAGACAGAAAAGTTATGTAGCTTGATTTGATAATTAATGCTCAATGAAATTTGGGACATTCCTATCTGAAGGATTTTTATTCGCTATTTAAGACTTTATGGGACTTCAATTTACTATTGTTTTAAGCTCTGATTATGGGCATAAAGCCAATAGTAGAATGGCATGCACTACAGGCTGAAAACTTCTAAAGGTATGTCTGTGCCTGGGAAGAGTTTTGAAGATGACCTTGGACCACAGCCTAGGTAGGATCTTCTTGACTGTGTTTCCCAATTTGCTATTTCCTTTCTGAAAAGGAAAAATTACTCCTAAGCCCTGCTTTCAACATCTAGTGACTACATGATTGGCTATCAGATGTGACTCATGCCTGGAATCAAACAGAGCTAAGGAAGTTCTTTCCTTCTGTTAGGATATATGGCATTGTCCTTCTTTTCTTTCATAGCAAATTTATATTATCAAGAAGTTTTGTAAGCACAATGCTAAATCTATTAGGTAATAGATGGATATTGGAATGTCTCTGAGTTATTATAATAGGATTCAGGAATGAATAGCTTACAATTTTAACCTATGTTCATGGCCAAATAAAAATTAAAATAATATGGAGATAAAATCCTCCAAAAGAAGGAAATGATTAGGCCAAGTAATAAGACAAAGATGTAATGTGATAGATGTCTAATTAAGAAGGGAAAGCAAATTTTGAGAAAAGCAATAGGATCAGATTGATTTCTCTAAGAATTATATACAGATGTGTATGATTGGCTCCAAAATTTCTCTATCATGGAAATTCAGGCTATAAGCGTGTTGTGGTAATAAGATCTTAAATTTGGATTTTTGCACAAAAATTGTAAGATAGTGAAATTATATTTCCTTTATTAAAGTATTTGTCTGATAATTTTAAAAGGAAGATGAGTTCAATTTATGGTTGGACCTTTACATTTTAAAGGATTCTTACACCAGCAGATACAAGATTTAGGTAAGGATAGAAACAGCAAATAATGCATAAACTGAAATACTCTGAAGTTTCAAAAATGGAGAACCAAATTCAAGTGATTGTACTGAGTTATATTAAGTAAAAATTATCTGGGAATTTGTAGATCTGAACCAGAGAAGAAGAACTGTCTTTTAGAGCTGTCTTAAGGAAAATACCATTTTGTCAAAGACAGGATATCTAGGGACCAGAGAACTACATCAGGCACCTGGAATTCAAAAAGTGCTGCTTGAATGGACATTGGGAATAGGTAACTGGGATACAAGGAATTTAATGTTGGTTAATGTTGTTAATAATGGCATTACTTTGTATGGTTCATGTTTAAGTTTTCTTGGTCATCTAATGTGTAAATTTAAAACATGTGACATGCAAATTTCCCTCTCTCAATCTATTGTGAACCATCTAAGTGGTTTGGTCTGTACCTGACTTAATGTAATTGTGCAATTTTGTGAATTGTGAGAAAAACTTTATTGTATTTGTTTAAACTCAGCCCTGTGTGGCTGGGATACTGAACCATTTATTGCACTGTTTGAACTTAGCCCTGCATGGCTAGGACCTATGTGGTGCTGTTTTTCTCTCAATTATTAAAGCATATGTGTTCTGGGAGCCCCCATCAGGTCTGACTACTCGTATAGCTGCCAACTTCTGGATATGGACTCCTTGATCCCTCTGTCACATCTAAAGATTGTCCTTGCTCCCGAGTGGACACCTGAGCCCATAGGAGACCTGTCCCTCCGGATTCAAAGGGGCCTGAAGGGGACGACAGCAGACATAGGCAGGTTTTCCCCAAGAGTCTGGACCAAAACCTGAACAAAGAACTGCTCTTTCCCTACCTAAGTCCCTTTGCATTCCCAAGACTGGTTACCTGTATCTTATCTTCAGCTTATTTTAATTAGTTGCTCTATTTTTCCGCATTATGCTCCCTACTCTGATTCCCCTTGCAACTTGCTCCCTCTGCTTGTTTACAATTAGTTTACAATTACTGCCCCATCTCTGGGGATGTCCAACCACAGGGGAAAAAAAACCCGAATCCACCTAGATAAGGATTTTTAGAACTTTGCGCCTGAGGGAGATAGAACTTTTTCCATATCTTCTTTGGTCTACAGGCAAAGCTTTCAGCTTACCTTTGACCAAAAGGAGGAAATGATGATCATTAATATCACTGAATATCATTTTTGTCACTTTCAATAGGGGCCAGAGCCTGAACTGATCAACCAGTTGAACCTAAGCTTCTTTGTTCCCTGAGTAAACTTAGAAAATACCTCTTCCTAAGTCAACAAGGCCAGATCAGGATGAGATCTTAACCCCAGACACTCTCCTGAATAATGTGACTTTTGCTTATCTTAATATTTTATGGGCATATACTATGTTATGGAATGTTAATGGTAGATTAAACACAGAGAGCCTGGGTTATAATTTCAATTGACACTTTGTCAACTCTCTTATCTTATTGTATTTACAACCTATTCCATTAAGGAAAAATCCTTTTTTCTTGTATCATGGTTAAACACACATGGGGATCATAAGACTGAAGTAACACAGGCTTGCCGAATTGGGACTAAAATAATGTATTTAAGACTTCTCATTTCTTTGTTCAGGCAGTCAGACTTTGGCCTTCATACATGTGTGTCTGCTAACTTTAAGGAAATAAATGAATAATTCATATAAAATTTTCTATCACCTAGCTCTGTTTTCGTCCTTTAACCAAATTTTCAGGTTGACAATACGAAGCCATTGTATCCTCAAACACCACGTTAAGGGACAAATACTTCATCCTCCTCCACAAAATGGTAACTGTGAATAAAGATGAAATCCTGCTGTCCAAAAAAAAAAAGTAAAAGAAGCAGTTCAAACTTGGACACTACTTTGTCTGTTTACTCTCATATCTTGGCAGGGTAGTCCCTATGGATTGATGGCAAATAAGATGAATATCTCCTCCAATAACTTAAGATGGTGACAATCTTGATGTGAGCATCATATTCAGAATATAAATTCCTTAAGGACAGAGGCTAGATGGTATTTAATCTTTCTGTCTTCTGTGCCATGCACAAAAGAGGCATTAGAAATGTACTGGCTAAATTGAATTGGATGGGACATAATGGGAAAAGGCTCTATGATGCTATCAGTTAAAGAAATTAGGGTGATTGTAAAACTACCACCTGAAATGGAAAAATAAGAATAAAATGTAAAAAAATAGTACCCCGTGGTTGAAAAAGAACATGATGTATAAATTCAAGAAAGTGTTCCATAATAGGATTTAGCGACCAAAAAAAAAAAAGAAGAAAAATATGTATCTCAAATTCCAGAGAATAATTTTGACTTTTTCAAGAGGAAAAAGCCATTCAAAACAAATAAAGTTTATTATTTTAAAACCATTCAGTGTAGTTATAGGTGCTCTTGGGTGCTCACAAGTTGGAATTTTATGTTGGGTATATCAGTTTATTATTTATCATTTATTACTATCATACGTTGAGTATATAAGTTTTCATTTAAGAGCTGAGACATTTTGGAAATGAAAACCAATGGATAGGATACATACTTACATACCTACCTACCTGCCTACATATATATACACATATACATGTATGCCACTCTTTGATTGATAAATAAAAAAGTCTTGAAATATGAATTAAATTAAAATTTACTTTATTTGACTTCTTTTAAAAGCTAAAATTGCATCAAATAAAATACTAAAAATTCAAGGCTTTGATTTAAAGCCTGCCTGTCCAAAAATGTACCAGTTCAATATTCACAAAAAATTAATGTTCTTTAGAAAATAAAAAAAGGAAAAATTTATCAGTGATGACAAATAGTTTGGGTACTGCATTCATTTCTTCACTTACACAAGGCAAACATATGAGAGAATGAATCAATGTTTTGTCACTTCAGGAAAGGCACCTTCAATCTCTAGCTACAATTTAAATACCTCTCAGGCCTGGCTAGATTTATTTTTATTAAATGAATGAAGGAAAAAAGCTGACGGTAGCCTTTGTTGGTTTACATTAAAATCTAGCATAACTGCCAAGAAACACATTATGTATGAGACTTGTGATTGTGTTGGTATAGAGAATTCCCAGTGAGCAGCTTCTTTCTAGCAAAGTACATCAGCATCAGTTCCGCCACTCCCAGTCTTAGAGTGTTTCCTGGGGCAATGAGAAATTTGACTTTTGCTTAGGATCACATAGCCAATATTTGTCAGAAGCAGGATTTGAACTCAGCTGTTCCTGACTCTGAGGCCGGCTCTTTAGATACTATTCCATGTTGCTCATGAAGAGATAAACACTGGGAGGAAATGCCCAGAAATTTGATTTGCATTCATGAAACTCATTAAATTGATCACAAAAAGATTAAATAACTTTAGTTGTTACCTATTTTACTCTTTGGAGTACATCCTAGGTACCCAATACTCAGTGCTCAACCCAGGATCTATAAATGTAGTAGGCTCTTCCAATGATACAGTCCTAAGTCATCCACACTTGCCAACCCTGGGTGACTCTAATCTATTTTCTCTCAAAAGTTTGTTGGGGAGGAGGTAGGAACAGGAGGATGAGACAGCCAATGTACTGAAGGCCTTCCTCACTTTCCCCCAACATTGCAAACGTGCTAGTGGATGGATCACTCTGGCTGTATACCAGTCATCTCTCACAACCAGTGCAGGAAGTTATCCAATTCATTGATGATGTTTTTTACTCCTGTCCTTTTTTGGAGTTCCTTTTTGTTTATATGTTGTATCCAACCACCATAGACTACTCTTTGCTCTCTGTGAAATATTCACCTTTAGTTCTTCAGAGGCAATGTTCTTCTACATCTGGCTACCATAGAGCAACATTGTGTTAATGTTTTTGAAATGGGCCTTTGCTTTCATGGGAAGCTTGGGGTCATTCAAAGAGCTTCTTAATCTCCAGAAGGAATATATTCTATTCTCCTTCCTTCTTTTTAACTCGTCCATCTGTATCGTCTATCCCAGATGTATATTCTATTTGACAAGATTGCATATTGAGATATTGGCGAAGAAATTCTACATTCACTTGGTCGTCCCTTTGTGGATAGATAGGCCAAACTCCTTTGAGTGATTACAGCTCTCTTCCAGGAGATTTTGCAGAATTCTCGGGCTCGGTGGTTTATATTTGCACAATGTCACCAAAACATAGGCCCATCCTTCCAGGTTATCTTAGGCACCCTATTCTTAGAATTTATGACAGTGGCCCTTCCTAAAAATCCTGGTGGTGGGGGGCGGGGCATGAGATTGTATAGTGGTCTTCATATATCCGAAGAGGTCTCTCCCCCATAGATTTATAGGTAGATGTGATAAAACATATGGTCTGAATTTTCCTCTCTGTTCCTCTACCTCCCAGCTTAACCATCTTAACTTTGTTTTGGGATGGTGACCGTTCCTACTCCTTGCAATGACATATCACTTCTTACTAGTGGCCAGTCTTTTGGCCAAAGTTGGTCTGTGATGATTGATTTCTCTGCTCTGGTATCTAGCAATCCTTCAAATTCTATGCCTTCTATTTTTATTTTCAAAGTTGGTCTTTTTTCTGTAATATCTTGTACCCAGAAAGCCTCTCTTCCTATGCTTCCAAATCCTTGTGAGCCCCAAATCTTCTGAAAATGATTCCTGTGGTTTCATATTTTATCAAAATCAATTGTGCTATTCTCTCCCCCTTTCTTATATGTATGGGATGTGGCAAAGTTGTGTATAATAAAATTTTGATTTTTCCCATGATTTCTCCTCTTTCTCCCATTCTCCCATAAATCTACTACACCGGGGACTATAGCGAGCCCTCTGAGGGAGGAGCTACTGTGTCCTGTGAGGAGTCCCATTGTTAGGGTAGGCAGTGGGCTATATGCTCCAGTGGGGACAGAAAGAACTCCGGCAGATGGAGATACAATGCAGTCATTTGCAGAGGGAAGGTGAAGACCCACAATGCCTGGAGTAGCATGGAGGAGGTCTTTTATGGTGAGGGGTAAAGTGGGTTCACAGTTGGAAACGTCTGAGGGGGAACTAGGGAAAGGGAGCCCCTATTGATTGCCGGGGCTAGGGCTGGCCCGAGAGCGGTTTCCCAAATTCCAAGGGCGTTCTGATGCCCAGTGGTTTCCCTTTCCACACCTAGGGCACAGTGTGGTTGGTCAGGAGGCAGAACCTTTCTGTATCTCTTTATGTGGCCCTCTACATTCCTTTTTCATGTGTCGGGTCTTTCCACAGTTGTAGCATTTTAAAGTGGTCTTTGGCTGCTATTGATTAAAAGCAGTGGCCACTACCTCAGCATGGCATGCCAGTGTGCCCACTATTTGGCATCTTTGAATCATCTCCGAGATAGTCATATGAGGTCCCCCACCTAGCAGGGCTCTCTTACAATCGGCATTACAATTTTCAACTGCCAGCTTTTGTAACACTACCTTGGCAGCTTCAGCGTCCCCTACACTCCTTTGGATGTCTTGTGTGAGTCTATTAAGAAAATCTGGAAATGTTTCTATTGCCCCCTGTAATATCTTAGTGAATGAAGAATTCCGGTCTGTTTTGCCGGGTATTCTCTGCCAAGCTGCTTTGGCACAGTTCATTATTTGTTCATAGGCATGTAATTCATATGTGATCTGATCTCTCAGATAAGTGAATCACCCTGTGCCCGTAAGTTGTTCAAATGAAATGTTTACATTTGTTCGTTGGTTTCTTTTTGATTGTTCTAGGCACTTTTTGAAAAATTCCGATTTCCAGACTAAGTGATCTCCTCCATCAAGTGTGGTTTTTGCTAGTGTGTACCAGTATTGGGGGCACATCGCTTGTCTGTCTATGTTTTCTATGATAGATTGTACATAGGGGCTATTAGCTCCGTAGCTGGAGGCCCCCTGCTTCAGTTAAGTATTTTTAAATCTACCGTTGTATGCTCCCGAATGACCTGTTGAGCATTTTGAGGATTAGGTCTTTCAGTGACTACTGGTAAAGCGAGTGTCATTTCTATGGGCACGTCTTCTCCCTGTTCTCGAGTAATCCTAATTGCTGTTTCTACTACCCCCTCAGGTTCATGGGACGTTAACTCTCCTGCCCGGATCTGTGATGTTGACTTCTACATGGGTGGGGGAGCAGATGGAGGGACTTGTTCTGCTGTGAATCAAGTGTTTCTGTGATTTTGCAGTGACAGCATTTCGACTGACTGCTCTTCCTCAAATGTTCCTGTGGCTACAGGTACAACTTCCAATTTTTGTAGGCAAATTTTAGTATGTTCCAAAAAGAAAAGGCTGTTACTGGAAAGGCTGTGGGCCCTACTTCTCTGAAATATTCACTCATTTGGTTTCCTACACCTCCCTTTCTTTAAGATCCATTGTTCTCTCTTTTGGGAACCAGGGGCAACACCTTTCTACTGTTTCGAGAAAGTCCTGTAATTAGACAGTTGTTATTTGGAGACCTCTTTCTCTTACTAGCCTCTCTAAAGGTTTCATATAGTATTCTCGGTCCCTCTTGCCCGATTGCATCTGCCCCTTCTCTCTAATCCCCGTATGACCCTGGTGATACCTTAGAATAGGAAAGTGAAAGGAAAGGAAAGGAAAGATTATGGCCCTTGTCTCAGTCGACTCTGCTTGCCAAGCGAAGCTCCGTTTTTGTCAGGGCCTCTCCGAGGGGGACTCACTCTTTCAGAATCTCTGTACTCTGGTTTCCTCTGCTTCAGGTTCATCTTCAAGTCCGTGTGTTTGGGTGCCACGTGCCACTAGCAGCCATGGGGCCAGGCCACCAGAGAGAAAAAGGATGCTGCAGAGAGTGAAAAGAAGACACGGGCCAGGAGGCAGAGCATAGCACAGCTCTTTTTGTGAAGCTGAGGGAAAGGGCTTATACTTTTTAGGCAAGCAGATCAACAAGTTCTCGTGCAAAACATTTGTTACAATGTGCGAATTCCTCCTGCTTTGTTCCCTTTTTGCCCTGGGAATACAACACAAGGAAAAGAAAAGACAGATCCATGGGGGAAAAAAAAAACACCTAAAAAGAGAATGAAAAGGATCAGGAGTGGGGGCAAGGAGGCAGAAGGGGGGAAAGTCCCTGAGGAGCAGATCTGGAAGAAGAGAGAGCAGGCCTGGCTTACTTACTTTCTCAAACAAAAGTTCTAGGGAGTAGGGGGACCCAGGATTATACGCATCTTCCAGGCTTGGAAGGTTACTATTAGACTTCTCAACTCTGTAACCATCAACCCAAGAAGGGCAAAGAAAAAATTGATAATTATAGTAATATAATTGGTATTCCTATTTATAAATGGATATTTAGATTATTCCTAAACTATAAGTGGGCAAGGTGCTGAATCTTTCCTGGAGCTCGCTAAAGTAGGATATCTGTTTGTCTCTTAGAGGTGGTTTACGGGGATGAGAATTCTGCTTCGAAGTAAGAGGGTAGACTCTTAAGCTTTTGACTGAGCAACCCATGACCTTGTAGGAGGAGTCTGCCCAAATTAGGAAGTGCCATTTTTATGACTGAGGACTCTAAAAAGATCAAGAAAGAGTCTAGGACCTTAAATCTAAAGATCTGAATTTGCGTGCTGATTCTTCAGGATTATGTGACTTTGAGAAGGTCACATAACCTCCCTAGACTTAGTTTCCTCATTTGCAAAATAGACATCATAATGCCTGCTTTTCTTACCTCAGAGAGGTAGGGTAAAAGTCAAATGAAATTTATACCTAAGCCTCTTTGTAAGCACTAGGTATAATATAAATTTTGAACTATTATTGCTATTAAGATCTAAAATTAACTTTTTGCAGAGTTGAATGCTAGCATCACAAGAAAGACTGGGTGCTGAGTTCTGAAGAAGTGGCAGTGTGTACTGAGATTAGGAAGGCTGAAAGCTGCCATAGGAGTGAATTGTCAATCAGGCTATTAGAGCATTCAATAGTAGGACGTTATCCTGATGTTGGTAACCAATATTTAGTTGTATCTGGAAGCTGGGTCCATAATAGGTTATGTTGAAAGAAGAGCATGAAATATGCAGTAGAGTGCAGAGTTGTAGAATGAGTGTTAGTTTAGCCTGGAAAGTTTTGTATTGGGAGATAGTGATACAGACACTAACTGGCATCATTACCAAGTACAAGTTGCAGCACCTGTAATTTAAGGTAAGTATGGGGAGGATGTTTGGATACAGACACCTGGGAAATTTGAGGGAGCATTTGGGGACTTTAGGGACAGATTCCTAAAAGTTTTAGGAAATCCTCTTCATCCAACTTTCATTTAGGGGTCATGGAGTAGGGGTGGTTAAGAATTTAGGCAGATTTAGGCAGAAATGCAAAATTAAGAATTTAGTAGACAGATTGAGTTGGAAATATTAAGGCGTTTTGGGTCCCATGCCAACAACCACAAAACAATTCTAGAGGAGCTGCTTTGACTTAGCCCTGAGAAAAGATTTCTACTATCTTCTCCTGAGTGCCAGTGGGGGAAGCCACACAGTCCTACTGACCTGGTCCTTTATAACAACTGCGCTTTGCCGTTACCCCTCACCCTCTGCCTCCCAGTAAAGGCTCTGATCCGGGGGAGGAAAACTGCACTTTGTCGTTACTCCCTACCCCTCTGCCTCCTAGTACCTACTCTACGACTCTAACCCGGACAGAGGTAACGGTTCTGCTACCTTTGCCTGCTCTCCCTCCCCCTCCCCCTCCCCCTCCCTCTTCCCTGGAGAGTTGTGGTCCTGAGCAGGACATATACGCTGCACCTACAAACCACAAACCTCTTCCCTTGGGGCTTGCAAAGCTGCTACAGCATTCCACCCCTCCCCCACCCCCCGTATCGGCTAATTCTCTCCACCTCCCTCTCCCCTCTTTTCCAACGACTCCAGTCTAGCTGTTCCTCCACTCCTTCTGCCCTAGTCCTCTTCCCTCTCCCCTTGCCCGCTTCCTTTAAGGGCTCTGTTTTAGCCTTCTGCCCTATTCCTGCCTCCTTTCCCTTAAAGGCTCTCATTCCGGGGAGGATAAATGCATCTTGTCCTTACTCCTCAAGAACAGAGAGCCCTTAGGAAGGGGAAAGTAGGGGCAGGAAGTAACGGCAGCGGTACAGAGTTATCTTCCTTAGGCAGGTAAGGGAAAGGCGAGGAGTAATCCTTTCCCTATGAGTTGTAAAATTAATCTGGGAAAAGTGGCTCGGCCACTTTTCACATACCTTTTCTCCATCAGTTTTCTATTCTAAACAGGGACGAGTGGGTTGGAGAGGAGGGGGGAAACAGGATTTCTCCTTTCCACAAGTAGAAAAACCAAGAAAATTTATAAGAGAACTACTGGGGCCAAAGGAAGGAGCTCCCCGACCTCTAGTTCTTGGTCTCTTTCTTCTCCCTTTTTCTTACATTTTCTGAGTACAGGTCATACTTGAATTTTAAAAGGTGGACTTTGCCAGTCTTAAACATTACCTCATGAAATCCAAGATTTGAGAATTTCTGAGTTTGCACATCCCAGCACAAGACCTTTTTGTTTCCTTAATAGGAGGAAACATTGGAGAAACCATTGTTATTTCAGTTCCCAGAGAAGCAAGGGTGTGCTGGTAAATGTTTAACAACCAGCTTTCTGAGAGAAAAATGTGCTTGGAATACACTTTTAAGTTGAATCTGCCTTATTAGCATTTCCCCATCACTTAAGTCTAAATAGTTAGCAAAGCAATATATCAAGCCCTAACTTGTAACTTTTGCTTATTTCCAAGGTGTAAATGGTCACACTGAAAATTTAATAATTGTCTCTCCCAGTTTGGTATGAGCTGACTGTAGCACACCTCTGGTTGTTGGGATGAAGTGAGGCACTCATAAGTTATTGAATCATTAGCGAATGGCCATTATTTTTGCCTAATATACCAAATGTGGTTTGGGGGGGCTAGGAACCCAGAAATGCAAAGGTACAGGGCATGGGTGTGCCTCTAACCATTTGACCACTCAAGCCTTCTTTCAGTCCAAGTAGTGAGTTTATTAAGACACCAGTTGGGGTCAACGAAATGCCTAGTGAGACTGCTGTATTTAGATTCTAATACAAGCTGGCCAGATTTTAAGAATCTGAGCAATTTAATGGGGACAAGATAGACACTTTTATACAGAAAGACTAGGAATATCTCAGTGGGATTAAGGAGTGGCAAGTAAGCTAAGTAATCAAGGTGGGCTGGGGTTGCCTGGATGCCCCAAGTGAACACCAGAAACTGAGTAAAATGACCAGAGCCAGAATAATGACACCAATGTAAATGAAAAGTTTACCAAGAGGAAGTTAAATACCATGTTACAGAAAAAGCAGCAAATGTTCTAGAGAAGAGAGAAAAAGTTGGGAGAGGAAGAAGGATTGCTACTATGGAATATTTTATTCATTGTCAGACAAAGTTTCCATGTTAAACAAAAGAGTTCAACATAGTTGGGAGGGTGATAATTAAAATGTGAATGGAAATGACAGCAGTACAATGAATTTCAAAAAAAAGAACTGGAAACAGAGTGAATATCCATCTATTGGGGAATGACTGAAAAAACTACAGTATCTGAATGTAATGGACTATTATTGTCTAAAGTCATATTACACGTCTGAAATGACAAATATTAGAAATTCAGAAAAGCATCGGAAGATTTTTAGGAACTGAAATATCTTCATATTTTTGTAATCATATTCTTTTCCTTGGTTCTGGAATGACTACGACAATGTAAATGAAATGATGGTAAAGATGATAAGTTGAACTGTGAGTAATGGGAAAACCACTGAAGGTCTTGGAGAATATAAAATGAAATATTCCTCCTTCCCTTATAAGAGAAATGGGGGATTAGTAGGACAGAATGCTGAATACTTGTCTTACATAATCTTTGTATCCAATGTTTTTGCTTAATGGGTTTTCTTTGTGATAAGGGAAGATTCAGTCTGGAGGATGTCAGGTGATAAACAATTGTCATGAGACAGTAAGAAAAAATCACCAATAAAACAACAAAAAAGTTTCAGGATTGCTGAAGTCCAGATTTAGCTAAGAATGGCAAGGAAAGTTAAGGAACAAAAAAAAATTTAAGTTACATTAAGGAATGAGTAAGATCAAAGAAGACAGCATAGTGGTCATCAAGCTGTGTAACCATGGGCAAGTCACTTAATCTCTCAGTTTCAATTTCTTCATCTGTAAAATAGGGATAATAAATAGTACCTGACTCACTGGATTGTTATGAGAAATCAAAAGTAATACACATAATGTGCTTTGCAAACTTTCAATGGCTACATAAACATTTTTAAAAGAGTCAGCATGGAACCTGGATTCAAATCCTGCCTCTGATCCTTACTTCCTATGTGATATTGAGAAAGCCACTTAACCTCCCTGGGCCCAGTGTCCTCATTGTAAAATGAGGGGGTTGGACTATATGACCTCTGAGGTTCCTTTAAGCTCTGCATCTATGAATATGAAAGAAGGGATAGGACTGTGCCAAGCAAAATTATTTCTGCACTAAAAAATGCTAGAATAAACATGGCTAATAAGTTGCTTATCCAAGAGAAATAAGACTAATCCTACTTCTTTTTTTCCCCCAAATGATTATTAAGCTAGTAGATGAGGGCAATGTTGTAGATATAGTTTACCTGGATTTTAACCAAGCATTTTAGCAAATATAGAGTATTTTCAACTATTCTGTGGAAAATGTGGACTAAATAATATTATATTGGAATTGACCAAATGGACCAACTCTAAGAGAAGTAAAAAATGGTTAAACATCAGCTTGAAAGGTATCTAGTAGAATGCCCTGAGGATCTGGTTCTGTGAAATTTAATATTTTTATCAATGACTTGGAATGCTGATGAAAGTTGCGGATAATACAAAGCTTGGAGCATTAGCTAACATAGCTCACGAGATAATAGATAGCATCAGGGTCCATAAAGACTCTAACAGGATTGAACACTGGACTAAAGCTAATAAGATAGAATGTAATAGGGATAAATATAGAGACTTACACTTAAGTTTAAAAAACCAACTTCACAAATACAATGTGGTTAGACTGTAGCTTGGCTAAGAACTTTAGTGCATTGTAAGCTCAAAATGAATCAGCAATGTGAAGTGGCAGCCAAAAAAAAAAAACTCTAATGCCATCTTAAGCTATGTTAAGGGAAGCATAGCTTCCAGGTATAAGAGCTTCCCTGGGCTACCTCCCCCCAGCTCTCATTCATGCTAGTTTATAGGTTGGATTTCCCAAGCAGACAACTGCTCCCACAGATTTAGATACCCGATGTATTCACACTCCTAAAACTGTAACTTGCAAGCCCCCACTTTAACTAAAGCTTACCTTTACTAGTCAGCCAGTAGAATACAAGGCAAAGGCATTTTTACTCAAATGGCACAGTAAGTATAGTAGCTACAAAACATTTCTTCCCATAAAGTTGAGGCACAGTCTCCCACAAATACTATTGTGCTAAAAGAAATGATGAGCAGGATGGTTTCAGAAGACTTCTATGAATTGATGCAAAGTGAAGTGAGCAGAACCAAGAGAACATTGTACATAGTAACAGCAATGTTGTATGATGATCAATTGTGAATGACTTAGCTAGTCTGAGCAATATAATCAAGCCAATTTTGAAGGACTTATGATGAAAAAATCTTTCCCATCTCCAGAGAAAGAACTGATGAAGTCTAAATGCAAAACTTTATTTTTCTTGGGTGTTTTTGGACTGTTTTCTCTTTTGCAACATGGCTAATTTGGAAATTTTTTGTATGCCTTCACATGTATAATTTATATCAAACTGCTTGTATTCCTAAGATCAGAGTGGGAGGGTGAAAGAGAATTTGGAACTCAGTATTTCAAAATAAAATTTAAAACTATTTGCAGGTAATTAAGAAAAATTAAATTAATTTTTT
>CM053623.1:223566907-223582293 GCA_028646595.1 Phalanger gymnotis
TTTTTTTTTCCCCTTCCTCTGCACTACAGTTTGTCATAGTGAATAGAGAGCTGGCCTTGGAGTCAGGGAGACATGAGTTCAATTCCTTCCTCTGGCATATATTGTCTGACACTGAGAAAGTCACTATATCCTCTCAGCACCTCCAGGCAACTCTAGTTTTTGCCAGCATTAATAGAAGAAAGGTCTTCACTGGTTCCTTCATCTATGAAATCATGGGTCTGGACCAAAATTTTAAAATCTGTGTTGTAGCCAAGCAGTATTGCCAGTTGTTCCTAAATTCAGCATTTCACCTGCCTCTTGTTCATTTGCACAAGCTGTCCAAAAAGCTAGGATGTGCTTCCTCACCTTTGTTTCTTAAAATCCTTCAACTCAGGGGCCATCTGCTTATTATTTGTTAATATTCTCTTCCTCTTTGAATTAACCTTTCTTGGTTTATCTGTGTACATATTATATCTCCTCAGCAGAATGTAAACTCATTGTGTGTAGGTACTTTTATAATGTTTTCTTTATATCCCCAGCTCCCAGCATAGTGCTTTATACCTTGTAGGTTTGTGATCTGAATTGAATTATTGATGTATTCAGGGGAAGAAATTAAGACTGACTTATCCTATTCATATAGCAAATATAGAAAAATAGAATCTATTCTTGATCTTCCTTTCATTTACTTTACTGCTAAATGCTGTTCTCCGCTGGATGATTTGCTCTGTTTTCTAAAACATGTAAGTATAACCTTGGTAGGAAGACATGGGATTAGTATCTGAACATGTAATCTCCTGAACTCTATAAATACTTTGACTATTGTATTTTTTTCCTTTTTTCAGACTTCACAATGGTTTTAAATCTTGAACCAGGAAATAAGCAAGCAATAAGTGAACTTTCCAGTATTAAAAAAGTATGTGTTCTTGTCATAGCAACATTTTAAAATTCTTAAATATGAAAATGCTGAATTTACTACATATTTCACTTGAGAATATCAGATAACCATCTCACATTCATTTTTAAGGAACTGATTGAAAAAGGACTATGGGCTGATGTGTTTGATAAATCAACTGAAAGGCAAAACCTGGTAAAATCTATTGATAAACCACTTCATCTTAGATCAAATGTAAGTGTAACTATTTCCAAGAGTTTGCATTTCTCTTTTAATATTAGTGTTATCTCAAAAAATTCTGGAAATTTACTTGCATTTATAAAATTGAGAAATCTAATACACATGTTTGAAAGGCGAATATGGAAAGTTCTACTTTGAGCAGTTATGGCATTATACCTACTAGTCTTATTGAGATAAGAATAAGAAAATAACACAGCTTTTTAAATTCCCAAAATAAAAGAATGTTTTAGAATATTTTGCATTGCAAACTTAAATTTCATTATCTTTTTTCTGATGTTAACCTGAAAGTTTGGTTAAAAGAGGCAAACAAGCTAGGTGATAGAAAAATCCATATTGTTTATTCCCTTAAAGCTAGCTAAGCTAGCTTACTTGTATGTATAAGGAGCCAGAGCATAAGTTCTGACTGCCTGAACAAAGAAATTAGAAAACTTATATACATTTTTCCTAGTCCTGACTCAGCATGCCTATGTTACATCACTTTTATGACCCCCATGCATGTTTAACCATGATACAAGACAAGGGTTTTCCGGAATGGGTTATAAATACAATAAGTCAAGATGGTTGACAAAGTGTCAATTGGAATTACAATCCAGGATCTGTGTTTAATTTACCATTAACATTCCATAACATAGTATATGCCCATAAAATATTAAGATAACAAAAAGTCACATAATTCAAGACAATTTCTCAGGGCTAAAGGTCTCATCCTTAATGACCATGGACAGAGGAAAGAATGCTCCATCTGGGTTTATTGACATGAGATAGAGGCATTTTCTGAGTCACTCAGAGAACAAAGTGTTAGGATCAGGCTTTTCTTCTGGTTAATCAGTTCAGACTCTGAGTCTTACTGAAATTATAAAAATGATATAAAATGGTGTAAAATGTTCCACACTGATAATAAATTAATGCAAAGTATTCAATAAAAGTGCTGCTAAAATGAGATGTTTTCCTTTTTATTACCTTGGAGAAGCAGCTTAATTAATAACATTGTACTTAGAATCAGAATAACTGGGTTCAAGTCTCAGTTCTTCTGATTAACACTGTGAATATAGCAAGGCAGCACTCAGCCCTACTGAGTCACTATTTCCTTGTTTGCAAAATGGGTGCTGGTTCTCCCTGACACACAGGATTGCTCTGAGGAAGGTATTTTGTAAACTCTAAATCTTACCTAGGTTATTATAATACCTCATATTTGTTTAGCATTTCATAATTTACAGAGCATTTACACTTGATGTATCTTATTCAGAATAGTCCTTAAAACAATGCCATAAAGTCTTCACATCTCTTCTCTCTACTCAATAAACACAATACTACAATAAACACAGGACTGTTTATTGGTGATTATGTTGTCTCCCCATAGTCCCTTGCCTTGAGGGCAAGGACTTCCTTATTTTTTGTATCTGTTTCCACAGAGCCCAGCACCATGCCCAGAACATAATGACTTACTAATAAATAATTGATACTCAGGGCAATTGATATTTTTCCTGTTTTCATATAATAAAAGTTAGGGACAGTTATTTACCAAAATTTCTAGAAGTCCATAGAAGAGCCATGCCTAGAAATGCCGTTCTACTGCTTTTTCACTGACATCACATTTCAATTGGATCAGTCAATTTATTTTTACTTTGCTCTGTAACTTAGAGATTTAGAAATTGGCTTGTCCCCTCATAAATTATATATTATTTATGTAAACTATGGATGAGTAAACCCTAGTCTGGAAAATGGATTCATATTTGTGAAATGAAACTGGGATTTTTGAGGTCTTTAGTGATAGTCTCCTACAACAGAAAGATGTTACTCCAAAGAAGAGAGCCTTTTTCTCTGTGAGCTATTGTACAGCAATCGTTACAACACATTGAATTAGATAAAAATCCAAGAAAATAGATCTCAGAGTTATGAGAATTTATGAAGAGAATTCTGTGTGGACACTTGTTAGTGGGGGAAATGAAAGATGGATTTAAAATGTGTTTAAACTATCTTACAGTATGGGTAGATTTCACCAATCTGAGGTGAAGGACATTGGTAGTGGCATTGAATAACCTCAGTGGGGAGAGGAAGTACAGTTTGGCTGGAACATAGAATACATAGAGAGGGAAATAGGACACAACTGGGGTGGTCCATTGTAGTTTCTGAGGTTGTTCACTGTTTGGATTTATACCTTAGGAAAAGAAGGAGTAATTTTCTCCTTGTTTTTTCTCCAGATACCTCTGTTTCTAACCCTGTCCCTCAGGGGACTTGCCTTGTATAAGTTAGGAAGGAGGAAGATTCTGACTTGGCAGGAAGAGAGGTGTTCCATCCTCCAGTATCATCTCCCATCTCTACCCTTACTCCACCCATGGACATCTTCCTTTGTGTAGGGATTATCTGTGGGAGATTGAGTGCAGGTGTCTAGGGATAGCAACATTCGTTTTCCAGGAGTAGAGTAAAGATATGTTTGGAGGGGGGGAGGAGTACCTAGATTCCTATCTAAGGTGAAGAATTCTGGGAAATAGAGCAGGGCATTGGGGCCCTAAGACCAAATTTGAGGTGAAAGGTGATGTGGAAGGGTAGACAACTGGGTTCTGTGAAGGGTTTGGTACCCAGGAGGTGGGGTGGAGTTAAGGTTTCTTTAAGAACCTCTTCTGACTAAAAAGTCTGCTCTATAGTTCCATCTTCCCAACTCTCCTTACTCCCTTCTCACTCCCCCCTCACTCTTCTTGTTTCTGTCTACCACCCTACCCCACCCAGTCTTATTTTTCGACCTGATGCCCTAGGAGTTTTCCTAAATATCATGTCTCACCCTTTAACTACCCCACTTGGTTCTTTCCCCTGCTTCTTCTCTGTGTTTTCTCCTCTTTTTCCTCTAACCCACACTTTACATTGTCATCTCCCTTTTCCCCCATTCCTTGCTCCCAAATACTCTGCTCTTTCACCACTTGTCTTCCTGTAAATCTTTGTCTCTTCTTTCCCTGTATATTCCTTAAGTTTATTTTCTCAGTCTTTCTTCTGGTTTCTTTTCGCTCCTTCCAAATTTCTCTTCTCTCTCCCCATCTTTCCCTTTCTCCAAAGGGTTATCTTTTACCCAAAGGAAGCTGAGGTCAGAGGCAGAATAGTGAACTTCCTTTAGACGTCTCTACACTGTAATCTACCTATACCATGCCCAAGGAAGTTATGACCATATGTCCAGGGTCTCAGGAATTATAAACAGTCCCTAACACCCCACTGCTACTGTAAGTGTCTTCTCCACCCATTCCTCAGCCTTTTAGGTACTCGTTGTCCTCAGTTGTCTTGCGAGGTAAGGGCTGAAGAGAGAAGTCAGCCCCTCTCAGTTAACTTGAGGTGGGCCATGCTGTCTGCCACCTCTACTTCATCTGTACCCCAGCTTCCTGACTCTGGGGAGAAGCAGTGTAACACTGCTGAGATGATCACTGAGATGAGCTACCTGTGTCTCAGTGAAAGCTGTCTTGAAATGAGGCCCCTTGGAGACCACCATTTATTAGTACACTTTTGGAAGTTCAGTGCCACAGGAATTAAGGGCTGACCAAGGCCTGCAGTTTTTCTCTTCCTCTCACCCCACCAGATGAGAAGTTCTTGTTATTACAATAGGAGCGTTGAGGAGGACTGCAGTGATTGAGACTGTGGTTCTTTTTTTTGAGGGGGAAGGCAGGGCAATTGGGGTTAAGTGACTTGCCCAAGATCACATAGCTAGTAAGTATGTCAGGCATCTGAGGGCAGATTTGAACTCAGGTCCTCCTGACTCCAGGGCCAGTGTTCTACTCACTGTGCCACCTAGCTGCTCTGAGATTGTGGTTCTTGGTAGTATTATAGAGTCGCAGGCTTCTGGAGATTTAGCAGATAGCCCTGGACTTAGAACTCAGAAAGTCCCAAAGCATAGGGTGAACTGGTAGCTGAAATTGTTTTCAGATCTTTCAGAATGTTCTGCGTATGTTTGAGAATACCTCTCTGGCTCTAAAGGGAGCCACCAAACTTTGAGTAGAGGTCTGAAGAAAGTTGGCCAAAAGAACAGCGTCCCTGCAATTTGTCCAGATATTTGTGGTGTTGGTGGTAGTATTAAACCATTAGGATGCAAATATATATCAACGAACTGACTTTTCACCATTCAATTTAGAAACCACTGAAGACAATTGTCATTGAGGAAATTGGTAACTTGGTGCAAAATGTTGATTTGCCAGCAACAAATTCCATTTCCATGTTAGAGACCAATTGTATTAATCCAACAAATGTTACGAAGCCTTCAACTATTACAAGTAAAAAGAATTCAAGCCAAGATGATCTTTTGCCCACAAATGATACTCCAAAAGCAAAAGTATCAAAAATAGAAGAAATCACAGATCTTCCAGTCCTGCGGTGAGTACAAACGTGCCCATTTGGTAGTGTTCTATGGGGACCTGATCGCTATGAAAAAACTTGGTACTTTTAATTATTCTGCACTTTACTACTTTACTAAGCAAAAGCAACTGCTCAGTTTTGGCTTAAGAGTAAAATCATATAATAATTTAAATTTTCACCAGTGTTTTTTAAGTATAATGTCTGAGATTTGGTTTAAGGAAACGCAATGAAAGTGTACAAAGGCTTCTATCAATACTTGCTTACTGCAAAAAGTAATTTTTACAGTCATACCCTCTTCAACATTGTATGCTGGTTCTGTGAAAAGACAGCATTAGGTGAAACATTGTAGTTGTCTTTTGGAGCAGTGGTTATTTTTTATGTACGTGAAAGTAAACGTGATGATGACTGAAAATATACTGGTGGTCAGAGAATTTAAGGCCATTGAGTCCCGAGCGCTAGTGCTGATCATCATCATCGTCAATTCAGTTTGCTTCTCTAGTGCTTTACGTTCTAGAGGATTAGAAGTTCTGCTGGAGTTTGGTTTTAGGTTATTAGTGATATTGCTGTGAGACATTATGGGTTAGAGCAACTGTGCAAGATGTCTGAATGAATAAGAAAATATCTTGAATGTGCAGTATAGACTTTAGTTCATAAGTTATTCAATTTTTTTTAATCTGAAAGAAAATTTGGTGATTAAGTTTGATTAAATTTGATAACTAAAGAAACATCCAAAGGATGGCGAATAGCTCCAGTTATAGTGTTGAGAATGTTTTTATATGTTTCACATATTTGATTTTACAATTTTTAAGCAGTAACATTTTCCCCTGGTAGTGGAAAGGTAGATGGTAATATTAATTTAATAGATGTATGTAGGCTAAGTTAAGCAAGTTTTTGTTTCAGCTTAAATTTCATAAACTTTTTAATAAAAAATGATTGCTTCATCAAAAAACTAATGTAACAAGAAGGTACTTACTAAAGGAAAACATTATTTATTTGTTTTTAATTTTATTCAGAGTTCTACTGATACAAAATTTAAAATGCTTTTGCCTTTAAGACTGGAACCCAGGGTTTTTTGCAATGTTTGATAGGTAAAAGGTAATCAATTACATCTATCCTCTTCTTTCCAATCTTTTTTTATTTCTAGGGATGGGAAAAATTGCAACATAGGCAATAAGTAGATCGTGGAGAAAATACGTTGTCTAATCCAGTTTTTTTTTTTTTAAGATACTAATTTTCCCAGCCAAGAACTTTAGCTCAGGTAGCCAGGGGTCGAACTGAAGGAGACTTAGAGTCAACACCTGCTTGTCACGTAGGACTAAGTGACCACGAGCAAGCCCTCTAACCTTCCTGAGCTTCAGTTTGCTCATCTATGAAATAAAAATATCTCTAGCACCTACCTCAAATGATTGTTTGACTCAAATAACACTGTGTATGTTTATAAAGCACTACATAAGTTATTAAATATTTTTCAGACCTCATGCCAGTATAAAAGTGGATTCATCAACTGTACATCAGTCTACTGTACATCAGTCTTTCAGTAAGAAAAATTCCACTGAAGTAAAAATACCTGCTCCAAGTATTACAATTGGTCTTCCACCAATACCTGCAAACTCATTTCAGCTTGAATCTGATTTCAGAAAGCTGAAAAATTCTCCAGATATGTTATATCAGTATCTAAAGGTAAGTGATATGAATTAGTAATTCTATTTAAAACAAAGGTGAATGCCACATAATTGTCATAATGAGTCTTGGCCCTGGAGAGCAGATGAGGAAATGCATTTATTTCCTTCCCTTGGAGAGGTGGTGGACTTTGGGTGCAGAATGTTGCATACTTTGTCAAACATGATTGCTGTGTTGGTTGGTATTGCTTAGCTATGTTTTATCTGGAAATTATGATGTTGTAAAAAACAAATGATATCTATAATACTTTAAAATTTTTAAAAAAAGTCAAGTCTTTACCCATCACCTAATCTCACATGGATTCATAATATAAAAATGTAGTCAATTCACAAGCATTTAATAAGTGCTTAGTATGTGCTAGGCACTGACAATACAAAAAAGGGTGGGGAACATGGGTAGGGCCTCACAGCAATAGGGGAATTTGGAAGAGGGGAGATTTCAGGGAGAAAGAAGTAATTTCTGTTTTGGACATGTCACTCTGATTAAACTGAAATATCTGGACAGAGTTCGTTTTCCTTTACACTGTATCCTGTGGTACAAGTTATATATATTGAAACTTTACCCTGTTTTTTCAGGTTGAGGTCTTCAAAATAGTGAAAAAATCTTTATCCTAGGAATTGTCTTCCACCTGTTAGGCTTTCATTTGGCTGAAGAAAATTATCCACTTATTAAATTTTGCCCTTTCCATATTTAATAAACCTACATCTTTAACGAAAGGGCAAAACTAGAAAAGCCATTTTTGTTTTCACGAGTCTCCTGTGCAAGGTATTCCTTTTTTGAACTGCTTTTCCAGGCCTAAATAAGCTATGAAGATTATCTTATATTTTCTATAGACTATAATTTCTATTTGTATATCCCACTTTATCTTTGAATTCAGTATGGATCTCCAAGTCCATTTTAATACAGCATGGCAACTTGTATATAGCAGTCATTCCTCATCTCAAAATTTGTTCTCTATAAGTGGCTGGTGAAAAATGAGATAAGTGATTATGATTTTTATAAACCTATGTACTTATAGCTCAGTAACTCTTATAACTATTCTTATTTTTTTCCCAAGCAAATTGAGCCTTCCTTATATCCTAAGCTGTTTCAAAAATCCTTAGAGCCGGATGTATTCAACCAAATTTTGAAAATTGTGCATGATTTTTACATTGAGTAAGTTGAATTTCTTAATTATCTTAATATGTTACCAAGCTTTACTTTTTTACTATGATGTAGGAAATTCATTGCTTTTCACTTATTATTTAATTTATTAAATGTAAAGAAATTATTTTTCATTACATTCAGTAATTTTATCATTGCAGAAACTTCAAAGAAATATTAAGTATTGAAACTGGAAAGCAAAATGGCAAAGAGGGAGGGGAAAATACATTTTCTTCCCTCTAGGGAAAGGGTGAAGAGAAGAGAACAGATAGAGTATAATAGATAAGTCGGCTAATTTATCTTTTCTAAGTACCCAAAGATGGACATATTATAATTCCTTTCAACTTACTTTACTGAATTTGATTCTTAGTCCCTAGCAAAATTAATGGTTGAATTTTTTCAGATGGAAAAAGTCCTAAGTCTCTGAGAAATTAGAACAGTATCATGAAAATTCTACTTTAAAGTAGAATGAATGAAAAATGAATAACTGAAAGAAAAATCTAGTCCTTAAGGTTAATTACAAATGTTGAAAAAAGAAATTAAAAGGTGTAGTAGTTTTGATTTATTATTTGTTTTCCTCTTTTTATCATTTCAGCAAAGAAAAACCATCACTTATCCTTGAAATTTTACAAAGATTATCTGAACTAAAAAGATTTGATATGGCAGTAATGTTTATGTCTGAATCAGAAAAAATGGGTAAGTACTGGGAAAAAAATTTTCCATTCTTGGTAATGCCTGCATGTCTTTTAAACATAAACCTTTTATTTAATACCTGTAACAATTTAGGTAAGTTCGTCTTTAAAATGAGGCACTTGGATTAAATGAACTTTGAGGTCTCTTGTAGCACTCAGTAGTTGTTTGGTTCAGTCTCCTCATTTTCATCTACTTGACATTTATTGTGATCCTTGATTTTTATAATGACACTGAAGTGTACTATCAAATTACTTTTGGTGAGGAAAGGTGAGGGAGGAGACTGGGTCTTCCTATCTCGCTCAGATTGGAATTACAGCAGCCACTCATGGCCCCAGTTTCAATACTAATTGGCATGGAAGCTTTAGCCTGCTTCATTTTCCTGACCTGGACTACTTGGTTCCTCCTTAGGCAGCCTCATGCTCCTGGGAGCTCACCATATTGGTGCCAGACTTACTGCAGATACCTGATCAGCTTTAACCCTAGCCTTTCCAGGAGCAGGGACTACAGGCATGTTTCCACCATGGTTGACTACCATAGAATTTTCAATAATCAGAGAAGGACAATGTTCCTTATACTGTATTTTTAAATAAGAAAACAGATTTGCATATTTCAAAAATATTTTCAGCAATGAAGTTTGGAACCAAAAAGTGGTTTTTGCCTAATTTTCAGTTAAGCACAAAATTAATTTAGTTATACTATCCCAAGAATCTTTTTCTGTGTTGCTATTGTGCCTGCCAGGTACTGTCCTTGTTGTGGACCAAGTTCTTGCAAACTGATTTATCTCATACTCCGTTTAAAGCTACTTAGCCAAGTAAATATAATTATCTATTCAAGATTATCCAACTACTTCCTTCTAAATGAGGAAGCAACAAGTGGGAGGGAATTAGGATTCTGCAAAGAATCATAGAATTTCAGAGTTGGAAGGCACCTTGATGGTTCTATAAAAGAGTACTTTGTACAACATTTCCAGCAAGTGGCCATGCAGCCATTCTTGAAGACCCTACTACTTTCTAAAGCAGCTAATTCTACTTTTACATATCTCTAATAGTAGGAAGTTTTTCTTGAGAGAATGCTTAAATTTACCTCCTCGTAATTTCTGCCCATTGCTCCTATTTATGACCTACAGAGACCAACCAAACAAATATAATATGATATCTTCCATATGATAACCCTTCAAGTAGTGAAAGATACGTCACCCATGAATAATGAGTATTCCCTTTTCCAGTCTAATCATCTCAAGTTCCTCTAACTGGTTCTCATATGGCTCAAACTCATTACTCTCAGTCATCCTGGTTGCTGTCCTCTGGATTCTCTTCTTATGAATGTCCTTCCTAAAATGTATTCAGAACTGAACATAGTGTTCCAGATATGGTGTTATCAGGGAACATTATAACAAGACTACCACATTCCTGGACACTATGCATACTTTGTTAATGGAGCCTAATACTACCCTTGGCTCATTGAGTCCATGAATCATATCTTTCTCTCAAAACTCTCTGCAGTCACCTTGTACTTGTGAAATTGGTTTTGTGAACTCAAATGTACGGCTTTTATCGTTTTATCCCTATTAAATTTTAGATCACTTGATTGAGTACAGGGTTCTAACCTGCCAAGACTTTTTGGGATTCTATCTCTGTTATCCACTGTATTAAACTTCCCAGGTTTTGTGCCATCTGCAAATCTGATAAGCATTCCGTCTATACACTTATCTAGATCACTGTTAAGAATGTGAAAAAAGCTTACGACCAAGCAAGCACAAATCTCTGGGACACCCCCAAGTTTAAATGGAATGGTTAGTGATTATTCTTTGGGTCTAGCCATTCAGCCAGCTTCAGACATATCCAAAATATCATCCATCTTTTTCATAAAAAATAATAAGAGAACCTTTATTAAGTGCTTTGCCAAAATCTTGCCAAAACTGTATCTACTGCATTCCCATTAGTAACCCTGGCCAAAAAAAAAAAAAAAAAAAAGGAAATAAGATTAGTCTGGCATGACACCTGTTCTTCACGAAATCATGCTGGCTTCTTGTATTTATAGCTTCCTTTTCTAGATGTTCATTATCCATCTCTTTAAGTAATACATTCTAAAATTTTACCAGGAAGTAAAATCAGTCTTATAGCTTGCAGAGTTTATTCTTTTCCCTTAAAAAAACAAAAAATCAGGGAATGTGCCCTTTTCTAGTCCTTCAATACCTCTCTTGTTCTTCTCAATCTCTTAGATGTCACTGACAGTGGCTTACATCACTTCATTTGCAGTACCCGAGGGTTTAGGTCTTCTGGGCCTAACTCCTGTTAGGTTTTCTTTTGTTATTTCTTTATTTTTGGCATCAATACATTTTTGCCACTTTTGTTCTAACATGTATAGTCCAAAGGTCATTTTCCTTGGTAGAGAAAACAGAAGTAAAATAATAATTGCGCAGCTCTGCCTTCATTTTGTTGTTAGGAATCATCATCATCCCACCCACCCTGAACAACAGACGATTTTATATGTCACTTTCATTTCTGACTGTATCCCTTCCCTTCCTTTTCCTTAATCCAGCCTGCCGCTCCTAGTAAGCAAAAAAAAAAAAAAGAAAAATAGTAGTTGTGCAAAACTAAACACCACAACAACCAAATCTGAAAGAATATGCAGTGGAAAGAAGGGAGTGATTTATTTTTTTCTCTTTGGGTCAAAGTTGGTCATTTTAATTATATGATGTTTACTTTGAATTTTATTGGTTCTTTTCAATTTACATTACCATGTAGTTTTCCTAGTTGTGCTTACTTAACTCCACATTAGTTTGTGTAAGTCTTCCCATGCTCCTTTTGGTTCTTAATATTCATAATTTTTTAGCACAGTATATTCCGTAATATACAGGTATCACAATTTGTTTTGCCATTCCCCCGTCTACATGCATCTAATTTGTATCCAGTTCTTTGCTACCACAAAGGGAGCTGTTGGTCTGAATATTTTTAGGTATATCAAACCTTCCTATCTTTGAGCTCTTTGGAATATATACATAGCAATAAGATTTGAATCAGCTGGTTAGTAACATAATTCTAAATTCTCCAAGATCATTGGAGAAGTTTATAGCACTAACCCCAGCGCACTGGTGTGTTCGACTTTCTCCATTCAGCTGCTCTTCTTTTTCAGTTTTGCTGGATGTGTGTTCAGACCTCCTAGTTTTTTTGATTTGCATTTCTTTTCATAATGATTTGTAGCAGTATTTCCTATGGCTGTGAATATTTTGCAATTCAAATTTGTTTTCTTTGCAAGTAGGAACCCAAATTTGCCTTGTTTGTTGCCCAAACTCTACATTGATTCCTAGTCATTTGAAGTCATGGATCTGCTACTTTCCTCCTTTCTTGAATTGTTTTCCTCTTTGAATTTCTGGTGTCACAACTGCTATTCTTCTTACATCGTAGCTGCTGTCTGGCATCTACCTGGCTTGGTGGATACATACTAGCAGTTTTCTTCGTTCCTATTCCTTTTTAGTTTAAAACCCTTTTGACTAGATTGGCAATCTTAAGCAAATACATTTTACCAGACTCGTTAAGTCCATTCCATTACTAGACAAGAGCCTGACATTTCTGTATTTTAAGCCATGGTCCAGAAATCAGAGATCCCTGCTTAATATTTCTTTTCTGCGTGATGGAAAAAACAACTGTGCTGCTATGACCTTCAGTTTCTCACCTAAGACTTCATAATCTTTGGCAGGGCTTCCTAGGTAACTTCTGGTGGTGTCATTTGTACTTGTGAATTGCCAGAATTAGGTAGAAGTCACCTCTTTTCACAAGTCTTGGTTTAGGAGATTCTCTGTTATGCCTTAGATATATTTTCTGAGAAGACAAACTAAAATTTCCTCTTATTATTTCTGGAAAGGCCTAGATGAAAATTGCACAGAATGAGTAAAGCATTGTAGGGTTGTGATAGGCATTTTTGGAAGAATACCAATCAAGAATGCATCAAATTTTTAAAGGAATTAAGGTAAAAGTTTAATTTAAAATTTTTCTTTTCCTCTAGTTACATGTGCATTATTTAGTCACCTGGAAAATGCGGGATTGAAGGATAATTCTCTTGAAGAACTCAAGAAAAGATACAGTAGTTGATAATTTTTATGAAATTATTGTCCTTTTGTTTTCATAAGTAAAATTTTGTTTTTCCTACTGAAGACAAAGTAGGTCTGCTTCTGAAGGTTATGAAGTTACATAAAAAAGAATATTCTTTAGATTCAGTTGAATAGGATAGTGACTTGTACTAGTGTGATGTACTTAAAAGTGCACTATTTGTAAATCTTTGTGAAAATAAAATATAAATAACTTGAAGCAAACCAGTGTTTTGTTATAGAAATAACTCGAAATGTTAAATTTAAATAAATTGTCCACCTCCTCCAAGCACAGCACCTCTCGTTTACTTCCTTGTATTTTCTCCATTAAGATTTTCATGCTAGCTTAAAATAGTTCTATACCAAAATGTGAATTTTTTGCAACATGATAAAAGGAATAAACTGAATTGCCATTTGTCAGGCGTCTCTGGTAGCATATGATTCAGATACATCAAGAGTCACCGAGTTGCCTTATAGTACTGAATGTATAAATATATATATTAAAAGACCTTAAAGGGGGATTAGATAGGAAATAAAATGATTTTTATTGTATTTTTTCCTTCTGTTTTTCTTATCAAGCCTACTAATGAGTGGCATATAACCAAGAAAAACAGTCAATAAATATCTATTCTTTTAGACCATCAGCCATTTAGGACAGGGCATTCTCTGCTGTGCATTGGGCCTTCAGTAAAGATTAAAAAAAGAATACTGTGGAATTCCCAAGAATGTTGAAAAAATCAAAACCAGTATTTAGCTCATTAGTTTATATCTTTGAAGAGTACTCAAGCTTTAATTTGGTTCAGTTCAGATCTACAGACAGCTCTAAGTCCTTGGAATGGGAGAGTTTGAGGAGCAAATGTAATAAATTGAAAGATCTGTAATAGGACAGACTTATAACCAGCCCTTGGCACAAGGCCTGGGATATGTATCAAAAAGAATGTGTAGAGCTGAGTCTTAGGAGACCTAGGACAATGTTTGCTTATAATGATATTTGTCTTTGTTATAAAAGTTCTTTAAATGCTTTACATAAATTATTTCATTTAAATATTGCTAATTAATGAAGAAGCTTGCTACCTACTTCCTGAGAGAAAGAGATCATGGACTAAAGACATATTTTTGGATACCACTAGGGTGAGAATTTGTTTTGCTTGCCTGATAATTTGTTATAGTTTTGTTGTTATGTTGTTTCTGCCTTGAGGTAGAGGTGGAAAGGAGAGAAAATAAAAGCTTGTTAATTGAAAAATTTTTTTTTAACATTTAAAGATGTTTTATGTTTTTATGTATGAATGAACAGATTGGATGTGATGATGAAGAAGAAGATTGACTTGAAGATGACTTCCAAAACTAGAATAGTGAGCAGTACCATTAAAGGTGTGGGAAGCCAGTTATATCCTGTTTAGGCCTCTTAGATCTCTGTGAGGCAGGGTCAATTGAAAATGGGCCTATGCACAGCAAGGCTAGTTTTAGGATAAGAAGACTTGGCAAAGAAGACCCACCTTTGTAGCTGATTACCCACGTGGGAGATGACAGAAATGTTTCAATCTGGTTATCTATATGTGAGAGAACATAAATGTTTCAATTTGGTTAGCCTTGAGTAAAAATAGTGTCTCACTCCCAGGAACAAGGAGATAAAAAACTTAACCAATGCTTTACTGTATTCTTCTTTGAAGTCTGGATGACTCCGCAATTAACCTGTATAAAATACTGTCAGTAACTTCATTAAAATCAGTCTATAACTTGACTGTACAACTTGCCTAGCCCCATGTCTTTGTCTTCTTGTGTCTATTGCTTCATTGTATATTCATGCCACTGCTGGTACAGTTGGCACTTAGAATAGGGACCTGAAGTCCGGATGGAGTAACATCTTACCTACGGGCTGCGGAGCTGATTCGCAAGGGTTAAGATGATTATCACTAGGCTTACTGGGGGATTGTAGAAATTTTAGAGATACAGAGAATTAGAAAAGTAGATTTAGAAAATTTAACTATGGGGCAGATACAGTTTAAGGATAGGGATCCATATCTACAAGTATTAAGAAAAATTGTAACAGGAAGAGGTTGTTGTATACCAGAATAGCAAAAACAAAAAGGTGCAATTGATTTAGAAAGATGGGAGATATTACTGAAAAACAAATGAGTAAGAGATTAAAGGAAGATGGATGAGAACACTACCCAATGTCAGCCTTTTTCCATATGGAACATTTTAAAACTATGTCTTACTCCGGAAAGAAAAGTTCCTATGGTACAAAGAACAATTAAGCATGATATTGGGGTTGTGGAGAGATCTTGTGAGCCTCAGCCCAGGGATGGATGACAATAACTCACTAGGGGATAGACTAGCTAA
>CM053623.1:223582793-223603158 GCA_028646595.1 Phalanger gymnotis
AGGAAATGCTCTTTCTTTCTCCCTTCATTCCAATTCTGGCCAAATTTGGAATGTGAAGAGAGATAAGAAAGAAAATGAGGATCTTTTCCCCTTAGAGTTAAGTGAAATGTGTTACTCCTAAATTTGATGTTTAAGATAAAGTCAGAATTTATTATACTATTTGGCATTAAGACAAATTTGGAAAATGCATAGATCTGAAAAAGAGACACTGAGTTTCCCAGCATGGGGGAGAAAGGACAAGGCACCACTGGATCTTTTCCAGAGTCCACTCACCTTGGCTGGAGGATTCAAAGTTCTCACTTTCAAAAAAGTTTTTAAGGAGAGAACACAGAAGTAAAATTTACTCAAGTTAAAATTAGAACTATTAAGATCTTTTCAGGGCTGCAATAAATGTTAGAGCAGCTAAAAATTCTTTAGCAGATTCTGTTAACCATAGATAATCGGGTGAAGCATATGAAACCTTTTTCAAAATAATAATACACTTATGAATGTGAAGAAAATTCAGTTTAAATGACAAAAGATAAATATTTTTTCTATATCCCCCTCCAATCTATGTATAGACTCCTTGGGGAGTTAAGAATTCCAGCTTAATGTCAGAAGTATATACAAAGATATTTTAATTCATGTGTGGTTAATAAGAATCAACATGAGACTAGTATAAATAAAAAACGGGGAAAAGGATTTTTAAAAAAATCTAGAATGTGCTTTCCCAATTTTTAGAATTAAGAACTTTAGTAATGATCCCATAAACAAAATTGCAAAATACTTAATGACATAAAGGTGTTAAATAAATAGAATTAATAAGTAGTTTTTTTTATATACAACTACAGAGATCTTTATGTGCAATTTAGTGACCCTCATTCCTACTCGAGTTTGAAAAAAGTGGCTTAAAGCCTCCAAAATAGAGAAATAAAAGCAGAGAATGAGAGCCAATTTGAACATCTTGCCCAAGACTGTTACTATATTCCTGAGAAACAAAAATGCATGTATGTGTGTGTGTATGTATATATAAATATATATAAGTGTGTATATATATATGTATATATATTTCTAGCTTGCTTTGATTTTCCTATGTTTGCTACTTGGAAAGTTTAGAGAGTGATTCAGCTGTGAATATACAATAGAGAGTTGGCTGCTTTTCAAAATAATTGCCCTGTTTACTAGCTGCTTTTTCTTATTTAGGCCCTTTATTTTGATGTTTTTTCACCTAAAGTCTCAATGTAAATTAAATTATAATAACATTGAAACTACAAAAATTAAAATACATGTCGCAACAAAAGCTCTACTCCCTTTCTGTACTTTGCTACTTTGTTGCCCTCTCATACCCCACTGACAACAGCCCTGAATACCTGGAGGCCCTGACGCCCACACTTTTTAGGCAAGCAGAGGAACCTCTCAAGCCCCCAAGTCCTTGTTCCCACACCACCGGAACCTGGAATTTTTGCTCCAAGTTTCCCAAAGCCCAGCAACCCCTATTAGGAAGCAAAAGTTCCTCAAAGATCCTCCTTAATGGCTCCTCAGACCTTTAATTCAGGTGCTGGACTCTACAGCTTCCCAGCACTCCCCGGTCCTTGGTGCCCCTCCCCTTTCCCAAATCCCTGGCTCCACCACCCCCAGTCCACAGCCAAGCTCTGCAACTGTGAGGAGAGAAGAAAAGCCTCTATGCTTGGTAAGCCCAAAATATGTGTGTGGGATGAAAGACCCTCACCAATTAAAAGTTAATAAGGAGCCATCTCAAGGTGGGAACAGAAATAAATTTTATTCAATTCTTGAGAATTGGGCATCCCCTGCTAGAATGAATCCAGCAATGGAGGTGCTTTACAAGGAGCAAAGCACCCATAATTATACCTAACATAAGAGAATTCCCGCCCACCTCTGACCCTTCTCACCATTGGCTCGGAGGTGGGCTTACAATCTGAGCGCAAAAGCTAGACAAAGAACCGGGAAATTGAGGCACAGAAACTCCAATTCCCATTCCCTTAATTAATGATTACAACTGAGGGGACCTCTATAAATCTGAAGAAGGAGAATAGGATAAGGAGAGGGAGAGGCCCTCTCCGTTCTTTTACAGTACTTTTACAGTAAAGGAAAACAGGTCACAACCACCCTATTCTTACTGAGCAAATCTTTAAACCAGACCCAGAAGAAAGAGCAAAAAGTTTCAAGGTAAACTTTCCCAGAGGCTGAGCCATTAGACTCTCTCAGCCTCAGAATATTTTTTTCACTTTCCTATTTCTTGGTTTTAAAACATTTCTTAGTATAGATATAGATGTATATTTATACATATCTTCCTTGTGAAGTCTTCACACTTTACCTCACACATATGTAATGATTTGGGAATGCAATTAATGTCATCTGAAATTTTTCTGTTTGTATTATTATTGTACTTCTAAACTATAGTAAAATTCTCCTATATTGTAAAATTTGAGTGAATATTGTGAGCTAAAAATAGTGTTAGACAAAGAAGTTTTTAATCTGAATTTTGTTGAAACGAAAAAATGAAAACAATTGTGTAAAACTGGTTAAGTTACTTTCTCAGCCTTGCTAACCCTGTCTTGTGTTTTATAATTGCCATTTAGTAAACCAGGTATTCCTACCCTTACCTGTAGTTAATAGAAGATCACAGCTAAAACAATTCGGCCAGCACTTATGAAACTTGTAAGATTGTTAACTAGGTTTTTTGGGATTACTGTTTTAATGTTAAAAACCAATAAAGGTCTAGAGAGATAGAAGGAATTATCTCCTCCCATCTTTCAGGCTAGATTCGTGGGTAGGTTCTATTAAATCTAATATGGGTATTAGCTATGGTAAAGATATTGGTTATTGTGAATTATTATTATTACTGTTCAATTAATTGTCAAACTCCTCTGCCTAGAGGGGAAACTGGCTGTACCTTGTCAGCAATGATTCAAATTCCTTAGGCTTCCTTTTTACTTGGGCCAAAAGAAGTAGTTAGAATATTAGCCCAGCACATTTTAAACTGACCTGCTTATAATAGATGATTCCAAAGTGTTCATAACACTTTCCCAAGAAAAATGTGAATGGAACTTAGAAATGTATATTTGAATAACAAAAAGTTGCATATTGTTATTTGGCATTGAGAAATTTGTTAACTATATATAGCCCCAAGAAAATTCTATTTACTTTAAGTTTACTGTTCAATAAGGGGATGGTGGTGGAATTCATTCCCAGGGATATTACAAAGATTGCATGATTATAAAGATGCTTAGCACAATGTTTGTCATAAAATAAATGCTATTTGAATATAGATTGTTTTAAGTTGAATATAATTGCTTCATATTCATTAATTTTATGTGAATTTTCTTCAATGTGAGATGAATAATTCTCTGTATCAGGCAATTTGGGATCACATCTGACTGAGGTAAAGCCACTGGCATGGTAATTAATTGGTTTTGGTTTTGAAGTTTAAATAGATGATAATAGTTTATGATATTGTTATATTTCTAAAGTTTTCCTTATTGCATAATTTGGTAAGCAACTGTATCATCTGTGTTGTTAGAAAAACAATTTCTTTTATAATCTAAATGTTGTTAGGCTAAGAATTATACTGAGTTAGAAAACTTTTAAGTCATTCTAATTGACCATGTCTTATAATATTTTGTAGTGTTGTAATTTAAGAAATCATAAATTACCAAATTCTGTCTTTAATTGTTTTGCTATCATTTAGGAAATTTGTGAGATTGTTAATTAAGCTCAAGTCTAGTATTTACAAAACTATGTTTAGTTTTTTTTTTTCTCTTCAATTATGTGGAAAAGGTTTGGTGATCAAATTTAAGAATTGTTTAATACTTAGGAATTAATAATAATATCAGGATAAACTGTAAGCTTTTTCTGAGAAAGGGAAATAAGTTTATGAAGAAAAATTTTGTAAAATCCTTTCCATGATTTTTAGAGAGCCTAGACCTTGAATAAGCATGCTCAGAGAGAAGACAAAAGATAGCAGACAGGCCCAAGGTTTTTCTATTAACCCCTTCCTGAGATCTATGTTACTTCTCCTTATTTTGTAAAATTGCCAAGACCCCTGTAAACCATGTCTATGGGCTAGTTCATCAGCCCTGGAAAACAACTTGTTTGATTTATGTGAATTCTAAACAATGAAGTTAGCTTGCTGAGAAATTGCAAGTTTATATACAATAGATAAAAAGGATTCTAAGAGTAGTAGTATTTTTCCTGTGATCAGTTTCTTACTGCTAACAATGTGAGATTCTGTTACAACTTTTTGGCTAAGAAACTGTGTGATATCTAAGAATTTTGTAATAACTAGAAACTTTGTTACGATACTTTGGAATTAGTGTTACTTAAGGACTTTTTCACCAACTAGGTAAAGTTTTATGAACAAGGGTAGAAATGCATACCAGCCACTTGTAGCTTGCTTCGTAAATGTTCCTTAAGCAATGTGAGAATGTTATTTTGTTATTTGATTAATATCATGATTGTCTAAAGTTTTGTTACAACTAAAGATGCTAGAAAAAAAAAAAGAAAAGGCGTTTGTGGCTTGCTTTGTAAATGCCATCAAAGAAACATGGCATGACTAAAAGGTTAAGATTCTATATGCATTGTGTTAAAAATTGACTATGTATGTACTGAAGCCTGTTATTAATTCTTTAAGTGATATCTCATCCTCCTAGTGAGGAATTTAATAATGGATGTATGTAAAGTGTAAGACACTAGCTTCTGATGTGAATTTCTTAAATGTGACAATTGGCTATGGTTCAAATTTTGAGTTTGTAAAAATGATCAAGGTTATAAGGATTAGAAATGGTAATTTAAAATTGTGCCAAGGAGCAGAGCCAGGAGAACATTATACACAACCACAGATATATGGATTCTGTGAGGACTAACCCTGACAGACTTTGCCTGTCTCAGCAACACAAGGTACAAAAACAACTCCAAAGGACTCAGTATGGAGAATGCTATCTACGTCTAGAGAAAGAACTATGAAGTATGAACGAAGATTGATCTTCCAGGGAGAGTGAACACAACTTAGCTGAGGGTTTCCTCTAATTCTTTTAGGATTAGGGAATTATCAATGTCTTTCTTCGATTTCTTTTTCTTGTCCTATTACTATAAAGAACATTTCTAGTGCGATATCAAATAACACTGTTGATAATATATATCTCCATACTTTACCCCTGATCCTAATCCTTGCTATTCCTTGAATAAAATACTCCATCTCTCACAAGCTATATACAGGATAAATAGGAAATGATCAATAGAGGGAAGGCACTAGAATTAAGAGGGATTAAGAAGGTCTTCCTGTAAGTGGTGAGATTTTAGCTGGGATTGGAAAGAAGCAGAGAGGCAGAGATGAGGAAGGAGAGCATTTCAGGAATGGGGGACAACCAGTGAAAATGCCTAGAATGGGAGATAGGGTATCTTGCTCAAGGAACAGCAAGGATGTCAGTATTGCTGGATCAGAGTATGGAGAGGAGTAGGGCTATAAAGAGCTTTCTTTAAATAATGTTAATTTGAGTGTTTCATATTTTTATAAACATCTATTTTATTGACAGGACAGTAGTTTAGTATTGATTGAGATAGTGAGAAAATAAAAGTGTGAAGACTTCACAGGGAAGATATATATAGATAGATAGATAGATAGATATACACATATCTATGTCTAAAATCTTTAAGAATCAATATTCAGAGAAAAAGGGAATGGGATAAGTTTAAGCCTGTGAGAAACTGATTACTTAGCTCTTAGGAATGTTTTTTTCTCCCCTGAAGTTTTTGTTCTTTCTTCTGGTTCTGGTCTAAAGATTTATCCAGTAAGAATAAGGTCATTGTGACCTGCTTTACTTTTACTGTAGGAGGAGGGAGGGGGTCTCCCCCTCCGCTTACCTTATTCTTTTTCTTTAGATATATAGATGCCACTTCAGCAATAATCATTAACCAGGGGGTTAGATTGTCCGTGCTTGGTTTCCTGGTTCCTTGTCTAGCTTTTCGTGCTCAGATTGTAAGCCCGCCTCCCGGCTAATAGTGATAAGGGACAGAGGCAAGGACTTTCTTGCTTAGGAGTATATTTATTTCCGCTTTGTTCTTTGTGCCTTTGCCTCCACTTGCTAGCCCCGTTCTGCCAGAGGATGCCCTTTTCTCACGAGAATTGAATAAAATTTTATTTCTGTTTCCACCTTGATATGGCTCTTTATTAAAGATTAATCTTTTTTATACTTGGTGATGGTTTATACCCCACACAGTATTAACAGGACAGTAGTTTCTGATAGTTTCCTTTATTTCATCTTCAATTGTGAATTCTTTTCATTTTTCATAATTTGTTTTTAACTCTTAAAATTCAGATTATCTAACTCTTTACCTCCCAACAGAAGAACTCCTAGTTGTTTTTTAAAATTCATTTTTTTTTAAGCTTTTAAGTTTTGTTGACCTCTTCAATGTTAAGAGTCTAATGATGCGTTTGGGGTTTTTTGATCTCTGACTTTTCTAGGTGTCTTTTTTTTTTTAATTGCATGCCAAAACAGATGATCTCCTTTCTCAACTCAGAAGTTTATACAATGGGTATGCACTCCTTCAAAGCTTGCTCCAGTTATCTCATTCACTCAAGTTAAATCTTCTCCAGTATTTGGAGTACTCAAGCCCTAAATAATTTTCCTTTCCTTTGAACTCCAATCTATACCACTCATTTGGTATTATAAGCTTTGTTGTGTAATCCTTTGCCTTCTGCCTGAGTAGTGTGGATTTAGGGGAGGGCTTGTGGCCTAGCCTTTTAAAGAGACATTGGTGCCAGTGCTGAGTTCAGCTTCCTAAGAATGCAGCAAAGGATGATTTCTTGTAATTTCCCCACTCTGGAGCAAAGCTGTGGAGTAGGGGGAAGATAGTTTAGTGGGGGAGATGTTTCACTTACACTTCTCATCCAGACAAGGGTGTGATGGTAAATATTTAACTACTGGCTCTCAAAAAAAAAAAAGGTATCCAACATTAATCATATCTCAATCACTTTCTTAGGTCTAGACAATCAAGAAAACAATCCCTGATTTGTAGTATTTACAGGTTTCTGAGGGTGTAAATAGAGTGAAAACTTAATAACTTGGCTTGTGAGCCTATAGTGTGTGAGATGAAAGACCCTCACCAATTAAAAAGTTAATTTATAATAAGGAGCCATCTCTGGGTAGGAACAGAAATAAATTTTATTCAGTTCACGAGAATAAGACGTCCTCTGCCAGCACAGAACAGAACCAGCAAAGGAAGCAAAGTAGAAGAGGCAAAGCACCAATAATTATACCTAACACAAGAGAATTCCTGCCCACCTCTGACCCTTCTCACCATTTCCTGGGAGGCGGGCTTACAATCTGAGCACAAAAGTTAGACAAAGAACCAGGAAATCAAGGCACAGAAACTCCAAATCCCATTCCCTTAATTAACGATTACAACTGAGGTGACATCTATAAATCTGAACAAGGAGAATAGGCTAAGGGGAGGGGGAGACCCTCCCCCTTCTTCTACAGTACTTTTATGGTAAAGGAAAGCAGGTCACAGTGACCCTATTCTTACTGAGCAAATCTTTAAACCAGACCCAGAAGAAAGAACAAAAAGTTTCAGGGTAAACTTTCCCAGAGGCTGAGCCATCAGACTCATGGCATCAGAATTTCTCCACTTCCCTATTTCCCTATTTCTTGATTTTTAAACATTTCTTAGCATAGATATAGATATATATTTATACATATCTTCCCTGTGAAGTCTTCACATTTTATTTACCTCACACAATCTCCCCCTCTTCTTGACACTATTTTGAAGACTCCATATACCATTTTTGATATGAATTATCTACCCACCTATCTTCTTCATTCATCACACTTTTATACCACATTTTCTTTCCCATTGTGCTGGTATCCTGTTTCAACAATACGGCTAGCAGCTGTTGTGTGTATAAAAGACCATCACAAGCCCAGCAGCTGTTGTGGGTATAAAAGACCAACACAAGCCCAGCAGCTGTTGTGGGTATAAAAGACAAACACAAGCCCAACAACAAGCCCTCTACCAGCACGCTGCAAACGCACAGGTTCTTTTGATCTACTTTGCTAAGGAAAGCAATGTTAAGGGGTTAACAAGCTTACTTTAATTGAGTATACAAATATCATTCACTTAGTTCAGGGGAAAAAAACCAGCACCCTGAACTTCAGAGCAAAATACAAAGTACAAACATCGACAGACAGACCTTGTCTGATTCAAATCCCAATATGTAGTTACCAGAGTTTAACAAAGTCTCAGCATCTGGGTTTATGAGCTGGAGGGCTTCTTAGCTACAGCTGCCTGGGAATCTCCATATGCCACCAAGAGTGAGAGCACTGTGCAAATGGCTCTGTCTTTTCTTAGAGGATTTCAGATGTCATCAAACATCATCTGAATGACCAGAACTTAGGCTCCTATGATTGGCTCTGGAGTTAGCACCTTCCCTCAGTTAGCCCCACCTTGGGCCCCACCCCAGTTACCAATCCACACCCACGTAGGTTTTACACCTAATAGGGGTTTGGACCTGGGGCTTAGCACCTAGTAAGACTCAATGAAATACACTGAATTACTCAAAGGAAACAAAAGCCAAACTCTTCAAGGGCACTTGGTTGAACTAAGTGCTAAGAGCCTATTTTGCTTACCAACACATATCCCTCTTACCTTTTTTAATTAATATGGGAAGGACTGATCAACATATTGCCCTTTAACTTTCAAAAGTCTCCTCCCATACAGCTGTCTGGCAGGGAGCATCAATGAAGTCTTCTGGTCCTTGGTTGTTTCAGCCACTTCCACAGCTGCTTCTTGTAGAAACCAGCTTTCTGTCCATCCTCCTACAAAAGTTACCTTAGCACAATTTTAAGTTACCATTTCTAATAATTATACCCTGATTGTTTTTACAAATTCAAAATTGAAACCTTGGCCAATTGCCATGTTTAAGAAATTCACATCATAACCCAAATTCTCATACTTCACATTGACTCATTATTAATTTCCCCCCCAGGAGGATGAGACTCCAGTGCATACATAAATACATTAAATAACCAATTTCTTTTAACACAGTACATATAAATCTTAACCTTTTAGTCATGCCATGTTTCTTTGATGGCATTACAAAATAAGCCACAAACCACTGTTCTTTTAATATTATTATTTGTAAGAAAACGTTAGACAAGCTTGATATTAACCAAATAACAAAATAATATTCTCACAAGCCACTCATACATTCTCACACATACCACTACCAAAAATATGTTTCCATACCACTACCAAAAATATAAACTAGCTTCAGTTTTACAGGGCCACACACAGGAACACTAGTCCCAGGCCTATGGTATTAAAAAAAAAAATACTACTGCTCTTAGAATCCTTTAAACAAAAGGAAACATCTTAGGGTGAATCTTAAGCAGTTTGCATAAATTTCTACACATGTTCTAGTTCTAGATGAATGTAGTATTAGACTGCCCAATAAGATAAGACAAAAGAGCTCATATCTTTTACTAACTAGTTGCTCTGATCACAAAAACTTATTATAGAAGGAAAGAAAGTAGGGACATATGACATGCCAAATATAACAGCATAAAACATCCTTGGCTTTTGTTCAAATTCAGATATAATTAGATTCTTCAATTATGCAGCATCTGTTTCCATAGTTGAACTCACAGGAATAGTCAGGTGGGAATATATTCCTTCCCAAAGGATTACAAGGGGTGGGGGGCGGAGAGGGAGAACTGAGCCAAGAGGATCCTATCCTCCACTGAGGCTAAGATTTTCCTTTCAGGTTTTCTCGAATACAGACCTCTACCTGTTAACAGTACAGCATCACATTTCTTCTGAGTAACTTTTATCGTGGCATTTCTCTCAGATACTGATTTAATGCAGACAACTATACCCAAATTTAAATTCAAAACAAAATTAGTTATGGTTCTGAATGCCTTTTGCCTTAAACAGCAAGTCTCACTAATCACAGCTGATCAAGTTTCTCCCTTGGTAACTCCATACACAAAAATTTATCAATTTGGTACACTTCAATTTTGTTGGGTACACCTCATATTCTAACCTCCTCTAACCATAATTCAATTCAGACAGCCACATTTAGATTTTCCCATCAAAGCAAAAATATTCTACAACTTATCTCTCTTAAAGAGACTTACATTTAAATTCTTTTCCCTAAACTTAAAAAAAAGTCTCTGATTTAGTTCCAGTAATTAATTACTGGTAATTAATTACCATTTGTAATAATACCTAATTGCTCTTATACCACTTTAAAATATTTAACCTTATCCTACATAGATACAATGTAATGTTAAATCCCAGCCTTAATCTATAGGATAATAATTCAGCATTACATTTGTATCCTGTTTCCATTAATATTTAGAAAGAACGTTACCCTTCACATAACTATGCAAGAGTACCAATTTACCCAATTATTTGACTAAAAACAACAAGATTTACATATTTGCATTAATCAAATTTTTCATTTCCCCTCATAAAACCTTCTAGGTCTTTGGGTATCACAACTTCACATAAATAGCATTTTCTGACAAATATCTTTCCTTTTAAAGCTTTACCAGGACGTCACAATCAAATTTTAATTTTTAAAAGAATGTCCTAAAAGCCAATTGCTAAAAATTAGTCCTACTGACTTTAAAAGCCAGATTCAGGGGTCAGCTAGTTTCCCAGAGGCTGAGCCATCAGACTCATGGCCTTAGAATTTCTCCACTTTCCTATTTCTTGATTTTTAAACATTTCTTAGCATAGATATAGATATATATTTATACATATCTTCCCTGTGAAGTCTTCACATATAATTGGTTTCTTTTGTAGTCCTGTATATATTTCATTTTTGCGTTTGAAAATATCATTCTGAGAGGCCCATAGGTTTCACCAATCAAAGGGGTCCAAAGAGACATTTTAAAAACATTAATTTCTATTAGCTCTTCTCAGCAGTGCAAGGATCTATGACAATTCCAAAAGACTCATGATGGAAAATGCTATCCACATCCAATATTTTAAAAAATAAATTTATTTTTAGTTTTCAACCAAAAAATTCCACTTCATACGCTTTTGAGTTTTAAATTTTCTCCACCTCCCTCCCTCTTCCCCACCCAGGATAGCATGTAATCCGATATAGGATCTCTCTCTCTCTCTCTCTCTCTCTCTCTCTCTTTCTCTATATATATATATATATATATATATATATATGTATATATATATATACACACATATATATGTATATATGTATGTACATACATACATACATACATACACATTCTTATTAAACATTTTCACATTAGTCATGTTGTATAGAAGAATTAGAATGAATGGGAGGAACCATGAGAAAGAAGAAACAAACCAAACCAAAACAAAAAGAGAGCAAATAGTATGATTCAATCTGCATTCAGACTCCCTATTTCTTTCTCTGAACATGGATGGCATTTTCCATCATGAGTCTTTTGGAGTTGTTTTAGGTCCTTTCATTGCTGAGAAGAGCTAAGTATCAATGTCAGTCGTTGCACAATATGGCTGTTACTGTGTTCAGTGTTCTCTTGGTTCTGCTCACTTCACTCAGCATCAGTTAATGTAAGTCTTTCCAGGTTTTTCTGAAGCCTGCCTGCTTATCATTTCTTATAACACAATAGTAGTCCATTATATTCATATACCACAACTTGTTCAGCCATTCGCCAATTGATGAGCATCCCCTCAATTTCCAGTTCTTGGCCACCACAAAAAAGAGGTGCTATGAATAGTTTTGTACATGTGGGTCCTTTCTCCATTTTTATGATCTCTTTGGGATAGAGACCTGGATCAAAGGGTATGCACAGTTTTATACCCTTTGGGCATAGTTCTAAGTTGCTGTCCAGAATAGTTGGGTCAGTTCACAACTCCGCCAACAATGCATTAATGTTCCAATTTTCCCACATTTTCTCTAGCATTTATAATTTTTCTGTCTTGTCATGTTGACCAATCTGATGGGTATGATGTGGTACCTAAGAATTGTTTTGATTTGCATTTCTCTAATCAATAGTGATTTAGGGCATTTTTTCATATGACCATAGATAGCTTTAATTTTTTCTTCTGAAATTTGGCCGTTCATATCTTTTGACCATTTATCAATTGGGGAATGACTTGCATTCTATTAAATTTGACTCATGTCTCCATATATTTTAGAAATGAGACCTTTATCAGAGACATTGGTTGTAAAAGTTCTTTCCCCATTTTCTGCTTCCTTCCTAATCTTGGTTGCATTGGCTTTGTGCAAAAACTTTTCAATTTAATGTAATCAAAATTATCTATTTTCCATTTCATAATGTTCTCTAATTCTTGTTTGATCATAAATTCTTCTGTTCTCCATAAATCTGACCAGTAAACTATTCCTTGCTCTCCTAATTTGCTATCAGCCTTTATATCTAAATTGTGTACCCATTTGGATTTTATTTTGGTATACAGTATAAGATGTTGGTCCATGCCCAGTTTCTGCCATTCTGTTTTCCAGTCTTCCCAACAGTTTTTGTCAAATAGTGAGTTCTTAAGCTGGGGTCTTTGAGACTATCAAACAGTAGGCTACTATAGTCATTGACTACTGTGTCTTTTGAACCTAAGCTTTTCCATTGACCCACCACTCTATTTCTTAGCCAGTACCAAGTAATTTTGATGATTGATGCTTTATACTATGATTTAAGATCTGGTATGGCTAGGTGTATTGGGAATCAAGATGGGCTCTTAGCACTTATTCAACCAAGTGCCCTCGAAGAGTTTGGCCTTTGTTTCCTTGATTAATTAGGAGTCTTTGACGACCTCCTTGCCTCAAGGGAAAGCCTAGTTTACATGGGTTTGAGTGACATGTTTGTGACATCAGAGGCTTTTAGACCATGTGGGTTTAAGTCGCATTTTTGTGACAATTTTAGGTCATGTGGGTGAGTCACAAGTGTGACTCACCTTTGACCCTGAATGAGATATATAAAACCAGGGGTTGGCTTTCTTTTTTCCAGGGCTCTCAGTCACTGGAAGATTGGCATGTGACTCTGGGCAGCCATTTTAAGAGCCCCCAGCATGTAAACCTAGATGTTGATGCTTTCCTAGTAACTATGAATTGTGATTTTTTCTGTTTATATTGTGTGTGTTTGTAATTTGTTTGTATTTGCTCTGAAGTTCAGGGTGCTGACTTTTCCCCCTGAACTAAGTGAATCATATTTGTATGCTGGATTAAAGTAAGATTGTTAACCCTGGTCTTGCAGCATTCTTGTTGTTGGGCTTGTGTTGGTTTTTCACCCCACAGCAGCTGCTAGCTGAATTGTTGCAACGCTAGGCCACCTTCCCTAGCATTTCTTTTCATTAATTCCCTTGAAATTCTGGACCTTTTGTTCTTCCAGATGAATTTTATTATTTTTTTTAGTTCTATAAAATAGTTTTTGGTAGTTTGAAGTTGAGGTATCTTAATGAAATGATGATGCTACAAATGAAAATAGTTGGAGACCCACTTCAACAATGGACTGAGAAAAATAACAACTTTCTAAAAAATAATCTGTTCAGCAGAATATACAAAGCAGGAGTAAGTAGGGTTGGCCTGGAGTGCTAACCAGGAATTTGGCTCCTTGGGCAAAATCATGATTGAGGGGGAGAGGCAGAGTTTCAGAGATACTTAAACACCAGTGTCCCCAATGCCCATGTCCTATACTTAGGACCTTACTACTATTCTCAGTCTAGCTACAAACTTGAGCTACTTGAAGACCAAGAGTATCTTTTGCCTGAAGATTTAGCCTCAGCTAGTAGAAAGGCAAATGAATTTAGGGTAATCTAGAGAGTCAAGCTTTCACATTCCAGCGAATCCCACTTTCTAAACCAGAGAACTATGTAGGCCTTCTCAGGACTTGCATCACCACTGACCCCCAGGGGAAATAAACTGGAAGTTGCTAGAAAGCATTGCCATTGAGCTTGGTAGTAGCCAAGGGCAAACTCTTGGTGTTGAGCTCTTCTGAATGGTAGCCCAGTGATTTACTGCATCTCTAAATTCAGGGGCCAAGTGTTCAATCCTTAGTCTAGGAACTCTCACCTCTCAGCCAGCGGCTTCATTTCTGTAGTTACCATCTCTTAGGCCAAAAAGCTGCCACAGCTTCTCTACAGCTGCCATTTTGGGGAATGAAGTAGAAGCTTCTTGGGGGCTAAGCAAAAAGGCAACTTTAGGCTTTACCATCTAGTGTCTAGGTCTCTTCCCAACTGATCTTACCTTCATCCCCTTTTTATAAGCCCATTACAAAGGCATGGTTCTAATCCAAAGTAAACTGACTCTAATCAAATCATCCCTAATGCTGAGACTTAATCACTAACACTTAATGGTATATATAATAATGAGTCCAATGAAAGGGGAATTCACCTTACTGGAAATTATTACTATTTAAAATTTAGTAATTTATTCCAGCCCAACAGAAATATGCAGTGAGAATTTGAATAATGCAACTACTTCATGGGATTCATTATTCCCACTAATTCGGCTCTAACTAAATTGTTCATTAAGAGCCAATGGTCCTGGGCACTCCACAAATGCCATCAAGGAGATGTCCGCAATTACGTCATTGATATCAATGACCATGTCTAAACCTTCCTCAGAGAAATTTAATCAAAGTTCTAAAATTATTAGGCTTATTATGCCCCAACTTTCCTCTTTGTTCATACCCTCTACCACATGGGGGGAAAGTGTCAGAAGGGGAGATGGGAGAGCTTTAGTGCTTAGAGCTCTGAGGCAAGATGCTTGGGTTTTGTCCTAGACCTGCTTTGTACTGGGCAGACTTGATTTCTCAGCTTAAAAATCTTATACTGCTTCCTTGGTATTTAAGAAATGAGCATGACTTCTATGACTTCTCAAATTACAGGTCATCTAATTCCTTCCAATTTATCCCCTTTCTCTTGATGTTTTTTCCTATGGATTCCATCAGAAGGACATATGTCTGGTCCCATTTCTATCTGTGAAACTCAGAATTATTTAGCTGACCTTGAATAAAGGAAGGTTGGAATTGTTAACTTTTACCCATGAAACTGGATTTTAGTTATGTCCTCCACCTGTAGAAGGCTGAGTTTGTTAAGCTAACGTAGAGATTGATTGAGAATTTCAAAGCTTTGCCTGAAGTTTTTGTCGCAGAGGATTCAGGCTAATCACACAAACAGGAAGTACCATCTGATGATAAACTGACTCAACTTCCTGGATACTGAGATTCCACTGAGATTCCACAGATAGAATAGCAAGTTTCACTAAGCAGCAAATCATATGCTATTCTTCAGGGAAGGAGCTGTGTGGCACAGATTTACAAACTAAAGAATTAAAGCAGAGGCATCTCAAGGTGAAAGTAGAAAGGATATTTTATTACGATCCCACGAGAAAGGGCAACTCAGGTACCAAAAGCACCCCATGGGTCCTCTCAGTGTCAGAGCGCACTGGACACAGAAAATTTGGGTGTTTATATAGTCCCTAACCGCAATTCCCCCTCCCGACCTCCTTCCTCTCAACTTGAAGATGCAAGCTTTGAGAGTACAATCTGGACGTGATAAATCTACCCTAGTGACAATGGCAAAGAACAAATGGTATGGTTATTTTTGACAAGCAGGTGACACACCATTTTTACATCTTAAGTGATAAATCTACCTCAGTGACAATGACAATGAACAAATGGTTTGGTTATCTGTGACAAGCAGAAGCCAGTTATTGGTTACCTCATCTTTACATCTGTGGCAAACTAGCCTTTCCCACCATTCTTGCCTTTGCAATGGATGCCTTCCATCACCCTTACATCTGTGACAGATATCCCCCAGCATCCTTACATTTTGTCGCCCATCATTCTTATACCTAACTGGTCTTGCAAGTCTACATTGCACCTGGTTTTCTGGCTTTTCATCCATTCTTCCTCTGAGCCGGGGGTCCCTTATCCTGGGGTGAATACATAGGAGGTGAGCATCCTGTGTCCTATCCTTATTCTCAGAGGATTTTATGATTGCTGACTTATTCACCTCTAGCCTTCTTCCTTTTGGGCCTTTCGCCCTTAGGTACATCCTGTGTCCTATTTTTATTCTCGGGGGATCCTACGGTTGCTAACTTGTCTTCCCAGTCACTAACTTGTCTTACAGAAAAACTCAAGTAGAAAGCTGAGGTTTAGATTTCATGAGCAGCCTTACTATCTTACTTATTCCTATTTATTTAATTTGTCCCTTTTTATGAGAGGTCTTCACTGGTTCCATTCAGTGGGAATGATACTTTTCTATTCTTAACCATGCCCAGTGTAATTAGACAAGAAAAGCCTATAGTTTACCTGTTTCTCTCTTGAATTTGTTTTGGATATGGGAATCACAAATTCTGAAATATCCACAGAGGAAAATTGAGACAAAAGAGCATCCTGCCCTGGACAGTATCCTCAAAAAGTCTGCAGTGAGTATATAGGGAATAAGGAAATTAATAAAAGGGGAAAATGAAAAGGGAGAAAAAGTGGAAATCATGAGCTAGAATTAGGGGGTAGAATGAAAGGGAAATAACAAATAAGGAAATGATAAGATGGGGGAGGAATGGAATGAAAGGAGGTGGCTATGAAGTGAGTGAGGAAGTTAGAAGTTAGAAATGAGGGAGAAATGATGGGGAGAGAAAAAGAAAAAGGAAAAAAAGAAGAGCATATAAATCTGATTTTATAGAGAAAATTAATTCTTTTGTGTGTATCTCTCATTTTTATAGCATTTCCTGAAAGCAGAATTGAATTCAATGTTGAATTCAAATGTTTAATCTGCTATTAGTTTCCATTTTGTAGGTAAATTTATCCTATTCACATTCTAAGCTATAATTACTTGTATATTTTCCTCCTTCTTATTTTTCCTCACTATCCTTCTCACCCTATGCATAGCCTTCTGATTTACTTCTACCCACTACCTTGCCCTCCTATTCCTTAACTTACTCCCCGCTCATAGAAACCTCCCTTATTCTCTCCCCCATCCTATCCCCTTGACCTCGTTTCTTTCTGAATTTAGAAAAGTTTTATACCCTTCTAGACATGTTATTCCCTCAGTAATCCATTCCTATTGGTCTACACACACTTCTATAACCCTGCCCCCCCATCCCATTCCTTCACACTTTTATTTTTTTCTACCCTTTTATTTCTTTATGAATTCAGAAGACTTTTTAATACCCTTCTAAACATATATGTTGTTCTTTCTTTCTTTAACCCATATCTGATAGTGAGTAGGGTTCTAGCACTACCAGCTCTTTTCCCCTCTCTGATTGCTCTGTGTCAATTCTTCTCCTCATGCCCTATTTGTATGAAAAAATCACTCTTTTTACCTTTTCCTACACAATTTTTCTTTTTAGAATCACATCAGTATTTAGCTCTACCCCAATCTTTATTTCAAACTACCCATTTACTAATGACAATCTTAGGCATACAGTTTACATTTCCACATATAAAAAGTAAACAATTTGTCTTTATTGAGTCCCTCGTAATTGGTCTTTAATATTTACCTTACATTTATCCTGGATCTTGCACTTCAAGTTTTCTCTTAAGTTCGGGTCTTTTGGGGACAAAATCCTGAAAGTCTGTCAATTCATTGAATGTCTTTTTTTTTTTTAATTCAAGATTATATTTTGCCTGAGGTATGATGTTTTTAGCTACAACCCCAGTGTTTTTGCTCTTCAACATATAGTGTTCCAAGACCTGTGGTCTTTAGTGTAGTCACTACTAGGTCTGGTGTAATTCTAACTGTGGCTCCACAGTATTTGAATTGTTTTTTTTTTTTCTTGTTGTTCATAATATTTTTTCCTCAACCTGGGGTTTCAGAATTTGGCTATGGTATTCCAGTAGGTTTACATTCTGAGATCTCTTTCAGGGGGTGATCAGTGGAGGTTTTCTATTTCTATTTTCCCCTTTTGTCCTAAAACTTCAAGGCAATTTTCTTTAATCATTTCTTGAATTTTTATATCAAGATTATTTTTTTAATCATAGCTTTAAAGTAGTCCAATTATTCTTAGGTTTTCTCTTCTTGTCTGTTCCCTAGAGCTGTTGTTTTCCTTATGAGATGTTTCACACTCTATTTTTTCATTCTTTTTAATTTGTTTTATTATTTCTTGGTTTCTTATAATGTTGTTGGCTTTCCCTTGCCTAATTCTAGTTTTCAAGGAGTTGTTTTCTGCCTTAAGATTCTAGATCTTTCCAGTTGGTTGATTTTCCTTTTCTAGTTGATTGACTTACTCTTCACAATCTTCTTGGTTTTCTTAGATTATTCTTTTTGAAAAAAAAATTTTCCCAGTCTATTTGATTTTTGAAGTCTTTTGAGGTCTTCTAAGAATTCTTTTTGGGGAGGTGATCATTTGATGTTACTCTGTGGGGTAAGGGAGGCTTTTTTTTTTTTTTTTGCTTCGTGTCCTCTGAAAACAAACCCTGGTCCTCTCCATTCCCATAGTAATTGTCTATGGTTGAGTTCTTTTTCCTTTGCTTGCTCATTTTTGTTTTGTTTTTGTTTTTTATTGTTAGCAGCTTGTTATTATAATCACCTCTAGTTTTGGGGTGTGGAAGATGGTGCCTCTGGCCTCAGGTCCTTCTTACTGTTATTTTTTGAGCTTTGTCTAGGGCCCAACCTCTGCACTTCTTTCCCCCTCCAAGCCACAGCTGGGCCACCCCTGAGCACACTATGCTGGAAATGTTCTTGCTCACTGAGGACCCTCCAGTGGCTTTAACCTTCAGTTCTCCCCTCTGGCATGGAACTGGAACCACAAACTCAGCCCTCCTGTAAATGCCTACAGCCAACGGCTTCCCCACCTCACTAGAATCTCTTCGTTAAAAGTTTCATTGATGCCTTTCTAGTTTTTTAGTGATGTCACCTCCCCATGTACCTTCTCCACTAAAACAAAGAAATATTGTTAAGTAAAACAAAGTAATACATTAACCATGTCTAACAACAGATATTTAATTCTACATGTTTGCCCAGTGTAACAGCAAGCACCCTAGCATACCCAGGATGGCCTGCTAGCACAGGTTCTTTGATCTGCTTTTAAAGGAAAAATAGGTTTTAAAGAAGTCAACAATCTTACTTTAATTACACATATATATCATTCACTAGTTCAGGGGGAAAAGGCCAGCACCCTGAACATCAGAGAAAATACAACCAGAGAAATTAGCATAAAGACCAACTGACAGTGCTTCCAAATGTCTGACCAAAGCAATACATACATAGTCACCAGAGGAAAGCACCAACATCTGGGTTTTCAAAGGTGGAGAGTGCCTCCTTAACTGCTACCCACAGTCCTATCCACCCAAGTCACAAGAACATTCTTCCAATGAGTGAGTCCTGAAGCAAAATGCTAACCTGAGAATATATATATACAGCTAGAAGGCATCACAACCCTGTGCTTCAGTGCCTAATTACCAAAATATGTGAAAGCCTTCAAGCAAGCAAGCTTCCCCATAAGCAAGCTTTCCCTTTAAGCAACTTATTCCCCCAATGAGCTTGCCATGACTCAGGATGTATCACAGCTGTGAGCTGGAGTTTTAAAGCAGTAAAACATTTTGATTTAACACATGTGGTCACATTAACCTATTAATGGATGGGGAAGATCTTCCTATTCCATTTACATAACACCCAGAGGAGAGAGGTTTGTTTCACTAGCTGTACTTTGAAGTCAATATGAGTTGTTTCATGTCCTTTAGTCTTATTTACTCATGCACTATTATGTTCATTCGTAAATTATTCTCCTACGTTTGTTCTCTGCTCTGATGACATCATATACATCTTTCCCAAGTTTTTGTGAGATCTTGATGTATAATGTAATATTTCATTACATTCATGTGCATAATCTTTTCAAGCCATTTCCCCAATTTATGGGAACCTACATTGTTTCCAATTTTTTGTTTTTATTTTTTGCTATCACAAAAACTGTTGCTTGTAAGTATTCTGACATACATGGGATGCTTACCTCTGTCCTATACCTCTGCCCCTCTTAAATATGTTTTTAATGGAAAATCTTAATGCTAGTGTTTGTTACTTTCTTATATATATGGAGTGTTTTTATTAATATATGCTCTTGTGGACTGAGGTGTGGTGAGATGGGAATTGGCTTCTGGTCCTTGGATATTGACCCTGTTCTTGGCTGCCGCCTCCCTCTCACACCACCACTCACTGGCCTCCCCATCAGAGAGAGGAGGACCTTGCTGCCAGAGTAATGAGCACCAAAGAGGACCAGGAAATGGAACTGGAAGCATTGCATCCTATTTGTGAAAGCAATAAAAGTTTCCAAGGACTAAGTCCAGTTTCATTTCAGTGTAGGATAAGTAAAAATGGTGATCCAAAAGCCTCCTTAGTAGAAATTTCTTGGAGCAAAACAAGCAGCTCCAATCATATTTATGAATGCTTCTTTCAACAATGC
>CM053623.1:223603658-223620511 GCA_028646595.1 Phalanger gymnotis
GTGTGTATGGTATATTCCCTCCTCAGGTCAAATCTGATGAGAGCAAGATTCACTCATTCCCCCTCACCTGCCCCCTCTTCCCTTCCTACAGACCTGCCTTATCTATCTCTCCTTTTCTCCGTCTCTTAATATATTCCTCTCTCATCTCTTAATTTGATTTTATTTTTTAGATATCATCCCTTCACATTCAACTCACCCTGTGCCCTCTGTCTATATATTATATAATATATACATACATACACACACGCATATATGTATATATATGCATATTCCCTTCAGCTACCCTGACACTGAGGTCTCATGAATCATACAGACCATCATTCCATGAAGGAATGTAAACAAAACAGTTCAACTTTAGCAAAACCCTTGTGATTTCTCTTTCTGATTTACCTTTTCATGATTCTCTTCTTATGTTTGAAAGTCAAATTTTCTATTCAGCTCTGGTCTTTTCACTGAGAAAGCTTGAAAGTCCTCTATTTTATTGAAAGTCCATATTTTGCCTAGGAGCATGATACTCGGTTTTGCTGGGTAGGTGATTCTTGGTTTTAATTCTAGTTCCATTGACATCTGGAATATTGTATTCCCAGCCCTTCAATCCTCTTGTGTTATTCTGATTGTGTTTCCACGATACTCAAACTGATTCTTTCTGGCTGCTTGCAGTATTTTCTCCTTAATCTGAGAGCTCTGGAATTTGGCCACAATATTCCTTGGACTTTTCTTTTTGAGGATGCGATTTATGGATTCTTTCAATTTCTATTTTCCCCTCTGACTCTAGAATATGAGGGCTGTTTTCCTTGATAATTTCTTAAACGATGATATCTAGGCTCTTTTTTTGTTCGTGGCTTTCAGGCAGTCCACTAATTTTTAAATTATCGCTCTGCACTGGATAGACCTCACCTAGCAACCATCCAGGCTGTCCTGGGCTGGAGCCCTGCTTCCCTCTGCTATTTTGTGGGTTCTGCAGTTCTAGAATTTGTTCAGAGACATTTTTTATAGGTTTTTGGAGGGACCTGGTGAAGAACCCATGCAAGTCCCTGCTTACCAGCTGCCATCTTGGCTCTGCCCTCCCCCCGCTCCTCCCCCATATAGTAGGGTCTTAATAAATGGACTGTCTGTCTCTCAGGAGAGTAGGCATTCTTTACCTATCCGGTTTTTCCTGTGATTATTAGGTTATGGTTCTTCTGAGTGATTGCAGATCAAAAGAAAAGAGGCCCTGAAGCATTCCGGCTTTAATACGAGGAGCTCTATACCATTCTCAAAGGAATATTTAGAAGATCCCACTATCTATACGGAATCTCTCTTTTTCATTTGTACTCTGTGGCAAACAACCTCCATAAAAGTGGTTAAAAATTCTGCGAGGTAGCTAAGTTCAGACAAAGCATTCCTTTTGTACTACACTCAGTGTATTCGCAAATGAAAGCTGAATATTTCTTACCATCTTCCTTTCGTGCATAGTTCAGACTACACCATACTTTGAGTGATTCAATATTTCAAATCCCCCTTCGCTATAATTAGAGGAGTAGTCAAAACATTGTTTCCAAATGAGCTGGCTTTAACTGATAAAAAACAAACAACAAACTTGACCCTCAGTGGACCAAGTTATATAGTCTGGCTTTTGAGATAGGCGAAGGTGATAAGTTAATACACAAAATTATAGTAATAACCAGACAAGCCCAAGAAAGCTAGACTCTTGCTTTCATTTTCCTGGGATTCCCCACTTTTAAAAGGCATCAAATTCTACTGGGCATTTCCTGACTGCCTACTTTGTGGCCTAAATGTACTCAGTCAGTTAATCCACAGAATTGCAAGTTGAGAGGAATCTCAGTCGCTTTTTAGTTCAATGTAAACCTGAAAAAGAATTCTCTCAATTACACACACACACACACATGCGCGCGCGCGTGTGTTTGTGTGGGTGTATTTATGGAGAGACAACGAGAGCAAGAGCGCTATATCATTGATACGTGCCACTAAAAATGCATTTTCCACCTTTCCTTGAAGATATAAGAAGGCTGTGGAGGAAAAAAAGAATGTTATTTTTACTGTCAGATCAGGGTGCTAGATCAGTTGGGTTTTTGCTTAACTGTTTTTCTTTATTACAAAATGAGAAGGTTCAAAAGGTTTGGAGAGAAGGGAAGAAGATATATCCAGACAACTGTAATATTTAAAAAGAATCAATAAAATATTTCTTTTACTTTTTTTAAAGAATGCCATTCCAGATAAGAAATTTAATAGTAACCTACAGCAAGCAACAAGAATGTTATTTAATCTGAAGAAAACATATTAAGTTCAGTCTTTCTAGGATACCACAGATTATTTCCACTCTACCAGTGGCTACTAACTATACTTACCAATATACATCTTTAAACATGTTTATAATGTAGACATACAAAAGAATACCGGGAAGATGGTGGGGTAAAAGGTAGCTCTTCTCTGACCAAATAAAATAATACAAATAAAATTCTTCTAAATTCAGAAAACTCAGCAACCCAACAAGAAAATCAATGAAAAAGCATGCCATAATATAATTATTACATTACTGTGTACAAAGCACTTAACAATCATATCAATTTCTGATGTTGAGACTTTGGTGCCAAGAACTTTCTTTTCTGGGTCTTCAATTCATGTGGCTTTAGCACTTGCAGAAGTAGGTGCCAGACTGCACCTCCACACAAGTTTCTTAGCACGTAGCATAGTACCCAGCACATAGTAAATACCTAATAAATACTTGTTGAATTGGGATGGCTATCTCCTCCACCAAAGCCTCTCCAAATGATGATTGGCTTGGAAGCAAGACCAATGTGGGAGAGGGAAAGGGCTGCCACTTCCCCTGGCTCCTATGCTTGTCTGTCAGTTGGCGACAGTTGGTCAAGAGTTGTTGGAGAATTAACAAAGATAAATTAAAAAAATTAAAAAGGGAACCCAAAATAAGCACCTTGAACATTTATGGCCCCCCTAACACAAAGATCATAAAAGATGAAATCGATTCTAATGTTAATTATATGAAATTGAAAAGCTTCTGCTTGCAAAAATTCCAACGCTACATAGATAAGAATGGGAGTTGTTGATTGGGAAAACAATCTTTGCATCAAATAGTTCTGATAAAAGGTTGTCAATAAGGACCTGATAGCCAAACTATATAATTAACACAAATACCTCTGATTAAGAGCCACTCACTACTTTCCAATGAATAAGTGGTCAAAGGATATGAACAAACATTTCTCAAAAGACTTGGAAACCATTAACAATCATATGAAAGATTATTCCAAATCACTAATCATGAGAGAAATGAAATATAAGACAACCCTGACCTGCAGCAAATTGGCAAAAATGATAGAATATGGGAATAGTCAATGTTGGAGAAGTTTAATGTCTGTTGATAAAATGGTGAATTGGTCTAATAATTATGGAAAGATACTTGGAATTGTAAGAAAGTGTAGACTAAAATGTCCACACTCAAAGATCCTGAGATTCTTATTAGAGACCCAACCATCCCCCCACTACTTTGATCCCTAGGTGTCAAATGCAGAAAGAACAATCCATATACCATACATGGAAATATTAATAGCAGCACTTTTTATGGTAGCAAAAAGCTGGAAATTAAGTAGATGCTCATCTGGGAAACATCTAAATAAACTGTAGTATATAATGTGTTACTGTACCAAAATAGTATCAAAAATTCAGAGAAGCTTGGAAAAACATGAACTGATAAAGAATAAAGTAAGTAAAACTATGCATAATGGTACTACAATTTGTAAAAACTTCAAAAATTAATAATTAATATTATAAAAGTGTCCCTGGTCTCCTTTGATACACTGACATTAGAATTTGGGAGTATCCTTAATTTTTGGAGAAGTTAGAATCTCCAAACAGATTTTCTAAGGGGATAACCAATACCCAAAACTGCAATTGAAACCTTTTGACTTTTTCATTACTGTTGAATTTCTCCATATGTGGCTTCCAGATTAAAATAAAATTTAAATTGGAAATTGCTTGAGTCAGTAGCACCTGTTCTCTAACAAAATCAACCACTGACCAGCATCTTTCTCCAAAGAAATTTTTTGTAAAATAATACATCTGAAGTATTAGCTAAAATCCACAGTGAAACCTGTTTTTTCAACAAATTTAAATGAGAAGAACCATGACAATTTAAAAAAACAACAAAGGAAATGAAACTTGACAGTTAGCTCTGAAGAAAAGTTGAAGTAATACATTTCCCTCCATTTTTCACCAAGGTGAGGGAGTTTGGGTGTAGAATAATGCATATACTTTCAGAGTCACCGATATGTTGCTTAGTTTTGCTAAATTGCATTTTTTTTAAGTTCTTGACAAAATTTTAAAATAAATCTATAACTTCATTTATAGATTTAATGAAGTGAAACCATCAGCTCCCTAGAGATTAAATTTCATAGTTTTGATTATATCTCTTGGGTACCTTAAAATGTGAGAACTCCTATTTATTTGCCTTCCTCTCCCCTCCAGAAAATGATGATTAAAATTAGTCAAATGTGTCACTGTGCCTACATGGGGGTGTGCCAATGTACTCCATTCACCATTCCAGTTAACCTTCAGAACTTTAAAGGCTTTCAACTCTCCTATGTGAATTGTCTCCCTATATAGAATATATAGCTCCTTGAGAGTAAAGCATAAACTATTTTTGCTTTTTTATTTGTAGCCACAATATTATGCACAAAATTAAATGCTTAATGTTTTTCCATTCATTCATTCATTTACTCATTCATTCAAACTAGATCCAGAGAGGGCTGAAGTGGAAGACTATCAAATACAGAACATTAAATATAATGTCAAACTGCGTTAATGCAATAGTTTTATAGAAGGGTTCCCCTCCCTGCTCCCCTGCCACCTTTTCTTTGCCCCAGCCTTTACTGTAGGAGAAGAACACAGGAGAGAGATTAGAAAATGGAGATGATATAAATTCAAGAGTAATACATTTTTTAAATGATTATGAAATTCATCAGATCTTTATTCTGGCTAGCTTTTATCAAGGTTTATTTAGAAAATACATAACCTGGGGATTTTTCATAACATTGCTATCCATTCAATGGCAGAAGGAGAAGTATACAGATCTATACTTTCCCATCCATTCAGAAAAATCTAGGGCAGTTTTTCAGTTTTCTCTGATTAAACTCAACTAATTATTCCTAATGTTCCCTCTGTACCAACTGCCTCTCAATGAAATGACAAAAGGGAAATTTTACTTCAAGCCCCAGCACCATCACTTAAAAGCTTTATGACCCTGCATAAATGTCAACCTCTGTGGCTCAGTTTCCTCATCAGTAAAACATGGAAATTTGTATTTTATTGCATCATTACAACTAGGATTTTAAACATCACAGAAACAAACAATTTTAGAGCCACAGAGGACCTTAGAGATAACTAGTATGCTCTTTCTCACCCCTATTACCTGAGGTCAAAATGTTACTCAGGCATAGAGATGTCCTATTGTCAGCCTAAAGCTCTCCTCAAAAAACTTACTCTAAGCTGGATGCTTAAGACTTCTGGCTCCTCTTGCCTCATCTAGTTGCTGCCCAAGGTTCTACATTTCATACCCCGTCATGGGATCCCACCATGGTATTGATTTTTGTAGTCAAATCCTCAGCAAGACTGCTACATCTTTGAGTGTAACTCCAGAACTCTGTGCTTCTTTTTCACTGAATTCTGCCTGGCAGTCTCTATTCAAATTTCCCAAGCATTTGGAATTTTATTCCTTCCCTTTCAAAATTCTACTGATCCTTCGAAGCTCAGCTTAAATGCTACCTCCTTCATGATGCCTTCATTATATCTCCCAGCTGAAATTAATCTCCTTTTTCTTTTTGTTTCTACCATACTGTATAATTGCCTTACAGTAATCATCACACTGTACCATGTATTAAGAGTTACTGCTCTAATAAGTTCATAAATTTATTGAGGGCAGTGGGTATGCCTCATTTAGCTTTCACACACAGGGCCAATGACAGCAACAATTTCATTGAAACACAATCTAGTACCCATGTTGGGGATAGAGTATAACAGCAGAGTGGGGGAATAACAGCCACGATGATGTACAGAGGGAAGTCTGAATGCCCCTAAATCACTACAGCAGTAGTGAAGGCCTGGCAGGGACCCTGAACAGTGGGTAACTGGGCTCTGATTGGTGATACCAAAGACTAACTGCCAGCCAGTATAATGAAATGGATAGAAGTACATATGATTACAGGCTGGCACTACTTGAAACTCTTACTATGGATCAGCTTGATAGTGAGAACAAAAGTTGACAACTGACTCCTTTAATGCTCTGGTGTAAGAAGGCAAGATACCTCAGAAGAAATCAGAAATATGAATGTTGGAAAGGCTTTAGTGCACTAAAGCAAACAACACACAATTACACGTAGTCTAAAAAAATAAAACTAAAAGAGAAACCTCCTCAGCATTCCCTCTCCATGGCATTCCTCCCTCAGGCTGAAGAAGGTGGACAAAACTGTAAAAAGATCTCACCAAGGGCTTCACACTACTTTTTGTCAACAATACCATCAGCTCCAAGTCAAACATTAATGTATCACTGTAGGGAAATAATAAAAAATAATTTTACCCTTAAACTTAAAATAAATGAACTAAGAGATGTAATCGATAAGTTATTAAAATCTAAAAAAGGAAAAATTAAATATCCTAAGTTCACTATTTTTCATGGACTGATAGGCAACAAATCCCCACTCTATATATAGGTACAGAGCTCAAAACTGGAACCAGACAGCAAATGTCTGAATATAGCACTGACCCATAAAAACTTAAGAATCTGTTTTAATAGTTGTCACTATACCAAATATTTGTACTATCCAAGGTATGTAGAATAAAAAGCTTTCAAAGTACAGTGACCTAGTAAGGATCAAAATCACATATGAACAGGATGAGGTGAGCATTGTCTCCATTGTCCTATCTGCTTCTAAGAGTTATACCAAAGATACTTTCAGTGAGCCTACAAAGGATATATTTATATCCCAATACTTTTATTCAACTATAAAAGGCAGTCATTTTGTCTATCTATGCAATAGTCTGTAGAACACTGACTATAAAGGAATGACAGGTTAGCAATTTGTCTCAGGGTTGTTTTCTTTCTGAACCGTATCTAAAAAAACAAAAATAAAAATGAGATACTAATATAAATAATAATAGCAGGACAGTAATTTGTCCTAGGTCTGTTTCTATTTTAACTTCATCAATAATTTTAAGAGCAAGATTACTATTATTGTTATTATTAACAATTTAACTGAGGGGAAATTCCCATACTGCAAATACAAATTTCAAAATATTCTTGGGAATTTAACACTTGGCCTAGTAATTATAGACAAAATTAAAAACAATATTTTCAATACATGTCACCATTTGAAAAGCTTTCAAATATTGAGAGCTAGCAAAAGAAATAAAAATCGTGATGAAACAGTAGGAGGCAACATGTATCATCCCCATTTTTCCTGCCAGTGGAGTTATCCCAAAAATGCTTGCAGTGAGTTTAAAGATGCACTTATATCCTAACAGTCTTACTCCATTACAAGAGGGACTAGTTTTATCCAGCTGTTTAACAGTCTGTAGAACATTACTTTCCCTCCATAAGTTTCTATCTAAACTTCATCAGAAAAAACAACAGTAACTGATGCTCATACTCTGTTAAGCTTTGCAAAACACTTCATATACAGGCTTAATCCACGTAACTCCTTTAAACTAACACTATAGGTATTAGCCGCATTTTAACAGATGAAGAAACTGAAGCTTGTAAGTTAGGTGACTTGCCCCTAATCACAAGGCTAATAAATATTTAAGAGAAAGTGTGCCTCAGACAGTAAGCACTTAATGTTTACTGAACAGAACTGGAAACCCTTTTTATTCTACTTTCAAATATTCACCAAGACAGCTCCACTTTCCAAGCAGATTTTCCTATTTGGAAAAGATATGTTTACTGACCTAATATAAATATTTACCAGTTCTATTTCTCACTGTAAATTGATTTTCTGGAATAAATCAATCCCAGGAGTTTGAATGATGTGAGCCAGTTTTCCTACGGCCTATCTGTCCCTGGATGAGTCCAGCATTAAGTTCCAGATCCCTAAAGCTAATGAAGCTCAAGAACAAGTTAAGAGAAGCCTCCAAGGTTTCTGCACCATCAACCTTTACCTAACATCTTGCCTATAGCTATTTTCAATACATAAACAGTTCACTCTTTAGTTAGATGGAAAATCTGGTTAACCAGAATATTTTATTTGTCAATTAGTAAGACTCTCAAATAGTTCAATAAAAGATAGCAATGGCATGGTAGAAAAGGCTCAGTCCTAGCTTTGCCATTAACTAGCAACTAAGTGCTTCTGTTTTTCTTCATCTCTAAGTTACGGTAGTCAGAAAAGATAATTTCAAAGATTTCTTTCAGTTCTCAAAAATTCTGATTTTAGAAAACAGCACAAAAAAGGATGGTGACCTTTTCACCCTTTACCTCCTCCAGGAAGCCTACATGATTCCCATAGTTGTAAGTACCCCCTATCCCACGGGAATTATTTTGCACATATTTACTTATCTGTGTACATGGTATTTATCTCAACAGAATTTATGTTCCTCAAGGGCAAGGACTATTTCGTTTCTGTATTTGTATCTCCAGAGTCTAAATACCGCCTATTATCATAGAAAGGACTTAATGAATGCTAATTGTATTTAATTAAATTCGTTTATGTTCCCAAAACATAGGCCTGGCTGTAATAACTGTGGCACAATGGATAGAGAAGTGGCTTTGGGGACTGGAAGACCTGGTTTCAAGACTTCTCCCTGACAAATACAAGCTATGCGACCATAAGTCACAACCTTTCAGTAGCTCCAGGTAACCTTCTCAGACTCTAAGTTACAAAGAGATATCAATCTACATTGACAAAGGGAGTACTGGTCTGAGGAGAAAACAACTTATTTTTCAACCATAAATTCATACTTTCTTCTCCTAGCTCTAAGTACATGCTGACCAAACAGTAAAGTGTTATTAAGGAAAGAGTACTATCACAAGTACTGTATCTAAAAGCAGAACCTTTACAAAGCAATAAGTTATAATTCTTATTTCTAATTTCTCAGAGTACTTTCCTCACAATGCTAGCCAAGAAGTTATTTTAATGTCATATTCTTTTCTGAATAATTTGTCTGCATCTCTTTTATGTTACAGGTGAAATTTTGGAGCTTTATATATTAACATCATGGTTTTATATTTCACACAGATAAAAGGAGAATCCACATTTTTTTTAAACAGAAAACTGCAAATCGGTAGATTAGCACTAAGAAACCTAATCTGACATTGTAATAAGATCAAGGTGCTTTACAAATAGAAAATTCAATAGAATCGATTTATTCAAAGCCAAGTTGGTTATTGGTGATCATTATAATAAAGGTAGGACTAAACTTCCTAAGTACTAACTAAAGACGAACACAAGTCAGAGAAGATGAGAAAAATTTTAAGTAACATTTTATATAAATAATTGACGTGAATTATGTATTTTTTATAATCACTATAGTAATTCCACTGATGGTCTTTAATCAATTTTTTAGTCAATGAGCATTTATTAAATGTCTGCTGTGTGCTAGACAATGGGGACACAAGAACAAAAATGAAAATCTTTGCCCTCAAGGTATTATTTAAGGTATACTTTGTTGATCCTAGTTGAACTGCTCTATGTCCTTAAAACTTCATTTCTCCTCCTTCTATATTTTTTTGGTCTAGTCTCAAACTTGCCTTCATCCTGTTCTTCACCTGGGACACTACATCTCCCATCTCTGTCTTTGCACTGGTCACCCCATATGCCTGTAATGCACCCTCCTTCCCTATGTCCACCCCACGGAGTCCTTCTCTTCCTGGAGGATATCCTGCAGAAAGCGTTCACTGATCTCCCAACTGAAAATGGCCTCTCTCTCAAACTAGGATTGTATTTTACTACTTCGTACATATCAGAATTTATTAACTTCAAACTTATTTTGTACATATATGTACTTTCTATAAGATCCTTTGTCAGGAGAAATTGTTTCATTCTTTGTACTGACCACTGAGAACTTCATCATGGTCAAAAACAGTAAGCTATTCTGAGTGACATTATGGTGTCGAGGAAAAAACATCAGACTTATACTAGGAAGACTTGGGTCTCCTTGACCTGATTCTTCACTAAATCTGTGACTTTTACCAAGTCAACTAATATTTCTTGATTTCTTCATTTTCAAAATAAGGTTTGTAGAGCGGTTAATTTTTAACATTCTCTCCAGTTCTAATTCCTATGATCCTACTAGAAAGCTATCTGAATAACCCTTCAGTGAAAGAACATCATTCTGTTCTTTCTTGCATCCCCCATAATGCTTTATACATAGAAGCCACTCACTTATCAATATCTACTGAATAAATAAATGAAGATAATGATGATAAGGGTTTTATTCCTGATCTGTGGAGAAGGTTATAGAAATTATTGCTCCTATAATCTTAAGTCTCATCAGAATGACTAAATTCTATAGTTTACTTATCAGATTTATGGAAAAGAAAAGAACTCATGAGATAACAAGAAACAGCATTACAAAATGCAAAATGGATGATTTTGATTATGTTAAATTGAAATGTTTTTGCACAAAAAAAAGCCAATGCAACAAAAATTAGGAGGGAAGCAGAAAATTGGGAGAAAATCTTTATAAGTAGTGTCTCTGATAAAGGCCTCGTTTCTAAAATATACAGGGACCTGAGCCAAATATATTGGAATACAAGTCATTCCCCATTTGAGAAATGGTCAAAGGATATGAAGAGGCAGTTTTCAGAGGAAGAAATTAAAGATATCTATAGGCATATGAAAAAATGCTCAAAATCACTACTGATTAGAGAAATGCAAATCAAAACAACTCTTAGATACCATATCTCCCCTGTCAGATTGGCTAAAATAACAAAACAGGAAAATGATAAATGCTGGAGAGGATATAGGAAAATTGGAACACTGTTACATTGCTGGTGGAGTTGTGAACTGATCCAGCCATTTTGGAGAGCAATTTGGAACTATGCCCAAAGGGCTATAAAAATGTTCATACCCTTTGACCCAGTAATACCACTTCTAGGGTTGTATCCCAAAGAAATCACACAAGAGGGAAAAGGACCCATACGTACAAAAATATTTATAGCAGCTCTTTTTGTTGTAGCTAAGAATCGGGAATCAAAGGGATGCCCATCAATTGGGGAATGGCTGAACAAGCTGTGATATATGAAGGTAATGGAATACTATTGTGCTATAAGAAATGGGGATGATATGGACTTCATAACAACCTGGAAAAACCTATATGACATAATGCTGAGTAAGCGGAGCAGAGCAAGGAGAACATTACATACAACCACAGATATATGGATTCTGTGAGGACCAACTCTTTTCAACAACACAAGGTACAAAGACAACTCCAAAGGACTCATGATGGAGAATGCTATCTACATCCAGAGAAAGAACTATAAAGTATGAATGAAGATTGAGGCACACTTCATGATAGCCTCCCCCCCCCACCTTTTTTTTCTTTTTCTCTCTTTTGTTTTTGTTTTGGGGTTGGTTTTTTTTTTTTGGTCCTCTTTCTTCTTTCGTATGACTCATTTCCTAGATCACAGTTCTTCTCCATAACTTGACTAGAGTGTAAATTAATTCAATGTGAAGTTATATGTGGAAGCTATATGGGATCCCATGCCGTCCTGGGGAGGGAGGGTGGGAGGGAGAGAAGAAAATCTGGAACTCAAAATTATGCAGAACCGAGTGTTGTAAACTAAAAATAAAAAAAAAATGCTTAAAAAAAAAGAATGACTAAATTCTAGTAAATATTATACAAATCTTACCTTCTTTGGCTTCATTTAATTTTCCGAGAGCTGTTCTTGCAGTACCTCTTCTGGCAAATGCCTTCAAATATGAACCATCTAACAGTATAGCTTGTGTACAGTCTTTTTCGGCCTCTTCGTATCTAACAAACACAGTTTTACAATTCCCAAATTCAGCTTTTAAAAAATTTTTAAAAGATTACATGAATAACGCAATTTAAAATGAAATACCAATCAAGAGTATTCACTCTTGTGAAGAAGAGCTACTTTTCATGTCCCTCAAAATTTTAAGTTCAGTGGGAGATGTTAACAGTGAAGTAAGTTAGGAGAAGAGAGGAAGTAAGTAAAATCTCAAACGAAAATGAGAATGAAGGATGTTGCCTGTTGCATTCCCTCCTCCAGGACTGGAAAAGACCTTAGAGATCATCCAGTACAGCCCCTTATTCTAGAAATGAGGAAGCTCCAGACACAAAGGGGCTAAGTGGCTTGTGCTAGTCCACCTACTAAAACCTCCAGCTTAGGTCTCCTAACTCCTTTTCCTTACCTCATCTCTAAGGTCCCTTTTTAAATGTGAGAAATCCTTCCACTGCATTAATGTAAGCTCTTTAGGGAAGGGACTGTTTCATTTTCACATTATATCCCAAGTACCTAGCACAGTACTGGCACATGATGGTTGCTTAACAAATACTTAATGAAAACATGGTTATTCTATCAGAGCCTTTTTTCACGTTACCGTCTCTCTTTCTTTGACATTTTTTCCTACTCTTTGATGTTCTTTTTTCCTGAATTGATCACAACCTCTACTTCTCACAATGAGCAACAAACCCAGGCAAGTTTCTTGCTCCCAGTCTCTCCTTACAAGGTCTTGTGGCTTCTCTTTTTCCCTTCTGTAAAATTTCCCTTATATAAACTCTCCTATCTTCTTTATGCTGTTTGTATTCTAGCAATACAAAGGAGCACATTTTGCACAGGTAAAAGTCCATAACTTAAATCTGTAACAGAGAGGAATGATTTAAAAAGTATATAAACAGCATAGCACAAAAAAGGTAATAGCCGTACAAGTTCACCCTTGAGTTCCTCTAAGTCTCCGGGTGAGGGTATAGACTAGCATTAGCCATCATATTACCATATTATTTTCTTTTCAAACTGGCAATTAATTCTAAAAGAGCTCATGAGATTTGCACTACTATGTATGCCTCCAAACTTTGGAGTAGAAATCTCTTAAACCTTACTCAGTGATCTTTTGAGTTTAAAGTAATTATGAGCACTTTCTTCTCATTCAAATGAATCTCTAGTATTATAAATATGGATGTTCTTTCCAACAATGCAGATCAGACCCCATCCATATCTGCCCTTCTTGTGCCTCTTTTGTCCAGTTCCACTCAAAAACCACAACAGGTCCACCCATCATTCTGAGAGACTTTCTCCAGACACTGGAAGGATAGCAACACTTAAGCTACCTACCATTAGTTGGTTATTTTTTGCCCTTACCACATGAACAGCCCAACTTTTTTTAGATCACACATTTCTCTAATGACACCCTTAACTTTTTCAGTAGTTCCTTATTTGCTACGTACCTCGACTTTGATTTCTGAGTGTAATCTTCAGCATCTAAAATATTATACAACTCATACCATTTAATACAGGGCAAAAATCATTATTAAAAAGATGGACCTTTGTTTCAGGGAAAAGTCTGAGATGATTAAAGGAGCTATGCAATTTCCCAATGTCAATACAATTCATTCCCTTCTGATTTCATTGTAGGCCTAAACGTTAGTTGACAAACACTGCCTGTCTGTCATAATCTAGACAACAGACTCCAAACCTCCCCTGCCCCCCACCAAATTAACTACCTGTTACAATCCCAATACTGTGCTAGTTCTAGCTATCAAAAACCTTATGTTAAAATCTGCAAGACCATACTAATTAAAGGAAGGTTTTGTGTAAAGGGAACTAGATTTCCAAAAAGGAAAGGAAGGAAAAGCCATAGTGGGTACTGTTCCCTTTCCCTACCACTGCTGTTCCTACCAGCTTAAACACTGGTTTTTGAGGCTTGGTCAACAATTGTGACAAAGCTCCCAGAGATTTACTTGAATCTGGACATTTTCCAAAATGTGGATGAATTTTGCTGCAATCTTTGAAGTAACAACAATAGTGCAAAATATGCTCAACTTGAAGTCAGGAGAAACCTTGTTTCAAACTCCACCTCCAAAATTCTATGGATGTGTGCCTGTGGGCAGGTTACAAACTTTCTCAGACTCATTTTCCTCATTTGTAAAATAACAATATCTATTTTAACTATCTCACAGGTTTACTAAGTAGAATAAATGAGAAAAGTACACTATGAACTTAATATGCTAAATTATCGTCAGCTTGCAAAAACTAAAGGAAGAATCTCTTCTTTATGTATTTGGTTGAAATCCAACTGCTTTTCCCCTCTTTATTCTCTTTACTGCCTTTTCTACCTCCCCTAAAAGCACATCTGGCGATGAGATGTTAGAGAGTCCACATACCTGGTGGTGAAGTTTACTATAAAATTTTTTATTGGTTATTTTTCATTTTTCTTCTGTTTGGTGTCCTTCAATGGCCTTAGGATGGCTTTGCTTAGAAGCATGTATCAAACTTTCTTTGAACTGGATTTATCCTTCACTAATTCTCTGCTTTAGATAATGTTTATAGTCATCTATCATTATCCTAAGATTTTTAGAAGCAAATGTATATTCTAAACCAGTTTTGCCAGTTGCTAACTCTCTTTTTGAGGCAAGTGTTTGACTAAAGTAGTTTCTGAGCTCTTATTGTGGAATTAATTTTTATCAGCTAAACATCTATATAAAATTATTAAGATATGTATTTATGTAATTTCTCTTGTCCATTACCTATTTTTCATCATTATTTTTTAAAAAGTAAAGGGTGAGTGGTTTCAACTGTAGGCTCTATCTTTTTTCTCATTATTTATTATCTCTGACAAGTTAGTGGTCTGACTAAGCAGAGATAGCTGATTCAAGAATGACAGCTTTTTTCCTGTCTGTTAAAATACAATCAGTTTCATTTTTGGTGATGCTACTTGGTCTTTGCTATATCCAGCATCTGTCTCAAATAAGGTGTTCATGTAAAAAGACATGAGACTTCCGTGTGTTATACATGTCTGACTACTCAGAACCCTTCTCTTCTGAGCCATGCTTTCTGATACATTTCTCAACATTCTCACCTTTTGCCACCTTTGTATTCATGTTACTAAGTATCAAAGTGTAAGATGATTTCATTTGGAAGGTCTTTTCTATGCTACTTGAAGGCTTTTTGACTCAGCAGGTATCTGAAGGAAAAGATACCAAAGACATGGAAAAAATTCTTGGGAACTGATATAAAAAAGGGCCAAAAAAATCCATCAAAAATTATCAAATTTATGTCTGCTTTCCCTTTATGAGACTCATCTCACAGCAATCAAGAACATCCTCACTGAGGATATGAGTAGGCAGGAAACAGAGCTTCCCAATCAATACTCTATAGAGGACCACAGCTTTACTATTTCTTGGACTAAAAGATGTAGAGAATATAAGATTTCACTGTATTTATCATTTGATTTGGTAGAGCAAAATAATGACTTATAATGTCTCTTCTAAGAAGGAATCTATCCATATAACGTAATTATTCAAGATTCCTTGAATGATACGATAACAGAAATTGTTCAATCACCATCTGTTTATAAACATAGGCAAAGCATAAAACAGGGAGACATGTTTACCAAAGGTGTTCACTATTGATAAGGGGAAGTCCAGTGCAGTTTTTGAGTTGAAGGTGGATTTCCTAAGGATGGTGAGGACTTCTAGGGGCTCCTGTTTGTATAAGACACTGTGCTGGCAAAATAATATACAACACCTCTTCTGGAAGAGATCTGTAACCACTCAAAAGAGTTTGGCCCACTTGTCTACACAGGAAAAAGCAAGTGAATGAAGAACATCTATTACTTACATTAAGACATACATATAGATGGACAAATCCACAGAGCATGTCCATTAGGATAATATGGCTGGGACTGAGAATAGATATAGATGGACAAGTTGGACCCAGAGTTAAAGAAGAAAGGGAAAAGGGTCTGGATTGCCTTCAGGAAACTGCAAAGCTCCTTTAACGATCCCAAGCTTCTTCCAAAAATAAATGCCAATTTTTATAATATACCAACATTCTAAGGGTGTTACTGCAGGGTGTTGAAACATGGAACGCAAGTCTCTGAAGAATTGAACATGACAGTGTCATACAGAGGGCAATGGAGAGGCACATGGTAGATGTGAGAGGGGTCCAAAAGAGAACCAATGAGGAACTTCAAAGACAGAAGCAAAAGATTATCATAAGGAAACATATGACAGGAAAAGAACATGGGCTAGGCACACTGTATGAAATGACAGGTAGACAGTCAGACTAACTGACTGGCTCACAATGTTAGGAGGAATGGAGAAAGGCTTGGAGCATGTTGGTTTGAACCCCTCAGCAGAGAAAGTATGGACATGGACAAGAGTCACATAGGAAGAGTAGGAATGGATGGGTTGCAAGCTGTATCATTAGAGGGTATATCCAAATGGATGAGATCACAGGTCTAGCTGCATATCTCAGTATTAACATCAGCTATTGATATTATTATAATAACAAATGGAACAACTAAGAGATTGAGCACAAACTAATAAGCATATTAAAATTGGGAAATACAGCAATATACAGTCTATGTATTATATTGTCCCTATTAGTTGATAAGCTCTCTGAGGGGAGGACTATCGTTTTTCATTTCCACAAGCATTTAGTAAGTACCACTAGGCTTTTTGCTAAGCAACAAGAACAAAAAGGCAAAAATGAAAATCTCTGCCCTCAAGGAGCTTAAAATCTGCTGGGGGAAAATAGCCTGTATTGGGTACATTAATATAAAATATATACAAAATCGTTTCAGGGAGAGAGAGGAGGCAAAAGGAGATCAATAAAGGTCTTATATAGGAGGCAGAATACAGCTAAGGTATGAAGGGAGCTAGAAATTGCA
>CM053623.1:223621011-223663708 GCA_028646595.1 Phalanger gymnotis
CGCACCCTCCCTGAGAAGGCAAGCAATTCAACATAGGCCACACATGTATCATTATACAAAACAGACTATATTTCCCTCCATCCTATCCTGTCTCCCTTTATTCAATTTTCTCCTTTGACCCTGTCCCTTTTCAAAAATGTTTGCTTTTGGTTACCTCCTCCCCCATCTGCCCTCCCTTCTATCATCCTTTTTTATCCCCTTCTCCCTACTTTCCTGTGTGTGTATGTTATTCCCTCCTCAAGTCAAATATGATGAGAGCAAGATTCACTCATTCCCCCTCACCTGCCCCCTCTTCGCTTCCAGCAGAACTGCTTTTTCTTGCCATTTTTATGTGAGATAATTTACCCCATTCTACCTCTCCCTTTCTCCCTCTCTCAATATATTCCTTTCTCACCCCTTAATTTCATTTTATTTTTTAGACATCATCCCTTCATATTCAACTCAACTTGTTGCCTCTGTCTATATATATATATGTATATTCCCTTCAACTACCCTAAGGCTGAGAAGGGTCACATGAATTACATACATCATCTCTCCATGTAGGAATGTAAACGAAACAGTTCAACTTTAGTAAGTCTCTTATGATTTCTCTTTCTTGTTTACCTTTTCATCCTTCTCTTGTTTCTTGTATTTGACAGTCAGATTTTCTATTCAGCTCTGGTCTTTTCATTAAGAAAGCTTGAAAGTCCTATATTTTATTGAAAATCCATATTTTGCCTTGGAGCATTGTACTCAGTTTTGCTGGGTAGCTGATTCTTCATTTTAATCCTAGCTCCTTTGACCTCCAGAGTATCATATTCCAAGCCCTTTGAACCCTTAATGTAGAAGCTGCTACATCTCATGTTATCCTGATTGTGTTTTCATAATATTCAAATTGTTTCTTTCTGGCTGCTTGCAATATTTTCTCCTTGACCTGGGAACTCTGGAATTTGGCAACAATATTCCTAGGAGTTTTCTCCTTGGGATCCTTTTCAAGAGGCAATCAGTGGATTCTTTCAATTTCTATTTTACCCTCTGTAATGTTCTAGAATGTCAGGGCAGTTTTCCTTGATAATTTCTTGAAAGATGATGTCTAGGCTCTTTTTTTGATCATGGCTTTCAGGTAGTCCAATAATTTCTAAATTATCTCTCCTGGATCTATTCTCCAGGTCAGTGCTTTTTCCAATGAGATATTTCACATTGTCTTCCACCATTTCATTCTTTTGGTTCTGTTTTATAGCATCTTAATTTCTCATCAAGTCACTAGCTCCAATCTAATTTTTAAGGTAGTATTTTCTTCAGTGATCTTTTGGACCTCCTTTTCCATTTGGCTAATTCTGCCTTTCAAGGCATTCTTCTCCTCATTGGCTTTTTGGAGCTCTTTTGCCATTTGAGTTAGTCTATTTTTAAGGTGTTTTCTTCAGTATTTTTTGGGTCTCCTTTAGCAAGTCATTGACTTGTTTTTCATGGTTTTCTTGCATCACTCTCATTTCTCTTCCCCATTTTTCCTCTACTTCTCTTACTTGCTTTTCCAAATCCTTTTTGAGCTCTTCCATGGCCTGAACCCATTTCATATTTTTCTTGGAGGCTTTTGATGTAGGCTCTTTGACTTTGTTGACTTCTTCTGGCTCTATGTTTTGATCTTCTTTGTCACCAAAAACAGATTCTAAAGTCTGAGTCTGAGTCTATTTTCACTGCCTGTTCATGTTCCCAGCCAACTACATGACCCTTGAGCTATTTTTTGGCCAGGGTATGGCTGCTTATAGAGTACAGAGTACTTTGTCTCAAGCTTTAGGGGCTGCGCTGCTGTTTTCAGAGCTACTTCTACACAGCAAGCTCTCCCACACCAGCATTCCTCCTCCCCCAAGAACTGCCAACTAGGACCAAGACCCAGATCCAAACAGGGCAAAGCAAGCTCTGCACTCCCATTCTGATCCATTGCTTAATTCCTCCAACGAGGTGGACTGCACCATCTCCTCTGCCCCCGGAGCTGGGGCCGGACTGCTGTCACTCTGATTTAGCAGTTTTTCCACTAAACTGTTCTGTTGTCTTTGGTGTTTGTGGGTTAAGAAGTCTGTTAACTGCCACAGTTCAATGATTCAGGGCCCTACAGCCTGCTCCACCAAACTCCTGATCTGGTTGGTCCCGGCATGGCCCATGCTGGGCTCTGCTCTGCTCTTGGCACTGTGTGATAGACCCTTCCCAGTAACCATCTTGGCTGTCCTGGACTGGAGCCCTGCTCCCCTCTAGTATTTTGTGGGTTCTGCAGCTCTAGAATTTGTTCAGAGCCATTTTTATGGTGTTTCCCCAATCATTCTTTCAAGGGGGGGTGATGAAATTGTTTTATATGCTTGTCTTATGTTATCCCTGTTATATTGTTGTGTAAAGTTCTGTTGACACCAGTTATCCCAAAATTCCCATTGCCTTATGTAAAGGATAAGAAAGATCTTGGGGCCAAATCTATTAGCAATTTAGATTTGAAGATCTTTCCCACCCATTAATAGGCCATGTGACATACTTACATCATAGAAAACCTAAGTCACATGTGGTGGGAGGAGCTTGCTGAGAGGAAAAAGGAAATTGTGTAACCAGAAATGCTGAGATAGCAGTTGCCACAATTAGAGCTGAGGGAAAGAGAGCAGATGTGTTTAAGTTTGCTTGTTGGTTGTGAGATCCCAGCAGGGGGCAAAAGGTTGTGGGATGGAGTGGTTCGCTGCTGGGACGTGTAGCAACAATTTGGCTAGCAGCTGTTGTGGGGATGAAATACCAACACAAGCCTAACAACAAGAATGCTGCCAGCACAAGTTCATTTGATCTGCTTTACTAAGGAAAGTAGCATTAAGGGGTTAACAATCTTACTTTAATCCAACATATGCATATAAACTCAGTTAGTTCAGGAGGAAAAGCCAGCAACCTGAACTTCAGAGCAAATACAAACAAATTATAAATGTACACAATATAAACAGACCTGATCACAATTCATAGTTACCAAGAAACCATCAACATCTGGGTTGGCAAGCCAGGGAGCTCTTAACAACAGCTGGCCCAGAGTCATGTGCCACTCCTCCTGTGGCTCAGAGCCCAAGCAAACAGCTCTGTTCTCTCTTTTTATACAGGCTTTAGACATCATCAGACATCATCTGAGCGACCAGAACATAGGCACCTATTATTGGCTATAGTCTTAGCAACAACCATTAGTACCGTGAGGGCTTTGTGCCCACATTGGCTTAGTGCCTAGTAAATAGGGGTTTGGGCCTGGGGCTTTGCATCTAGTCAGGCTCAATCAAAGACACTTAATTGTTTTTGGATTCTAAAGCAGTAAAAAAAAAAAAAGTCCTAACTTAATTGATATTATGGGATGTTGTGGACTCATTCCTTTTGGGATCTGGTTATTTGGTGTCTGAATAAATGGTTTACTTCTTCTACCTTCTATGTGGAGAGTCTTGTATATTTTTCTATACAGAACCACATAGGCATTTTGACAATTATCATCTATATTATGATTCTTGCCTTCCTGATACAGTGGCCTACAAGGTTGTTTGGGGAAAGGAAAGGGAAAGCTTGATTAATAGACCTTCTGCCCTATCTGCAGAGGCCAAGCAGAACAGATGATGTCACTTCTTCCTAATTTCTGTTTGAGGGCAGACGTATACATTTAGAGAAAAGTAAAAAGACAGGTATTCATTTACCCAACTGGGTGGTGTCTGGTCTCCAGAATCACTTTCTGATGCCTTATGTTGAGGATCTCAGCTTTGCCTAGGGTGACAGAAGAGAATAAAGTTTCCTTCATATCTGTGCTTCTTTGTCCCCCACCCCCTCCCTAGCTACCTTGCCTTTATATGGGGAAAAGAATCACAGGTATCCAGAAGAGATTCAGTAGGATTCCAACATCTTGAATTACGTACCTCTTGGTATAAGACTAGTAAAAGCTTTATCCCATGTTCTTCTTCAGTATCCAATGAGCAGTTCTGACAGTAGAGGTGGCATCAGCTATGCTGAGTGGCTACTTCTGTGATGAAGAATAGGGAGGCAGCCCCAAGTAGCCTGTGCAGCTGGCCAGGAGAGCAATGCCTCAGGTCCATCCCACACCCAGTCTCTATGGAAGGTTTTGGAGATTATGCAAAGCTGCTCTACCCCACACCAACCTCCAAGTTCTCGCAGTGTGCTCCACCATCCTTCCAAATGGCCATGAAAGTGGGGGAGGGCTGGCAGCCAAGCAGAGCCAGGGCTCTCCACATGACACTCATGAAGGGAAGGGGGGAGGACTTGCTCCCCACTCCTTAATGTCTGCTCCTGAGCCTGCTACCTCAGGAGAACCAAGAGCTGGCGCTGGGTGGGGGAGGTTACTCCAGAGTCCTATGCTGGTGGGCAAAGCTGCACACATCCTCTTTTCCCATCCCTCCCTCCTTTCCTCTCTCCCTGAGGCCAGAGCTGGACCTAGCTGGACCTCACACCCATGCCAACAGCCTTCTTCTTCCTTTCTCCTCCTCTGCCTTCCCCTCCTCTTCTTCCTTCTCCGTTGACTCCCCCTCCTCTTCCTCTTCCTGTTGTTACTTCTTTTTCTTCTTCTTCTATCTCCCCCTCTTCTTTTTCCTCCTCTTCTTCCCCTCCTCCTGTGCTTTCTCCTCCTCTTACTCCTTTCTCTTCCTCTTTCTCCTCCTCTTCTCTTCTTTCTCCTCTGCCTCCCCCTCCTCCTCCCTCTCTAGTCTTCCCCCTCCCCATGGTGTCACTTTCTTTTCCTTCCCTTCTTCCTGAAGGCAGCAGCTCTTCCTGGGGACCAGTTTCCTATTTGCTTGTGTCCCCACATCTCAGCCCCCTTCCTCCCTGGGCTAGTCTGTTTTGGGTCCTCCCTTGGATAACAGAGCCCCACTTCTTAGGGTGGAGGTTGGGGACAGGGCCAGAGTAGTGTGTGGATGCCTGTGGATGCATGTGTAGTGTGCCCAAACCCTGAGCTACCAGAGTTCTCATTGCTTGCATGCCTTTGAGAGCCATGAAACCTGGTTTATCTGGCTTGGACTTCATGCACAGCATATGGAGTTCACTGTTGTCACCATGAAATGGTGTACATAGATCTATGGGTCAGTTTTTTTGAAGGTTCTAAAGAGAGATGTGTTAGATTTAAACCATAATGGGATATTCCTGACTTCTCTTGATTTTTGCCCAGAGCACCAATCCACATATCTAAACATTTCTTTTTTTGAATTTTATCATTTTTATTTAATATTTTAGTTTTCAACACTGATTTCCACAAGATTTTGACTTACAAATTTTCTCCCCATTTCTGCCCTCCCCCCATTCCAAGATGGCATGTATTCTCATTGCCTCATTCTTCAGTCAGCCCTCCCTTCTGTCACCCCACTCCCCACCCCATCCTCTTTCCCCTTGCTTTCTTTTAGGGCAAAATAGATTTCTATGCCCCATATCTTGTTTCCCAGCTGCATGCAAAATCAACTTTTTTTAGCATTTGCTTTTAAAAATTTGAGTTCCAAATTCTCTATCCTCTTCCCTTCACACCCACCCACTCTAGGAAGGTAAGTAATTCAACATAGGTCACACGTGTATCATTATGTAAAACACTTCCGCAATACTCATGTTGTGAAAGGCTAACTATAATTCCTTCCATCCTATCCTGTCCCCTTTTATTCAATTTTCTCCCTTGACCCTGTCCCTTTTCAAAAGTGTTTGCTTTTGATTACCTCCTCCCCCATCTGCCCTCCCTTCTATCATCCCCCCTTTTTATCCCCTTCCTCTTACTTTCCTCTGGAGTAAGATACCCAATTGAATGTGTATATTATTCCCCCCTCAAGTCAAATACAATGAGAGCAAGATTCACTCATTCCCCCTCACCTGCTCCCTCTTCCCTTCAAATAGAATTGCTTTTTCTTGCCACTTTTATGTGAGATAATTTACCGCATTCTATCTCTCCCTTTCTCCCTCTCTCAATATATTCCTCTTTCACTCCTTAATTTCATTTTATGTTTTAGATATCATCCCTTCATATTCAACTCACCCTTTGCCCTCTGTCTATATATATGTATACTCCCTTCAACTACTTTAGCACTGAGAAAGGTCTCATGAATTACACACATCATCTTTAAATGTACGAATGTAAACTAAACATTTCAACTCTAATAAGTCCCTTATGATTATTCTTTCTGGTTTACCTTTTCATACTTCTCTTGATTCTTGTATTTGAAAGTCAGATTTTCTATTCAGCTTTGTTCTTTTCACTGAGACAGCTTGAAAGTCCTCTATTTTATTTAAAATCTATTATTTCGCCTTGGAGCATTATACTCAGTTTTGCTGGGTAGGTGGTTCTTCATTTTAATCCTAGCTCCACTGACCTCCAGAATATCATATTCCAAGCCCTTAAAGTGGAAGCTGCTAGATCTTGTATTATCCTGATTGTGTTTTCACAGTACTCAAATTGTTTCTTTCTGGCCGCCTGCAGTATTTTCTCATTGATCTGGGAGCTCTGGACTTTGGCAACAATATTCCTAGGAGTTTTCTTCTTGGGATCTTTTTCAAGAGGTGATCAGTGGATTCTTTCCTTTTTCTATTTTACCCTCTGTAATGTTCTAGAATGTTAGGGCAGTTTTCCTTTGATAATTTCTTGAAAGATGATGTCTAGGCTCTTTTTTTGATCATTGCTTTCAGGTAGTCCAATAATTTTTAAATTATCTCTCCTGGATCTATTCTCCAGGTCAGTGCTTTTTCCAATGAGATATTTCACATTGTCTTCCACTTTTTCATTCCTTTGGCTCTGTTTTATAATTTCTTGATTTCTCATAAAGTCACTAGCTTCCGCTTGCTCCAATCTAATTTTTAAGGTAGTATTTTCTTCAGTGGTTTTTTGGACCTCCTTTTCCACCTGGCTAATTCTGTCTTTCAAAGCATTCTTTTCCTCATTGGCTTTTTGAAGCTTTTTTGCCCTTTGGGTTTGTCTATTCTTTAAGATGTTATTTTCTTCAGTATTTTTGGGGGTCTCCTTTAGCAAGTCATTGGCTTCTTTTTCATGATTTTCTCGCATCCTTCTCATTTCTCTTCCCAATTTTTCCTCTACTTCTCTTACTTGCTTTTCCAAATCCTTTTTGAGCTCTTCCTTGGCCTGAGACCAGTTCATGTTTTTCTTGGAGAATTTTGATGTAAGATATTTGACTTTGTTGACTTCTGCTGGCTGTATGTTTTGTTCTTCATTGTCACCAGAAAAGGAATCTAGAGTTTGAGTTTGAGTCTGAGTTCTTTTTCACTGCTGTTCATGTTCCCAGCCAACTACTTGACCCTTGAACTTTTTGTCAGGGATGACTACTTGTAGAGTAGAGAGTACTTTGTCCCAAGCTTTAGGGGCCAAGCATTGCTGTTTTCAGAGCTACTTCTACTCCACCGTCACTGCAAGCTCTGTCACAGCAGTACTCCTTGTCCCCCAAGAACTGCCAACCAGGACTGCAATCCAGATCCAAGCAAGGCACAGCAAGAGCACATGCCTTTGTGCCCACAAAGCACTCCTTGCACTCCTGCTCTGATCCACTGCTAGATTCTTCCCACTGTGTGAGCCAGGGACTCAGTAAGCAGCTGATACTGTAGCTCTGAAAGCAGCCTCAGGAGCTTCCTGCTCCTGCCACCACCACCGCTGCACCACCTCTGCCACCCCCAGGGATGGGGCCGGACCACTCTAATTGAGATCCCACAGTTTCCCACTAACCTGTTCTTTGGCGTTTGTGGGTTGAGAAGTCTGTTAACTGCCACAGCTCAGTGATTTATGGCCCTAAGGCCCCTTTAAGCTGGCTGACTCCAGGTCTGGTCTGTCCTGGCATAACCCACGCTAGGCTGCATTCCACTCCCAGCAGTGTGCAATAGACACTTCCCAGGGACCACCCAGGCTCTCATGAGCTGGAGACCTGTTTCCCTCTGCTATTTCATGCATTCTGCAGCTCTGTAATTTGTTCAGAGCCATTTTCTACAGGTATTTGGAGGGATTTGGGGAAGAGCTTAAGCAAGTCCCTGCTTTCCAGCCACCATCTTGGCTCCACCCCACTATCTAATCATTTCTTGACTATTTGCTTTCCATTTCAATCTCATGTACATTAAAAATTAATGCTTTTTTGAAAACTTTTTTTTCAACTTGAGAGGTATGTTTGGGAATGTCATGTTTGTCTTGGATTTCTACTTTTTTTTTTTGAAGTTTTTGAAATGTCATAGTTGGGTTACTGTCACTTTTTTCTTCACTCCATCCCCGTGCTCGAATTTTGAACCATGTGATATTTATTTCCAGTTTTCCATGATGTCCTTATTGTAGATTTAGTTTTAATTTTCACTCAGTGGTGTTTTGTGATTTTCATTGTGTTTCTCCCTTCAAGCATCCAGCTCCTCTACAGGTTTTATCTCACTTCCCTGTTTTCTCCTCTAGCCTTCCTTCTTTCCTTGCTTCCTTCCTTCTGTCCCTCTCTCCCTTCCTCTCTCCTTCCCCCTCTTTCCTTCTTTCTTTCTTTCCTTCTTTCCTTCCTTCCTTCCTTCCCTCCTTCTTTTCCTGGTATAGATCAAAATTCTGAAATCATTCTGTAGCTCCCTCTTTGAAGGCCTTCAGAAATCCAAAACCCAAAGTTCTATCTATAACTGAATGACCCAGGAAGAAGATGAGCCAAGAATGCCACTCCTGGATGGCAGTGTGGAAGATGAAGATAGCAAAGAGCCTGGGATGGACAGATTCCTGAAGGACAGTGGGAGCAAAGAACCCCTATCTTTTCTGTCCAGCAATGAAAACTACAATGCTTTGGACTCCAGCCCAGTGCATATCACAGTTTCCAACTCAGACCTCATACAGCCTGGAGACCTCAGTATGACCCTTAGAACTTTGGCTTCCATCCATGATTTCTCCTATTTCCTCCCTTATCTTCCCTTTTTCATGTGACATTCATGCAGTAATAGGACTGATCCTTTGGGTATGCAATGTGTGTATTCCTGCCCAGCCATCAGAGGCAAAAGCAGACACATTCAGGGACCCTCAATTTGACTTCGAATTGGTATTTGTGGTCAGGGGCTTCATAGCTGATGCAAGCAGTGCTGGGGTCTCCTCATGTTGGGCTCTATAAATCAATAGTGTTCTTTGTTAGCATATTTAAAAGAAAGGTAACAGCCCCTTTTAGCCCCAAAATGATTTCCTGTATTTGTGTGCCTAGAACACAGGAAAACCTCTTGGCTCCTATGAGCCAGTGTGAGCTATTAGCTAAACAAGGATGCAGAGGGAGAAAATCTCTAAAAGGAAAAAATATAGTACTGGAGTGGGAATGGAGGGAGGAATGATACTTGCAGACAATGATTGCTTTTAAGCAAGTCTTCCATTTTGAAAATTTCTACTCAAGCTCCTTAGCTCTTTCAGGCTTTCCTTACCATCTATCCGGAGTTCTTTTTATCCCTTTCCTCCCCTCTTCTGTCTCTTTTTTCTCAGTGGTAATAATTAAGAGAGCAGGGAAAACACGGAGTGAGTTGAGTGACCAAATCTTAGCTTGGTTTACCAGGACTCAGTTTGACTGAACTCCCTTCTGCCTCTGGAGCCAAGGGAGGCTGGGGTTATTGTTTGTGGAACCAGTTTTGGTCCTGAAATGATTCCATTTGAACAGTAAAGTAAACCAAGCAACTTCAGTCTGTTGTTTGTATGTATTTGCCTTGCTGGTGTAATGTGCCTTCTCCAAACTGCCATGTTGTCAGAAAGGGGAAAGACCAGTTTTTAAATGTCATAGAAAAAAGCCTTGACCATGGAGGGGGTCATGCATTGAGTGGTAGGTAATGTTTCCTGGGGTCTGGGCAGAAGGGGTGCTCTGGATCTGACTTTCCTTCAGCTGGACACATATGAGGGACTAGAAACTGGCAGATCTTGGGCAAAAATAAGCCATTAGAATAGACAGAATAACTAAGTTTTCTATCTATCACAACCCTTGGTATTTGCAAAGGGGTGTGCCAAGGCTCTGCCAACTCTAGGTGTCGAGATGGGTAAGGGAGACAGTGTTTAAGGAGCTCTCAGGAGAGGCTGAGGAAGGTTGTTCAAGTCAGAGACAGGGCAGGCCTAGCTTCACAGGGTTTGGAAGAACAATGCTTAACTGCCTAGTTAACAGCTTTGAATCCTCTCTGATTTACTAAGTTTGTTTCCTTGCAGTCCTGTGATGTCTCAGCTTAAAAAGTACCTGTTATCAACTAGGTGCTTGACTAGTATTTGGTTAATTAAGGCAGCAAGAAGAGCTCACTCTCTCACCCTCGGTTCTCCACACTCTCCCCATGACCTTTTCCAGCAATGAACTCTTAACTGTTGCCCAAAAAAGCCCTGTGTCTTCCCTGACCCCAATACTTCACAAAGTCTCCCCCTTCCAGCCTAACATTCAGAAGTTGGAGACTTTGCTGAGAGATTTTTTTAAAGTGTTCCTTAAGAAGAATAAGATGGAGCTGTGCTTTCTGGGAGCTCTATTTTTATCCCTGCTGATGTTAACTGAAGCTTTTCTCTATGTGGGGTCAGGCCTAACGTTCGTATTCATCATTTTCCATCTCCATTAGACGATGGAAATCTCACCAAGAAAAAGGGATGGAAAAAAGGAGGAGGGACTTCAAAGCTCTAATAAACTGCCAAATTGCCAAGAATCCAAATCACCAAATTCTCTTCTTATTATAAGGAGGATCTTTTGAGGACTGTGAGGAGGACTCTTTCTCCTCTCTGCCATTTTCCACTTGAGCTGTCTAACTTGGTAGAAATAAGGAAATAAAACATTGCTAACTCATGGCCACACCCCCAACACTACATAATCCCTCATCCTAGGAAATAAAAGGAAATTTAGTATGATTTTCAAGGATTATGTGATTCAGTGATCATTTTTTTAAGAGTTTTTATTTTTAGTTTACAACACTCTTTTCCACATGATTTTGAGTTCCAGATATTCTTTCCCCCCTCCTCCCCAAGACAGAATGGCATCCAATATATCTTCTACACATAACTTTGCATTAAACTTATTTACACAATAGTCAAGTTGTAAAGAAGAATTGTGACCAATGGAATGAATCATGAGAAAAAAGAAACAAAACCAAAAAAAAATAGAGAAAAAAAAAAGAAAACAGAGAGCAAATCGTTTGCCTCAACCTGCACTCAGACTCCATAGTTCTTTCTCTGGATGTAGATATCTCTCTCCATCATGAGACCTTTGGAGTTGTCTTTGAACCTTGTATTGCTGAGAAGAGCCAAGCCTATCGAAGTTAGTCATCACAGAATCAATACATCTGTGGTTCTGTACAAAATTCTCCTGGTTCTCCTATACTCACTAAGCATTATATTGTGTAGGTTTTTCAAGGTTATTATGAAGTCAGTATCTAGCGCAATAGTATTTCATTACATTCATATACCACAACTTGTTCAGCCATTCCCCAATTGAAGGGCATCCCCTTGATTTCCAATTCTTTGCTACCACAAAAAGGGCTGCTATAAATATTTTTGTACATATGGATCCCTTTCTCACTTGTGTGATCTCTTTGGGATACAGCCCTAGGAGTGGTATTGCTGGGTCAAAAGGTATGAACATTTTTATAGCCCTTTGGGCATAGTTTCAAATTGCTCTCCAGAATGGCTGGATTAGTTTACAACTCCACCAACAATGTAACAGTGTTCCAATTTTCCCACATCCTCTCCAGCATTTATCATTTTCCTATTTTGTCATTTTAGCCAATCTGACAGGAGACATGTGGTACATAAGAGTTGTTTTGATTTGCATTTCTCTAATCAATAATGATTTAGAGCATTTTTCACATGCCTATAGATTTCTTTAATTTCTTCCTCTGAAAACTGCCTGTTCATGTACTTTGGCCACTTCCCAATTGGGGAATGACTTATATTCCTACAAATTTGGCTCACTTCCCTGCATGTTTTAGATATAAGGCCTTTATCAGAGACACTAGTTGTAAAGATTTTCTCCTAATTTTCTGCTTCCCTCCTAATCTTTGTTGCATTGGCTTTGTTTATACAAAAACTTTTCAATTTAACATAATAAAAATTATCCATTTTGCATTTTGTACCGCTCTCTAACTCTTGTTGTGTTGTGATTTTTTTTCTTTCCCATAAATCTGATAGGTAAACTATTCCTTGCTCTCATAGATTGCTTATAGTATCAGCCTTTATTCCTAAATCATGAACCCCTTTTGATTTTGGTATACAGTGTAAGACATTGGTCTATGCCCACTTTCTGCCCTACCATTTTCCAATTTTCCCAGCAGTTTTTGTGAAATAGAGAATTCTTAGCCCAGAAGCTGGATTCTTTGGGTTTATCAAAGAGTAGATTACTATAGTTGTTGACTATTGCGTTTTGCGTACCTAACCTATTCGACTGATCCACCACTCTGTTTCTTAGCCAGTACCAAGTAGTTTTGATGACTGCTGCTTTATAGTACAGTTTAATGTTGGGTATGGCTAGGCCACCATCCCTAGCCTTTCTTTTCCTTAATTCCCTAGATATTCTGAACCTCTTGCTCTTCCAGATGAATTTTGTTATTATTTTATCCATCTTTGTAAAATAATTTTTGGTAGTTCAATTGGTATAGCGCTGAATAAGTAGATTAATTTAGGTAAAAATGGTCATTTTTATTATATTAGCTCAGCCTAAACATGAGCAACTGATGTTTTTTCATTTATTTAGATCTGACTTTATTTATGTGAAAAGTGTTACATAATTATGTTCATATAGGCCCTAGGTTTGTCTTGGCAGGTAGACTCCCAAATATTTTATGGTATCTACAGTAACTTTGAATGGAATTTCTCTTTCTATCTCTTGCTGTTGTGTTTTGTTAGTAATGTATAGGAATGCCAAGGATCTTTTTGTGTTTATTTTATATCCCGCGTCTTTGCTAAAGTCATTATTTCAAGTAGTTTTTTACTTGATTCTGTAGTATTCTCTAAGTAAATCATCATATCATCTGTAAAAAGTGATAATTTAGTTTCTTCTTTACCTATTCTAATTCCTTAAATTTCTTTTTCTTGTCTTATTGCTACAACTAACATTTCTGGTACCAAATTGAATAAGAGGGGTGATAATGGACATTCTTGTTTCTCCACTGATCTTATTGGGAATGCATCTAGCTTATCCTCACTACAAATAATGCTTGTTGATGGTTTTAGGTAGATGCTATTTATAGTTTTAAGGAAGGCTCCATTTATTCCTATACTTTCTAGTATTTTTAAAAGGAACGGGCATTGTATTTTGTCAAAGCCTTTTTTGGCATCTATTGAGATGATTGTAAGGTTTCTGCCAGTTTTGTTGTTGATATGATCAATTATGCTGATAGTTTTCCTAATATTGAACCAGCCTTGCATTCCTAGAATAAATGCTACATGGTCATAGTGTATTATTCTCCTGATAAGTTGCTGCAATCTTTTTGCTAACATTTTATTTAAATTTTTTGCATCAATATTCATTAGGGAAATTGGTCTATAATTTTCTTTCTCTGTTTTTACTCTTCCTGGTTTGGATATTAGTACCATATTTGTGTCTTAAAAGGAATTTAGTAGGACTCTTTCACCTATTTTTCCAAATTGTCTATAAAGTATAGGAATTAATTGTTTTTTAAATGTTTGATAGAATTCACATGTAAAAACATCTGGCCCTGGATATTTTTTCCTAGGGAGTTCATTGATGACTTACTCAATTTCTTTTTTTAAAATTTATTTCTTTTTTTTTAATTTTTAGTTTACAACACTCAGTTCTACATAATTTTGAGTGCCAGATTTTCTTCCCTCCCTTCCCCCACTCCCCAAGATGGCATGGAATCTGATATATCTTCTATGTATAACTTCACATTGAACTTATTTACACACTAATCAAGTTGTGAAGAAAAATTATGACCAGTGGAATGAATCATGAGAAATAAGAAACAGAACCAAAAAAAGACCCAAAAACAAAAACAAAAGAGAGGAAAAAAGGGGGGGAAAAAGGCTGGCATAAAGTGTGCCTCAATCTGCATTCAGACTCCATAGTTCTTTCTCTGGATGTAGATAGCATTCTCCACCGTGAGTCCTTTGGAGTTGTCTTTGCACCTTGTGTTGCTGAGAAGAACACAGTCCATCAGGGTTAGTCCTCACAGAATCCATATGCCTGTGGTTTTGTATAATGTTCTCTAGGTTCTGCTCCGCTCACTCAGCATTATATAGTATAGTTTTTTTCCAGGTTGTTATGAAGTCCGTATCATCCCCATTTCTTATAGCACAATAGTATTCCATTACTTTCATATACCACAACTTGTTCAGCCATTCCCCGATTGAAAGGCATCCCCTTGATTTCCAATTCTTAGCTACTACAAAAAGAGCTGCTATATTTTTGTATATATGGGTCCTTTTCCCACTTGTGTGATCTCTTTGGGATACAGCCTTAGAAGTGTTATTGCTGGGTCAAAGGCTATGAACATTTTTATAGCCCTTTGGGCATAGTTCAAAATAGCTCTCCGAAATGGCTGGATCAGTTCACAACTCTACCAACAATGTAACAATGTTCCAATTTTCCTACATCTTCACCAACATTTATCATTTTCCTGTTTTGTCATGTTAGCCAATCTGACAGGAAATATGTGGTACTCTGGTCATGCAAAGGCATGTCTGGGTTCATGGCATTGATGTTAGTTAGCTCCACTCCCCTGGGGCTCAGTTATTCTCCTTGTTCTGCTGAGGCGAGCGCTGCTGGGACACCTCTCTTACTGCACTAGTCTCCTCCCCCCACCACAGGAAGGGCCCTCTCCTCAACTTTTCACGCTACTGAAGCCCCCCTTCTGGCTCCTCTGTTTCTCCTGATGTAGTGTTCTCTGGGTTTATTCAAGGGAGGGATGACAGCTGTTTTACCTGGATATCATGGCTTCCGGAAGTTCAAGAAGGCAAGTTTCAAACCTTTAGACTGTGGGCTGGAGGCCTCCAGGCTAGGTGCTCCCATAGCCATAGTCTCTGCACTCGGACAGACTTCTGTCCTGGTCTGAGAGGTCTGGGGCTAGATGATGGCCATAGCCTGTACTTCGGCCCTGTGCCTGTGTTTGCTCCAGCATTCCACTTGCCCAGTGACCTCCCAGACCAGCGTGCTTGCTGGATTCCTCTGCTGTCCCCGGTTGGTTTGGTCTGTGTGCCCAGCACTCCTATCCGTCTCAGTCTACTAGTGGCTTCTAACTCCCTCAAATCTGCTCAGATTCACTTTTTTAGACGTATCTGACAGAATTTGAGAGAGAGCTCCGGTAGTTTCTTCCTTTCACTCTGTGTGTTCTTATTGTTGGTCTTATACAGCCACAGCAGTGGCAAGCCACAATGTTGTTACACCTACCTGTTTATATCTAAGTAAATATGAAATATAAATAAGTATACATAATAAGTAAATATAAATAAGTAAATATGAAGAATATACAAACTACCTACAAAGAAATTTGGTTGTACATGGTGGGGCATAGCAACTAGGACACTCAAGATAGGACTTGTATACACTTGAACTGAGCCTTCAAAGGACATTGGGCATTCTGAAAGACTCAGGTAGGGTAGGATTACATTCCTGGCATGGGAGAAAGGCTTTTTGAAAGCCTGGAGATAGGAGATGGAATATCTTTTATAAGAAATAGTAGATAGGCCAGTTTGCTTAGAACTTAAGTGTATGAAAGGAAGAAACATAGAGTAAGCCAGAAAAAGTATGCCGAAGCCAGATCGTATGGAACCTTCAATGCCCAACAGCACCTTAATTATTTCCAGAATACTTCATCCCTGGCAGATAGTGTCCTCCATGGGCAAAAGCTTTCAAGATCCCAGAATCAGGTCCACATCACAGTGAAGCCTCAGAGAAGTACTTCTGCTCACAAGTTGGAAAAATTAGCCACTATTGAGAACAGACATCCAGAAAATGCCCTCTCTTAGCCCCTTGTGCTTACAAAGCCAACAGTAACTTACTTGTGCTTTCGATCTCAGAAAGCCTCCTTGACTTGCCACAAGGTTATTCTGATCTGTGTCCTGCTTCTACTTGGGGCACTGAGGACCTCTGCCATTTCTGTGATCATCAGTGCCCTTAGTAGTGACTCAGACTTATACCATTCTCTCACCTATAAACATATCCATACCCATTATCACTCCCACAGAAGGGCCAAGCTCCCTGCCATAGAGCTGATTTTATACTTAAAAATGTTTAGCAAAAGGATGTTCAGTTCTTCCATTCGGTAAAGAAGTTCTTACTGTGATGTGACCAGATTCAACAAATTCAGTAGCCACTTGACGCAGTTCCAAGAGACAAATTTCCGTAGCATAGTATTACAGCAATTTCCACAAAGTGCTTGTGGGGAACTTCAAAAAGATCTTCAGCCAGTGCTTCTACTGACCATGGTTATGTTGCTTTCCTCATAGGACTTTGGGTTCAGAAGTAGGGATGCACAGAATTATAAGCAGAACCAAAAGGGCATGGGGCAAACTAGCACCACCTCTTACTTTGATTGCTGCATCTGTTTAATTTGTCAGGAAGTGCTGACCTGTGATAACTTGGTCACTCTTAGAGCTTTGCACGTTGTAGGTGGATTGAAAATAGTATCCTGTTAAATTTAATTTTTAAAAAAGTGGAACAACCTCCACAACTTCTATTGATACTTGTATGAAGTAAGGCCTCAGAAGACTAATCTGTTAAAAGACTGGTTACTTGGCTACTCAGGGGATGGTTCAATACAGGGCCATTCACATAGGCCCCTTCTTTCCTAGAAATGAAAACACTGGAGCATCAAATTCCTTTCAAGATGCAGGCCTGTCCAGATGAACAGTTGTGATTGGGAGATAATAAATTGGAGAATGCAGAGTATTAATCTTTGAGGTCTGAAAGTATCTGAAAGTATAATCCTGAAGTATCTGGAAAATTTACCAAGCCTGACCAGTGAATTCTCTGATGCCGAAAACATATCCAGATTATATCTTTGCTACTACTTATTTCCTATGTAACCTTGGACTAGTATCTTGAGTTTAAGTACAGTTATCCCTTCCACATTTGAGGGTCAGCATAGGAAATTAAATAGGAATGGGGGGGGGCATTTTGTAGAAATCACAGATGACACGCAAAGGCCAGCAGATGACACAGAGCCTACGACCAAATATTTAACCCAAATTTTACAATAAGGTACTATAAACACCCCATAAAAGAAAAAGAAAAAAAATTCAGCCTTCTTCTCTGGTATGAAGAGAGGGCTGAAATATTTTATGCAGATTTTCTGGATCTCAGGGGTGCCACACCCCTAACCACCACAATGTGGAAGGAACAACTGTACTTTGTATTTGATCTCTTTACATTATGTATATATACATATATACATATATGTATATATATATATTATTTTCTTATTGGAATGTAAACTTGCTGGACAGCAAAAAAAAAAAAATTAAATACTCAGCTTACTATGTAGAAGACACTGAGAGTAGAGATCACTTCAGGTTTGTTGGTTTGTTTTTTATTTTATTTATACTCCTAGCCCCTGACATAATGGCTAGCACACAGTAGGTGCTTATAAATTCTTATCGATTGATTGATTTATCTTGGTTTCAGTTTTCTTGTCTATAAAATAAGAGAGTAGGACTAACTAACCTTTAAATTCCTTCCAGCTCTGTTACCATATTCTGATGCTGGATAAATTCATTACCGCATTCTTTTGAAATAATTATTGCACATCTATTTTTAGAATTACTTTATAGATCTCTGTAAATGCTAAGAATGTTTAACATTTGAAATGATCTTCAGGGTCTTCCCCGTGTAGTGATGATTATATGAATTGTCAAACATGTCTGTCATAGTCCTAAAGCCATTAGAAAAGAATCATTGTCAGAATTCATTCTCCCATGTGTGATTTATTTAAAGAACTAAGGTCTTATCAAACTTTTTGAGAGGCAGTAGTTTTGAGAAAATTTGTCAATGATAACCATCTATTTTTTTAGAAATCTAGTTTTTCAAAATATTTAATTATAAACAACCAAAGCCCTGTGCTCTTCAGAGTATGTGCTAAGAAAAAGAATATTAACAATAGCTTTTCTAATAGCAGATTTGGAGTTAGTGGGAAAAGTCAGATTTAGATAAAAAAAAGTTAGAGAAGTTCAGACAAACACTATGTTCTAACTTCCCCCAGTAGACAGGGCTAGCCAAACTGGTTTGTAAATTGGTACCTTCTTACCTCCCTTTGTTATACTTTCCCCCTTCTTGCATGCTCCCATTTCCCTGAATACTCAGGGACCATCATGCTGGTGCTAGCCACTCACAGCTGCGCTGTTAGATACCCTACACATACCTGCCCTGGACCTTTATCTTTATTCTAATAACAACAATAATAGTGCTATTATCTTCTAGCTAACAGTTATATAGCAATTTAAAGTTTACCAAATCCTTTACACATATCATCTCACTTGATCCTCACAATAATATAAAGATAAAGTGCTATTAATATGCCTTTTTACAGATGAGGAGATTGAGTGCGAGAGAGACTAAGTGACTTGCTTATGATTCGTGTCTGGAATTTCAACTAGAACAGATATAGATCATACATAGCTATGGATTCACAGAGTCTGTGAGCAAGAACAGCCGAATGCATTTGAGTGGAAGAAGAGTCAGATCTCCTGACTCCAAGTCCCTTGTTCTTTCCACCACATCACATTGCTTCTCCTATTAGAATTACCAGCTGTGTATCATCTCATGTCCAAAAGAGATATGCTCTCAACCCTTTCATATTGTAAAGTAGGTAATAATCTAATTCATGCTGAAGTGTTCAAGGATTGTGCTGATTTATTGTTTACTATAAACCAGAGGAATGTATCTGAAATAGAATTTTAGACATTCATGAAAGTCTAGTAGGGAAGCTACTTGGGAAGAGGAAATCTTTCCAGGAGCAGGAAGCCTTCTAAAACTAAGACACATGGGTATGATCTACTCTACCCTTCCATACTGCCAGCCTCTTTTAGAAACATCACAATAATAAGAATGGTTAGGTATCAGTATGATAACTTCTCAAGTCTAAAACTGAAAGCATGTGAATTGTCTTTGACAGTCTATCGAAATCAAGAGGTTTTATAGGTAATGATTTACAGTTAGCAAAATATTTGACATATATTTTCTTGTGTTATCCTATAACATATATCAATACCTGCAAGGTATTAATGCAAATATTCCCATTTTCCATATGAGAAAACTATGGCTCATGTATTAGGCTTGCCCAGGGTTATATAGCTATCAAGCTGCAAAGTCACTTTGTTATATTTGTAATAATAAAAGAAGGCCTTTTTTATTTATAGACTTTTGAAAACTATAACCGTTTCTTTTTACAAATATTTCTATCACAATATCTACAAGTAGTTTATAAGTGGTGAGATTTTCTTACTAAAATCTACATAACCACAAAGTATGGATTTAGAAAATCAAATGAAATCCATTTCTGTCTGGATTAAGAAATATTTCAATTGTACCAGAAAATGTAGGAGCTGTTTTCATTTAATACTCTCTGCCCATCCTTGGAATTTTTGTATTGTACTTAATCATTTCCAGGCATTTTCTTTTCTGTTTTGCTCACTGTAAGTTGATGTTCATTTCATGCTCAGACTGTTTACAATTTAATGAAGTAAAATATTAATATTCAAAATTAATTGTTTTAAAGTATAGGAATGAAATTGATTTTTCTTTAAGAAAATGTTACATTGATAGAATGGAAATAAAGAGGGTACAATTTGCTTAACATAGAAGAAAAATATATACAAAGCCTGAGACACCACTACTATGTAATAAAGTTCACATGTCCCTTTGTATATAATTAATTGTGATAAGATCTTGATTCTGTTCATAATAGGATTATTTTATTAGTTCAAAAGATTTCCTATTGAATTACTAAAGTCAAACAAACTAATGTCTAAGTTTATTAATAATTTCTTTGGATGTCTGCAGTTTTTCAAAAGATTTTTTGAGTTCTGTGTATTATCTTGAATTCTTTATTCTTCATTTACTTCATTGTTTGAAATTGTATTTTAATGTCATTTCAGATGTGGCAGGAGTTGCAAGAAAGTATAACTAGAGAACTTAATGAAGGTATGTCCAAATTGCTCTCAAATAAAATGTGATGCTACACTTGATTTTTAAATATGCTGGAAAACTACAAATGTGTTTCAGTGCCATCTTCTCATTACTTTGAAATAACCACAGATTCTTCTATGCAGGTGAAGTATAATATTTAGCAGGTTCTTTCTAATAAGCTAGAAAGATAACACAAGCCATCTTGTGTCCATTTCCAGAAGATAAGACTGGCCATTTACAGTGAGGCTTAGATCCAGAAGGTTGGCCACTAGATAATGAAGTCTTTGGCCACAGCATCTGATGAAACAGAAGGATAATTGGTCCTCAGCCCTGTGTAGTTCCTTCTGGTCTTCAGATATGAAGTTAATTAATCACTTTGGTGGGAATGCAATCAAGAAGATTGCTATTCAAGGATTGTTTGGACCATAGAGCCATTGAAATCATATCCAAGTCTGAGATTCTATTATTCTGTTTAATTCTGTGAATCCACAGTGATTTCAGGAGAGTGATGAGAGAGAGGGCAAAAGAGACTAAAAATCCCACAATTCAAGAACCATCTAAAAGTATCAGTTTAACTGTTAGAATCTTGGTTTACAATCTTTGTCCAGCGACCAACAGTACTGAAAGAACAAAGTAATATTCATATTGACACTGTTGCTATCAATTTAACCAGAAAATAGAAAGAACTTTTCCTCAAATAGGCAAATAAAATAATTGGCATGGTTGGTTTCATCATGAGCCCAAAGTCAAAAATCAACATAATTAATTAGGAAATAGAGCTCAACATGAGAACAAGTAAACAGACCACCATGAACATAATTATAATTGCAGCTTATACATTAATTTCTACTGCAAAGGATGAAAAAATATAAGAACAATTTGATGAGTTGCTCCAAAATCAACACACATCTCAAGTGTAATAATAGTGATTGACATTATAGCACTTCAAATTTTGCAAAGCATTATGCGTACATTGTATGATTTGAGTTTTAATACAACCCTGTATGGTAGATGACTTCCAGGAAAACTTGAGTTCAAGTCCTTACTATGATACGTGATGCCCATGATACCATGGGCACGTCACTTGATTTCAGAATGCTCAGGAAATTCTAAGACTAAGTTGGACCAATGACCATTTTCATGCTATTCACACCCAGAAATCTTTAACATGATGAGTCATTTTAAAATTAGATTAATTAAAAAAGAGAAAATTTTAAATTACACATACACATATGTACATATGTGGTATATATGTGCACATATATAATATGAATTTTTTTCTTCTTTTTTCAACATGCGACAGATAAACTCGAATCTAGATCTTGAAGGACTTCTCCAATAGGATTAACTAATGAATCCTCAAGAATGCCAAGCCAAGCAAATCCAGCAAAATACATGCTTTAAAGGAAAAAATAACGTTCATTTATGAAATGAACTATGGTTTTCCATTAAACATATAAATGTGAAAAAGTAATGTATTAGAAAATATGTTGTGTCATGTTTTAATATGTGCTGTGAGTACATATATATATGCAAATATTTGTATAGTTCTTTATTAAAAACTTCATTTCTTTGTATTTGTAACACTGTGCCCCAAATTGTTAGTTGTTGCAGGTAGTCTAGAAACCACTAAATTGTCCGTAATACTTTAGTTATCTATCTTTGAAGGTTGTAATGTATTTTCTATTTTATGAAATAATAAGATAGACAGGTTTACTAATTATTGATATACAACTGCTAAACCAATTGGGATATTTATTTAAAAATGAAGAGAAGTTTATTTTCAGATGTTTTTTCTTCAATTTTGTGTTTGCTGGAGAAGGCTGGGCTGACATCTATGAGTTCCTGCTGCTGATTGCTAACATTTTAGTCCATCAACAGAGGCTAGTGAGGAAGGAAAGAATGCAACTAAATTGGATTAAAGGAAGGATTTCAGGGAACCCATATGTGACTAAAAGGCATGCAAAATTGGCTCACTTTGGTACCCAGGAAATATAGGCAAAGGAACAGGTTCCCCCCTACAGATCATTTGCTATATTTTTCTTCTTGCTGTTGGCACTCATCAATTATATACGCTATAAATACAGGCTGATCCCTCCACTCAGGAAGAAGGTAAAGAGAGAGAGAAAGCCTTTACCTACATTTTGGCTAGAGAAGGCTTCAGAGACAGCACAAAAGATAATCCAAGATGGAATACAAAAAGAAAAAAAACAACTTGAGGAGGGAGAGGAAAGTTGATAGTACAGTCATGGAAATTGGTGATTCAGGAAGAAGTCTGAATCCTACATCACTTATTTACTGGATATGTGACACCAAGACAGGATTTGAACTCAAGTCTTCAGGACCCTAGGCCCAGCTCTCTCTCCACTGCGTGACCTAGCTGCCAGAAGCAGCCTGATGGCTCCCACTCTCAGGAGCTTGGCCCATGTTAGTGTTGGACTCAATGCAGACACCCTACTGCAGCTCAGGTACCTCTCTGGCAGTAAGATTACAGGACCGTGTCACTATGTGCAGCTCTTAATTCATCTTAAATAGGAAAAATACGTGAAAACCCACAGTAATAAAGTGAATTGGAGGTGATTATTCATTGTACAAATGGCTCACTATGGGATTCGTTTTAATAGAGAACTACCCTTTTGGGGGGAAGAACAAAACAAAACCTCTACATTAATATATATTATTAAATTGTCTATTATATACTCTTATAGCTTGAGTTTGCTCAGATTAAAAAAATAACATACGTACACATTATCACCTCTTACAATGTATAACCTTAATACCACTTGCTCCAAAATGAAATTGATGGTCTGATACAAACCTTTTAGTGTTCCTTGTGAAAAGAATAATGAAATGTTTTTGGTTATCTCAGTTTATAAGTTCACAATACTATATATAATAATTCTAGAAAACTAGTCCCTCAGATGCAAATTAGACACTTTCTAATTCTTAAAAAATCCCTCTATAACTGTCATTATTTCAGCTTATAAAATCCTTTATTAAGGGAAAAAGTACTTGAGTGAAAACTGAAGAAAGCTATGATGTGTTGTAACGCACTATATGAAATTTTTTTGTGCCAGTTATTGGGGGTTTACAGAAGGAGGGTCTCTGTCAAGAGCTAATATTCCATTGATTTCATTAAATATTTATTCTGTGCAAGATGGGTTAGAGTAGGAGTAGTTAGGGATATTAAGATAAAATAAAACTCCCTAAATTTGAGGAATTTACATTCTAAACGTGGCCAAATGAACCCAAATAAAAATATGAAATAGCAAGCTTTAAAAAAGGATTACATTAATTATAATTTTCCAAAGGAAAAAAGTACTGTTTTATATAATAACTGGAACCCAATGGAATTATAGAAGGTTTCATGGAATAACTTAGATTTTAAATGAGAGAAGAAAAGAATTGACAAGACTTCTGAGGAAATTTAAATTTATGTGACTCTTGTGAAATGTTTAAATTTTTATTTTCTGTGTATTCAGCTTTTCCCATCTGAACAGCACAACGCAGAAAGCAATGTGAAAAGAAGACAATGAAATCTAGGGTTTGAGAAATCATGCTTTTTAAAAAAAAAAACTAGCAACCAATTCTTACATTGACTGGCTTATCACGAAAAAAGAACCTACTGAGACATGCATGACTTTTAAAAATAGCATTTAGGCATGTATCAAGTACCATTTACTGCATTTCCAAAGATAGACTTAAGCTGTTTTATGTGTTCTTTGTGTGTAAAATTTTCCCAAAAAATATTTTCCCTTTAATTTTGCTAATATGAAGAAAGAAATAGTTTTATATTGGGCTTTCATAAAATAAAAATAATAACTTCACGTTACTTCATCTATATAGTACTAGAAGAAAAATTTAATAAATAAAGCCAGCAAGCAAAATAAAAAATCTTTCATAATAGAAGCCTGTGATTGAAGTTTTTCAAGGAAGATTATAATTATTAAAAAACAAAAACTTTGAGTTCCTCTGAACAATTTTGATGGAGCCAAAGTTCACTAATTACTTAACAAAATGTTTCACATTCTAGTGAATATTGGGGTCCAATTATGAAGTATATAGGGGACAGATTTTGTAACTAGTACAGAAAGAAAATCTATAAAAATATCACGTACTTGTATTATAGTTTTACATAGCTGCTTTATTTTTCATAAAGCACTGTCACATTCAACTACTCATGTTCTGGGCAGTGAGCTAATATTCAGTTTTTGCAGTGCTGCTAATTAGCCTAGTACATTTCACGTTCAGAAGACACTAGGCATTTTAACACTAAGGGGAATTTTTAGTCTCTATGCCTGTCTGTTTCTCCCTCTCTGTCTTTCTCTGTCTCTGTCTGATTCCACCTCTGTCTGTCCCTCTGTCTCTCTCTTTCTCTGTCTCCTCATGAAAACAATTCCCTTGGCACCAGCTCACTCCTCCCACTGTAATTATAATCACCCTAGAATAAGCTCTTGCTTCTATTACCTCTAGGATGTTACCATATTCTCAAGGACAATGATAAAGGAAAGAAATACACATAAGAGTCAAAGGAAATCTAGAGGCCTGTATTGTTAATGTATTTTTTTGCTCGATGGGGAGAACTTTCATGTTGATTAATAGGCCCGTGTGACCTGCTTAAGTCACATGGAATCCAAAGTCACATGAGCCTAGCTCATCAGGGTTGTTATGCCCTGTGATCCTGAAGAAGTATATATATACTCAGGGGTTAGCATTTTGCTTTGGGGCTCACTCATGGGAAGAGTATTCATATGATGTGGCCAGATGAGACTCTAGGTAGCCATCAGGGAGCCCCCTGGCTTTGAAAACCCAGATGTTGGTGCTTCTCTCTCTGGTAACTATGTATGTATTGCTGTGGTCAGACAGATAGAAGCCCTGTCTGTTCATTTGTGTTATTTGCTCCATTTACATAATTTCCATTTGCATTTTGCTCTGAAGTTCAGGGTGCTCTTTCCCTGAATTAAGTGAATTTTGCATATACATATGAATACATACATGTGTATGCATATATAAAAATATATACACACATATATGTGTACGCATACATATATACACACATACATTTGATTAAATTAAGTGTGTTGACCCCTTTAAAGTTGTTTTCCTTTAGGAAAGCAGATCAAAGAACTTATGCTAGCAGCCCTCCTGGGTGCTGGTGTTATTACTCTTATACCCCCACAGCAGCTGCAAGCAACATTGTTGTTACAAAATGGAACTCCATTGGGGTTTCCCTGAGCAGGTTCAAATTCTGCTGACTATACCATTAGAAGCAGAAAATAGATTAACAATATAAGGCCCTAGCAGAAATCTAGCTAGTTAAGTCGATCCTAGACTCTCCATATAAGAAGGGTCCCATCAACTTTCCAAGAGTCCTCTGTGGAGAACCTCTCCAATAATTATAATGACAAGAATAAAAATAAACATATATAGTGCTTACTACGTGCCAGGCCCTGTGCTAAGCATTTTACAAATATTCTCTTATTCGATACTCACAACAACCCTGGGAGGTGGGTGCTATTATTATCCCTGTTTTACAGATGAGGAAACTGAGGCAAACAGACAGTAAGTGACTATAGAGTATCTGAGGCTGGACTTGAAGTAAGATCTTCCTGATTCCTGGATCTGTGCTCAATCCACTGTGCCCGCTAGTTACTCTGCAAATGCAAAGGTTTCCAAAATTATGCTGAAGTTCCCATATCGAATACAAAGACTAGCTAGATTGCCCTTGGCTGAAGACACGAAGACTCTCGACCTCCACAAATTTTTATCCTTTACCTGCCATCACCCTTTTTGTAGGGTTCAATTCTGGGAGAAGTCCAACTTTTAAATAGCAGAAGAAAGCTATGGAATTGGAAGTTATTAGAACATCCATCGGCTCCTCATCCCACTTCTGCTCTGGGAAAGTTCCTGTTTACACTAGTGTTGCTTTAGGCTATAATCTAGGGTTTCCCAAAATAAGGAGAGAAAGTAAAAATGCAATCCTATGCATCAAATAATAGGACAGGTAGTTTTCTTCCCAAACAGAAAGCAATGATGATGAGTTCAGTGTGTGTGTGTATATATATATATATATATATATATACATACACACACATATGTGTATACCCAGATATATACATATATGTGTATGTGTATAAGTGTATATACACACATATATAGAGATATATGTGTATATATACATATATATATACACACATATATACACACACACATACATACATACATATAACTCCTCCCCCCGCACACACATATACACAGATCTCCAAGGCCGATCTTTTCCAGTGGCTCCTCTTTCTCAAATGCCAAGTCTTTCTTTTGTTCCAGCTCACTCTTGCTGCTGTCACACAATTGACTACTTCACTAGACACTATAGCCACTGCTTTAATGGTCTCCTAGGACTTTATGAACTTCTGGAACTTACAAGATCGCCTGGGCTCATCCATCTTGAGGTTGCTTCTCAGTCACCTGGTGACTCAGGAAGATATTCACCTTCCACTGTTCCCTTACTCTACTCTCCCATGATGCTTTAAAGTATCCTTATGATTGGAAGCCATAAAGGAAAAGAAACATTTTGGGGGATGGGGGATGGGGAGGGCAGAGGAGCTTGAGCCTCCCCATTTGTTCTTAAGCCAGAACTGTGGATATACAGATGTCTTAATTAGTACAAATAATGAATTCCCTGAAGTTGTTCCATGTATTCACACTATTTGAAGTTATAGTTATATAAAATTGTAAATATGTAAATAAAATAAAAAATTTTAAAAGAAAAATAAATAAATAAAATTAAAAATAAAATAAAAAAATTTAAAAGTATATAAAATTATGTAAAAAACAGGCAGTTATTTCCAACCCAATTCAAATGTAGTACAAATCCAGATAATGTGGCTTATTCATAAGATTCATTATTTGCATTAATTGGAATCTAGTTAAGTTCTGACTTGAGAATGAATGGGAAGACTTCAAATGCATAGAATCAATTCTATATAAACAGAATTGATATCATCTCAAAAAAAAAGATGGGGAAAAGGGCACACATTCCACATATCTGTCCCATAAAAAGGAAAATCAATGAGAACATTCATAACATGGCTTTATTAGATTTGGCATCCAAAGAACTGGGTTCAAATCAAACCACTATCGGTTATCAGCTGTGGATCCTAAGCTATCAAGTGGAGATTACAGTACTTCAACTGCCCGTTTCATAGGAGTGTTGCAAGAATGAAGATAAAGTATGTAAAGTGCTGGAAGAACAAGATACTAGGTACATGGGAGCTATTCGTATCACCAGTAATAATTGTAATTAGGCATTGTTTGTCCATTTTCATCTAGTTTTCATCTAGTCTATTATCATCTGTCTTCTTTAAAATCTCATGAAAATATTTTTCAACTTCCACACATTTCACACTAGGTTTCAGGGTCTCCCATTGCATCCTTGGCCATGTCCAGTCATCCTGATGAATATTTGGCCACTGGACCCACATGGCTCTGGAGGAGAAAGTGAGGCTGGTGACTTTGCACAGCCCTCCCTCACTCAAATCAAAGTCAACTTCAAGTCATGTCGTCATTTCCCTGATGTCATGGTACTCTTCAAAAGCGAAGGACAAACACAACAGCAACTAGGTTTTAGCCAAACACTTGTCATGAAGTTACGAGCTTTTAAATAATGATTTGCCTCTATATTTGAAGTATTAACAAACAGTATTGTTAATGTATTGTTAAAACAATTTGAAGATTTTCTCATCTATTAACAGGCCCATGGGACCTGCTTGAGTCACATGGAAGTCTGAGTCACATGAGCCTGTGGCAGGAGGAGCTTGCCAAATGGGTGGAGAGGGAAAGAGTGGAGCAGGAAGGGTGGAGCAGAACTGAGAGGAAATGAAACAGAGCAGTTAGAGGGGGGAGAGGGAGAAATACAGAGTAGCAGCTAGCTTGAGTGAGAGAGGGAGCTTGTGTTGTGGGAAGGCCCTAACAGAGGGAAGGCTTGGGGATAGCTTTGCCCCCTGTATTGCTAATGTGTACAGATTTCTTTGTTGCTATAATGAATTTGGCTTCCTGGTATTGGGATTTGTCTTTCTGGTGTTTGAATAAATGTTTTGGTTCTGTCTTCAATGAAGAGAGTCTGTTATATTTTATGATTAAGAATTTTGCCAGCATATTCATAGCATTCCCTGTGGGTATCGCATTGGGGCTACACAAACTTAATTCATTTTCCCTATTTTTCTTCCTTATAGATATCAGCTAAGATTTTTTGTGACATATACATTGGCCCTCTCCCCAATAAGAATTATATATAAGGAAATAATTATACAATGCACTGCTAATTTTCTGTCCAAAAATTATACAAAGTATAGTATGTATGTAATAGTGGAGTCTGTTGCTTGCTAAATATGATTTCTAACTAGCCAAGCCATAGTCCGTATGTAGTCAGAGTACGAGATCATGGAGCTAGATGGTAGAAAATGTTATTGAATGTCACATGCCATTTAGAGACAACATTGAAATTCTGCAGGACATCAGGTATAGCAGATATAATGGAGACAGTCTACCCTTTGAAGAAATAGTTACAGCTCATGGAAAAGTACAACCAAGAACATATGGATCATATGTCGCACTGGGCCACAAACAGTCCACCAAGGACAGCAAAAGATCTATAAGATCAGCTTACATTTTGGTTGTCTGGACAAAATAAGAACAAGAGGAAGGAGAAGGAGGAGGAGGAGGAGGAGGAACAGGAGCAGAAAAAGTAGAAGGACAAGGACAAGGAGAAGGAGATGGAGAAGGGGAAGGAGGAGGAGGAAAAGAAGAAGAAGAACAAGAACAAGAAGAAGAACAAGAACAAGAACGAGAAGAACAAGAAGAACAAGAACAAGAAGAAGAAGAACAAGGACAAGAAGAACAACAAGAAGAACAAGAAGAAGAAGAATTCACATCATAAATGGAACGTAACAGAGGAGAAAAAGGGAGGAAAAGCCAAGGCCAGTTAGATAATAGCCTATTCTATTCCCTTTTTGCAGAAATTTCCTCCTGCTTTGAGGATCTAATGTCAATAAACAAAATACTTCTAGCTTCTGCTCTATATTTCATGTAACTTAAAAACAAAGCCAACTTTGATGAACTATTCTAATGGAAGCCTGCAACAGTGTGATATAAACTAATATAGAGAATCAAAATATCCCTATTGGGAGGGACTTTAAAAATCACGGAGTTCAGCTTTGCAATCAGTGTAAGAATTGTTTCTGCACCACAGTCAGACAGCTTCTACTTGAAGGGAATTGTCTCACATGTAGCGCATTCCATTTCTATAAAGTTTATTTTTCCTCATACAAGTTAAAAACAGCCTTTTTTCATCATTGGTCTTAGCAATCTGTTGTAGAGATACCCAGGTCTACACAATAGTCCTTCACATAGGTGAAAATAGACATCGTGCCTTCCCTTAGTCTTCTCTATCTTAATCATTCTTAGTTCATCCATATCTCTTTTCTCTGAATTTATCAATGTCCCTCTGATATGGTTTTAGGGGTGCAGGGACCCCAAAATATCTTAGCTCGGGGCAGAGATGTCCAGAAAGAATTCACAGACTCAAGCAGTTTTCTAGTCAAGTGGCACAAAGTTTATGGTAATGCTAACATGGCTGGCAGAGCTCCTTAGGGAACTCACAACTGGAGTGATGCTAAAACTTACATAGGAAAAGTTCAGTGAGTGGTGTTCCAAGTACGCTAATTAGGAAGTGAACATACAGTTTCTGCACCTTAGGCACTGGCATCATTCACTACTGGTACAGCCTGGAGGGGAGCTTCTAAGGATCTCTATGTGTATGACTGTAACAAGATGGCCTTGGGAGTTGATGTCCAAAGTTTGACTTCTGGACTGTATATAGTAACTGTATATAGTATCTGTACATGATAGTTCTGCTGGTTCATGATGTTTCTGCTGTTCATAAAAAGGAAATTCTACAGAAGTCAGCTTGTAACAGGAAGAGATAGTTTGCCTCACTGGGGCCCACTCACGAGTTATTGCCAAAGACGGGGTCTTTGGGCTGGGGAAGATATATGGGCCTAGGGCTAGGGTCTGAACACAAGCATCAACATCAACTCCTGATACATAGAATCCATAATGTATCACAATACTCAGCCCAGAGTTGAATGAGACTATTAGCCTCTGTGATTTAAACCCTACTATTCTACTATTGTAGCCTTAGGGTATGCTTAACTCTTTTAGCAACATATGATTAACTAAAACTGACTTATCTTTTTCAAAGAAACTACTGTAACCCCCTCCTTCCCACCATTAATAACACATCAATAGGGCAATCGTAAATCTGCAGAGACTGGGTTTGAACCCAGGGCTTCCTGGCTAAGGCCAGGTCCACCTTCCCTGTGCCAGGCTCCCTGTTCCATATAAATCATTCCCCTCCTTTCCTGAAGGCAATAAAGGGGAAGGGAGAATCAGAAGAAAGAGGTACCTAGACTGCATTTGACCCAGGTGTTAGAAATGTCCATAAATAAAATTTTTACACAGGAGTGATTGAAGGAAAGATTTATTGTGACTCTTGAGAGGCGGACCACCCATGTTGGAATGCACAGGGGCCAGGATACAGAAGCAGAGCAAGCATTTATAAGGTTAGGTATTTCTGGTCCATTCCTTCAGAGCTGGGATTGGTCCCAGCTCTTCTGGGTTACAATTTTCCATATATTGCCATTACATATTGTTCCTTGACATTATCTCCCTCCCGTCATGCAACGAATGTACGGATAATGAGGTTCTAATATTATGCAGGGTGTGTCAGCTACTATTCATGAAGCTATTAAGCATGTGCACTACAGGTCTAGTTTACCCTTTGCCCTACTTTTGATTATAGACCCAATTGAAACTGGTTTTCCCCCTTTCTGAGAATTGTTTCTTCTTTCTAATCAAGTGACTCCCAGACATTTCTTTCTGTGTAGAACAGACTATCTCCTTATAACAATCCTTCCCTTTCTTTTCTAGTATAGATTTGGCCTCTACAGTCTTTCAATTTCCCTTTTGCTCAAATTTAGTCAACATCATTTCACATTCCTCATCACTGTTTACATCACTTATGATCACCATCTTAACATTCCCTCTTTCAAATTTTGTTTCCATATATGTTTCCATATTCACGTATATGAATTATTCCCCTCATTTATCTCTCCTTGAGTATGTATGGGAAGGGAAGGGGGAAAGGGGAGAGGTTGATTGACACACTGACAAATCAAAAGGAGACAGTCCCCTCAATAAGTACAGATTACCAGACTCAAAAGAAAAGGGTAAATAGTAAGGATAATTGTCCCTTGATGATTCAGAAGTCTCTCCTCATACAGCTGTCTGGCAGAGATGAAATCTTCTAGTACTTGGTGCTTACTCCAGCCATCTTCAGCATATTCTTTGCCATCTTCTTGTAGAAATCCGCTGTCCATATCCATTTTTCTGAAAAATAATCTTGACGCAATTCTAGATTACCATTCCTAAATTATAAGCTTATCATTCTTACAAAATCAAAATTAGAATCTTGGCCAATTGTCATGTTCAAGAAACTAACTTTAGAGTTTAGTTTCTTGGGGCAGCTAGGTGGTGCAGTGAGTAGAGCACCAGCCCCAAAGTCAAATGGACCTGAGTTCCAATCTGGCCTCAGACACTTGACACACTTAATAGCTGTGTGACCTTGGGCAAGTCACTTAACCCCAACTGCCCTGCCTTCCCTCTCTAAAAAAAAAAAAAACCACCAGAAGTCAGTTTCTTACGCTTTACACTAATCCACTAATTCCTCCTCCAGGAGGATGAAATTTCACTAAGGAATTAATAATAGGCTCCAATACTTACATAAATATATTAAGTAATCAATGTTTACCACAATATCTCTTTTAAGGCATTTACAAAATAACTTACACTCCATTCTTCTTTTAACATTAACTAAGCATAACAAAACTGAGACATAAGTAACCGAATAATATTTTCACAAGCCCTTGACCTAACTGTCTCCATTTTATTACAAAGAATTATAGGACACTAGCTTATATAGGAATATATACTAGTAACAGATATCAAGGCTAAATGACTAGTTGTTGTTTGGGCTAAAATTCTAAGTCTTTTAGCTTGATTTTATAGTAACCTAAGATGTTCCAGGATCAATTATTTAATAGATTTGTTGTTATTTGAGATTATGCTTACAAAACTCTTTGATTATAGAAATTTGCCACAAAGAGATTAGGGACATAATTAAAGCAAGAGAACAATATTTTCATAATTCATGTCAATTCCTCTTCTAGTCATGCTCACTCTGAAAGAATGAAATATACATATGATAATTCAAACACTAACTTTAACTTATGTTTTAGGTCATGGAATAAATTCAGATCAAAACAGAAAGATTGGGAAACAAAGAGACTATCACACGGTAGAATACATGAGTCAGGGATACAGTTTCATAATCATTTTTTCTTCTGGGTAAACAACTGTTACAGCATTTGATCCATTTTTCCAATATATAGTCAGATTAATATGGGGTCTGTAATACAGTCTGTGTGTTTCTTTAATCTGAGTTGGGCCTCAGCCTATTTCCTAGTCCTCCTGAAGATGTGACTCACTTGGATACAAGGGTTCAAGATCTATAAGATTTGTAGGGACAGTTCTTACTTCTCTATTCCATTTGCTATTAGGCTCTTTATCTTGGTACATTTTCCATATCTCATTAGTTGGAATACCATCAATTCTTCTAAAATCTACCCCTGCTCTCAACAGAGTAGTAAACATTACTTTTCTTGTCACTCTATTCTGAAGTTGAATCCACCGGCTATTCACTTTTCTCTCTTGAGGAAATTCATCTTTTCTCTAGTTTCCTAAGTTACTTAACTGTGAGATCTTATCCAGCACCTCTAAAAGAGGGTTCCCCACTTCTGCAATAAGCAGAGTCAAAATTAGGTTATTTGTAAGTGGGGAGAACCATTTTAACTATCATATTCCTATGAGAGACTCCCAAGAGAGTATCATAATATGCATCTGCATTTCCCACAACAGCAGTCTTCATTACCTTCTCCTTTAAATTTCTCACACAGTCCCTAAGTGAATACCAGGGTCTATCTGCAATAGGCTACACAGAATCTGCAGGATGTTCTCTATTGCAACCTTCCACAGCTAAAGCTAATAGACTGGTTGTTTGGTTACCTCCTTGCAAATGATAATTCCTAAAAACATGCTGTACAAAAGGATTCTGAGTAATACTTATGAATCTCATACAATCCACAGTATCTACAGATACTCCAGTGGCCCCTTCATTACTGATTTTCACCATCCAAGATATTAACAATTCTTCCATTCTCTGGGTGAACCTACTCAAGATATCTATGATTTCCTGCTGTGTAAAATCTTTCAACAGCTCTCTGAATAGTGTATTGTTATCTTGGGTTTCTTGTCTCCTTTGCTGTATGGGGCACACTGCTGTTTGAGGAACCTGGTCTAATACTGTATCATTCTCAGGCTCCATAGCATCGTACCACAAAGTAACATTTCATTCATCAGCTTGTGATATTCTATCATCCTCTCTAGACTCGCTCCCTGTCACCATGGTAACCAGACTGGTTGCTAGACTCAACCTGGGCTGAACTAAAATGCACTCTTGACCTCCTTGGTGCCTTCTCTCTTCTAGCTACATTAACAGCAAAATCAGTAGATTCCTGAACAATCATCTGTTGTTCTGTCACCTGAGATTCCCCATCTGGCTGTGGTATAGAAGAAATACTCTCATTTGAGCAAGATGTTTTGGTAACTGTCTGAGTTTGATTTCCTTCTCGTAACAGTTTGTCCCTACTTTCACATATAATACGATAGGCTGTGAGTAAAATCCAGCCTCATCTAGAGACCAGTGTTGGCAATTCTCTCCCTGGCTTAATTGTAATTTCTTGCAAGCATCTTTCCAAATCTCTAGGTTCTCCCCTCTGTAGCTTCTGTTTCCAGTCCTCACAGAAACCAGTGCCTTTAGACCATTCCCTTGCTAGGGAGGAATAAGTTACATCATCACATCCTGGGATAACCATTTCTTCTTCTAAAGACCTTCTGCCACCAAACTGAGAACTTATACCTTGCAATCCTGTTCATGATGCCAAATGTATCAGCAAGGAAATAATCACAATATAGATGATAATTGTCAAAATGCCTATGTGGTATTGTATCACAAAATGTACAAGACTCTCCACGTAGAAGGGAGAAGTAAACCATTTATTCAGACACCAGAGGACTAAATTCCATACACAATATCACAGTATGGGATCTCGCCATCCCCAAACCATCTGCCCCCTGCTGGGCCCCTCCCAAAACACTCACTCACAGGCACCATGGTCTGCTTTTTTCCTCATCTCTAACTGTAGTTACTGCTCTCTCAGCATTTCCAGTGACACAATTTCCTTCTCCTCTTTGCAAGCTCCTCCTACACGTGACTTAGGCTTGCTGTGATGTAAGCAGGTCACATGGTCTATTAATGAGTGGGAGAGATTTTCAAATCTAAATTGCTATTACAGGGTCCCAAAACAAGGAAGTGGGAACTCGAACATAGTTTATCTTCACTCCCAGACCTACTTCCTATCCACTACCCCCAAAATGCTTCTTGTCTCAGCTCTTTATGATTTGTGAACACCAAGACAGCTTTTTGGGGGAGGTTTTTCTTAAATCTTCGATAAGCATGCCCAATTTTCTTTTCCTTCTCCTTCAACTTGCCAATTTATTTTACTTATTTGGTCTTATCTTTTTAAATCCTTCTCCTATTTCTGCCTCTCCCTCAGTCTGATTCCATTTCCTCCTCCTTCTTATAATCTTTACATCATCTTCTTCCTTATACCCTCCTCCACGTCTTCAAATTCTCCTTTTCTCACTTTCTTTTTCCTCCTTTAGATGGAGTCTTTCTCCTTCAGCTCAAGTCACTTCAACTTCTCAAGGCCTCCTGAATTTCTTTATATTATTAACTTTCAATCCCTGGCCTTTTTTAAAATTCTGAAGGATTCCAAATGATCCTCACAATTCCTTCTATTTCTTGCTTCAGGTCCCGCTCCTGCTCCTCTTTTCACACAATCTTCTTTTTACAAAGAATGGCCCCAAATATTCAGCATCTCATCCACCTCCTTACATACTCACTCCTCCCTTTTGCTTCCTGCAGTTTTTCTTTTTTCTTTATTTTTTCAAAAACTCTGTGTCATTTCTAGGAATACTTCATTCCACGTGATCATCTGGAGAGTGGAAAGGCTTTTCTCCAGCTTTTTCTTCTATATTGAGACTAACACTTATTGCTGGCAAAAATATAAAGAAAGCACAAAATCCATAGGTCACTGCAAAATAACCTGTTCTGTAAATATGAGCATACTGGAAGTGAGATATTTAGTCCTTAGTCACTCCAGTTGGTGGCCTTTATAGCTAATTCATTGCCACATCTGTTTGCCTCCCTATGAGCTCCAGAGAAGTGATGTCCTTTTGACAGGCTTGCCAGTTCTTCTCAGGATAGAATGCCAGCTTGCCTGGATGCCTCAAATTGGGAACTAGAATATTCCTGCCAAAGTCTCAATGTGAGACTTTGCCAATGTGAGACACTGTTGCCCACAAGAGCTCTAAGCAGAAAGCACTCATCAGTCACTTCCAACTTCTGTCTATTCCTTCTCTCCTTGCTGAAAAATTTCCAATATCACTTTCTGCCTTGACTTGTCCCTTGTAACTAACACCAACTCCATGTTGGTAACTCCTTGACTTGATAATCCCTGAGCCCTTAGATACATCTCCACAATTATATGAAGATATATTTACACTATAGCAGTGCCTTAAAAGGCTTGTTAGGAATCCATCCCAGGTAGCTAATATATAGTGTGGCCATATGGAAGAACATAGCTGGCTCATTCTTCATTCAACTAATTACTAATTATTACTTAGTTCTCTTAGGGGATTGTGGATAGAGAGTAGGTTCTCTTAGGGGATTGTGGATAGAGAGTAGGTGTGGGAGTACTAATATACTGGATTCAAGTTCTCTCTTAGTCACATACTGGTTTTATGAGGCCAAGCAATTCATTTAATCCCTCAGTGTTCCCAAGCAACTCTCTGATACACAACAGTTGCCCACATGCTTAGTAAATAAATATACTAGGTGTTTAATAAACATAATTCTATTCAAGACAATCCATCCATCAGCATCTTTAAAAAACACCATGCATTGAGAGTATCACTGTAATATGAACATATAGGAAAACAGGAGGGGTACAAATCATCATTTTGATATTTACTAATACATATAATGCATAAAATTAGCTTTACCCAATACAGGCAAATAGAGGTAATTTTTTCAATTTTATTAAATATAGTTTTAAAGTGAAATTATTTTATGTTAGTTTAGTCCCATGATTATTGGTAATTTATATATAATATTTGCGACATCTCATTATTTACATGTATTTAATTTAAAAAATGGTTCATTCCTCGTGGAATGGGAAAACATGTCAGATTAATGATTTGTTTTTTTCTATCAAAGATCAATTCTCTTAAAATTATTAATAATCACATCCAAAATGATCATACGAGGGAAGAGAGGCCATCTTGTTTGTATTTAAATTGCTTTTTACTTTTTGCCCTGCTCTTTCTGTAGTAGCAAAAATGGCTTTCTTTGTACAACATTTAATGAGTAAGCAGTGTTTTTAGTATTGTGCTATTAGATGAGGAACAAGATTGAAAGCACATAAAGAGAACCATATCATCAGTAGTGGACTAATTATTTGAATTGTGATTATGTGTCTTATATGAGGCATCCCAGTTGTTAGATTGGCACGTAAACTTTTGAAATGAGGAAGCAAAGCACAGTTAGAGAAAAATCAGTTGACTGTCTCATTTGGGTTTTAATAATAGCTTTTTTGTCTCTTTAAGTACTTTCATAATTAGTAAACCAAATAGACTATACTAGCAATTCCTACATTCTTTTTAGAATAGAGCTGCTTTCTTCAAAGATATTTTTTGTCTGATTTCATTATTTCATCTATCCCTTCCATGCCTATTCCTAAATGGATATAGAAATACAGAAAACTGCAGTGAAGACATTGGGTACAAGAATTTCAGGAAAAGGTATTCTGTGAAATAACCAAATAAAAATACTTATTCAAATACTAATTAAACTACTATAGTTGCTGCTGTAATTCAAATTTGATTTTTTGTATTGCTTTTATATTTTGGTTTAGTCTAAACATTATACAGAACAAAACAGGAGAGAATCCATTACACAGATATTTTCTTTGTGGCATTCCATTAGAAAGTAGTATACAGTTTTGTTGTTTTTTAACTTGATAAGCTCTGAACATTTTGTCAAGAATAATTAAGAGATGATTTCAGAAAAAAAAATGTAGCAGTCGAATCTGTTTAGCATTTCTACTATTTTTTGCATAATTATCTTGAGTTTGAATTTTTAATTTCAAATATAAAGATTTTTTTGAAATTCCTGTTTGAAAAACTACTTTGTAATGGTAGTTTTTTGTATTGTTCACTATTGGATTAAATTACTTCTACTAGTGTTTATATGGATATGATATTGGTTATGTATCTTATTACTTTTATAATTCTACTCCATAATATATGTATATATAAACTGATCAAATAGTTTTACTAACTGTCTTACTTTATTTGTCTAGTTAAAGTTAATATCTTATGTGCCACAAAAAGGAAAAGGCTATCAACCTGGGACTACTCTGATCTTTATCCTATTTTCATGTGTGCCAAAACCTGTTAAATAGATAAAAGTACTTCAAGTACTAGAAGACAGCTATCTTATCTCCCCAGTCTTCTTTTCTCCAGGCTCAATATGCCCTGCTATTTCATCCAGACAAGTACCATTCTGCTCCATGATCCATGGCTCTCTTTTCCTCTTGCTTTCAAGTACATGATTTTATTTTTGCTTCTGTTCCTTTAAAAACAGGGAAACAAATCAGAGGGGCTTCCCCATCACCTCACCCTTCCTACCTGTATCAAGAACGCAATAATCACAATATAGATGATAATTGTCAAAATGCCTATGTGGATCTGTATTGTAAAATATAAGAGACTCTCCCCATAGAAGATAGAAGAAGTAAACCATTTATTCAGACACAGAGGACCAGATCCGACAAGCCATCTGCCCAATCCATCACAGTAGCAAAGAATCCAATACACAATATCACAGCATGGAGCCTCACCATCCCCAAACCATCCACTCCCCTGCTGGGGCCTTCCCACAAACACACTCACTTACAGCAGACCACAGCACATTTGCTCTTTCCCTCAGCCCTGACTGTTGTAACTGCTCTCTCAGCACTTCCTGTGACACAATTTCCTTTTCCTCTCAGCAAGCTCCTCCAACCACATGTGACTTAAGCTTCCTGTGATGTAAGCAGGTCATATGGCCTATTAATGAGTGGGAAAGATCTTCAAATCTAAATTGCTATTACATTCAGGCACAAGATCTTTCTTATCCATTACATAGGGCAATGGGAGTTTTGGAATAACTGGTGTCAACAGAAATTTACACAAGAACATAACAGGGATAACGCAAGATAAGGATATATAACAATGCCATCATTACCCCCTCGACCAAATGGGGCTCAAAATGTTGGGGCAAGGCATGAAGTTCTTATCCTCCATAGCTTCTTTCTGCTGAAATTGGACATGGAGCTGTCCCTGCCCCAAGAGGTCAAGAGTCTCACTTGAAAGGTCAGTTCTTTCACTGGCATCTGGAACTCGATTGACGACAAGTCCAGGGATGTCACATCCCAGTCATGGACAGGTCCCGGGATGACATCCAGCTTAAGTAATCAGGCATCTACAGATGGATGGTAGTAAGCCTGCAGGAAACAAATCTTGCAAACAAATTTAATAGACGAAAATCCAAAAAGAAGCAAAAAGAGTATTATAGCCTCGTTCTCAGTAGGATACATGAGTCAAGGGTACAATTTGGAAATCATCCGCTCCTGAATAAACAATAGTGATATTATGATCTTTCCCATGGGCTATAATTTCTGCAGCCTTTGGAACACTGACTGGTTTCTATTTTACCTATATTTTACTTCCCAAATTTATTCTATCGGTAGAACTAAACCCTTCCTTTTCTCTGCTAGTTATCTTGGAAGAAGAGTCAGTTTTCACAAGAAGTATTGTTTCACAAGGAATAAAAATCAATTGAATTATCCTATTGTTTTTACAAAACTCTATAGGTTCTTCACCCAAATTCTGGGATGTTACATTAAATTTCTCCTTGATAACTAGAATCTGTCACTCCAGCCAATATATGAATTCCCTGAGCTGCTAATCCTACTTTAGGTAATATCCATCCAAAATGAGTCTTAGGTATTCTCATACATACCCCAGTAGAGATTTTTCTCATCTAGTTTCTATCCAACAAAAAGTCCTCTAAACAATGTAAATCATATCGCGCTGATGCAGGTATTCCTGAATACAGTGGTGGGAAATCTTCTCTTACAGTCCAATACACATTATTTTGGATCTTATGTGTTTGCTGTTTTCTAATCTGCAGATTTGAGGTCGGTAATCCTGCCTGTGTGTTTCTCTAATCTGAGCTGGGGCTTGGCCTATTCCCTAGTCTCCTTGAAGGTGTGACTCACTTGGATGCAAGGGTTCAAGATCTGTAGGATTTGTAGGGGCAGTTCTTACTTCTCTATTCCATCTTCTATTAAGTCCCTTATGTTGGTATATTTTGCATAGCTCATTAGTTCTTCTATTCTTCTAAAATCTATCCCTGCTCTCTATAGAGTAGTAAAGATATTTTTTTTCTTGTCACTCTATTCTGACATCGGATCCAATGGCTATTCACTCTTCTCTCTTGAGCAAATTCATCTTTTCCCCACTCTCCTAAGTCATTTAACTGTGAAATCTTATCTAGCACCTTTGAATAAGGGTTTCATACTTCTGCAATTAGCAGAGTCAGAATTAGGTTTTTATAAGGGGATGGGGGGAGCCATTTTAACTATCATATTCCTATGAGATTCTCCCAAGGGAATATCATACTAAGCTTCTGTGTTCCCCAACATAATAGCAGTCTTCATTACCTCCTCCATTAATTTTCTCATACAGTCCCTAGGTGAAAATCAGAGTCTATCTGCAGTAGGCTACATAGAATCTGCAGGATGTTCTCTATTGCAACCTCTGCAGCTAAAGTTAACAGATTGGTTGTTTGGTTACCTCCTAGCAAATGATAATCCCTAAAAACTTGCTGTACAAAAGGATTCTGACTAATACTTATGAATCTCATATAATCCACAGTATCTACAGATACTCCTGTGCCCCTTTATCACCGATTCTTACCATCCAAGATATTTAACAGTTCTCCCATTCTCTGGGTGAATCTACTCAAGATATCTGTGATTTCCTGCTATGTAAAATCCTCCAACATCTTTCTGAACACTGTATTGTTATCTTGGGTTTCTTGCCCCCTTTGCTGTATGGGGCACACTGCTGTTTGAGGAGTCTGGTCTGATACTGTATCATTTTCTGGCTGAACAGCATCATACCACAAAGCATCCTCAGCTTCTGATATTTTATTATACTGTCTAGAATCTCTCCCCTTATCACTATGGCAACTAGACTGGCTGATAGACTCAACCTGGGCTGAACTGAAATGCACTCTTTGACCTCCTTGGCTCCATCTCTCTTCTAGCCAAATTAACAGCAAAATCAGTAAATTCCTGAACAATAATCTGTTATTCTGCTGCCTGAGATTCCCCATCTTGCTGTGGTATAGAAGAAATATTCTCATTCAGGCTGTTTTGGTAACTGTCTGAGTCTGATTTCTTTCTCTTACCAATCTGTCCCTGCTTTCATATATAATACGATAGGCTGAAAAAAAAATAATATGATAGGCTGCGAGTAAAATCCAGCTTCGTCTAGAGACTAGTGTTGGCAATTCTCTCCCTGGCTTAATTGTAATTTCTAACATCTTTCCAAATCTCTAGGTTCTCCCCTCTATAGCTTCTGTTTCCATTCCTCATAGAAACCAATGCCTTTAGACCATTCCCTTGCTACAGAGGAATAAGTTACATCATCACATTCTGGGATAACCATTTCTTCCTCTAAAGCAATTCTACCTCTAAATAGAGATATCATACCTTGCAATCCCAGTCTATTCTCCAACAAATGTATCAGTAAGGCAATATACATGATTAAGTGTCAAAATGCCTTTGTGGTTCTGTATCTCAAAATATATGAGACACTCCACATAGAAGGTGGGAAAAGTAAACCATTCATTCAGACATCAGAGGACCAGGTCCTATAACCAATATCCCCAATCCATCACAGCAGCAAAGAATTCAATATACAATACCATATCAGAGAACCACTCCATCCCCAAACCATCTACCCTCCTGCTGGGGCCTTGCTGCCAACAAGCAAACTTACAGCACAGCACACATCTGCTCTCTTTCCCCCAGTTCTAACTGTTATAACTGCTCTCTCAGCACTTCCTGTGACACAATTTCCTTTTCCTCTCAGCAAGCTCCTCCCACCACATGTGACTTAGGCTTCCTTTGATGTAAGCAGGTCATATGGCCTATTGATGGTTGGGAAAGATCTTCAAATCTAAATTGCTATTACACCATCTCTCATGAGGTATAAAATACCTCAGTCTCATAGTTCTGCCAAGGCATTTGAAAAGAAGGAAGGCAGAAGCTGAAATGAGGAGGACATCCTTTCTTCAACCTCACTACTCACTTTCAACCATAGCTCCTTTTTAAACCTTCTCTCTTTTGTTCTTTAAATCAAGGATCCAGGAAAGCATACTGCTAGCTGTGTTTGCTTTTGCCTCTCTCTTGGTCACACTGTTCACAGAAAATTATTATTTTAAGTGAGAGATACCACTAACAATTGGAGAACCACTAATCTCAGGTATTTCTGATGGATAAAATCAATGGAGTGACCGTCAGACTATCTAGTATTATCTTAGTTATATATATATATATATATATATATATACACACACATATACATATATATGTATATATATCACATATATGCCTCATTCAAATGTTTTTTTTCTTTGTAGATTTAAAAATTTATCTCTTTTGAATGAATGTTGATCTCCCTAAGGAGGTCTTATAATGTTCTCAGGCTTGATATAACTTACACATTGATATCTGCAAAGATCAGCATCTAGAGAATCTCATAATCCAAAGTGAATCTCTCTGCCATTTTAACTTTGCATAAGAGATGCTCTAAATGTACTTGAAATAGGATATATACTGACTCTGACAAGTGGAAAATGGACAAAAATATAACAAAAATACCAGCTCTGATTACTAGTATTTCTTACTCAAATCAATTAGCAAGTATTTATTAAGCACTTCCTATGTGCCAGGCACTATGCTAAATGCTGAAGATACAAAGAAGGGCAAAAACATGATCCTTCCCCTAAAGGAGCTAATATTCTAATGGAGGAAACAACATGCAAGCAATTATGTACACACAAGATTGTGTCAGTAAGGCAAAATGGGCTCCTTAGCACTTGAGGAGTTTGGCTTTTGTTTACTTTGTTTACTTTGAGTGAAAGTACTTTCAGCTGTTAAGTGCTAAGCCCCAGGCCCAAAGCCCTATCAGGTGTGAAACCTGTGTGGGTGTAGATTAATGACTTAAGAGGGGCCAACTTGGGAACCAATGGTCTC
>CM053623.1:223663808-223714754 GCA_028646595.1 Phalanger gymnotis
TTAAGAGGGGCCAACTTGGGAACCAATGGTCTCTGGTCATTGAGGCGGGGCTTGAGGACGCCAGAGGCTCGGGTGCGAGGAAAGGCGAGCTAAGAGACAACTACAGCTGAAGCTGAAAAAAGCTGAAGCCGAAGCAGGAGCTGCAGAAGCAGAGTCGAACCATGTGTAGACCCGGGAGTGTGAGCAAGGACTTGAGGCCAGTAAATATGATTTGGCTAAATACTATCTTGTTTTTCTGTGGCCTCCTGGTTACTCTTGTGAGGCAGGCTTACTGGGCCTGGAGTCTTTTTGTCAAGATGTCGGAATGGGGAGGCTGGTTCGCAGATCTGCTGCTGTGGGGCCTAAATGAATGTTTTGTTGCTTTCTACTTAGAGAATCCCTCATACCTTGCGATTTCGAACCATTCAAACATATACATGATTATATTTGAGATTATAAATTCGGCCTTCCTACTATAAAGATACATACAAACGTAACTGTGAATAAGAGGTAATTTTAGACAGAAGACAATAGGGCAGAGGGGAGGAGCAGGAAAGGCCTATTGAAGAAGGCAGAATCTGAGCTGTGTCTTGAATTAAGTTAGGGAAGCCAGGAGGTGGAAGTAAGAAAGGAGAGCATTCCAGGTATGTGAAATAGCCATTTAAAAGGCATGCAGTCAGGAAATGGGAGCACTGAATGAAAGAAACATCAAGAAAGTAAATGTATGTGAAGAGAAGTGTAAGAAAACTAGAAAGATAGGAAGGAGCCAGTTCATTAAGGTATCTAAAAACCAGAGGATTTTATATTTGATCTCAGAGGAAAAAGGGAACCTTTGGAGTTTACTGTGTAGGGAAGTAACATGATTGGACCCGTGATTTAGGAAGATCACTTTGGCAGCTGAATCGAGGATAGACTTGGAATAGGTTGTGATTTGAGGTAGGAAGATCAATTATAGTAGTCCATGTGCCAATTGATGAGGGTCTATATGAAGATAATTAGCTATACACAAGAGAGTTTAAAGTAGAAACAAGATTCAGCAATAGATTTAATATGTGGCATGAATGCAAGGAGACAGTCCAAGTGACACCAGGGTAATAAACCTTAGTGACTGGGAAGTTTAACCAGTGTAAGACAGTCCCTACAATAAGGCTAAAAAAGAAAAGAAACTGCCTCAACCAATAAATGTTTCTACTCCTAGCCAAGGGCCATATCAATTTGGAATATAAGATCATTTTAAAGACATGATTGAAGATTATTAGTAGAACTAACCCACAAATAGTACAAAATACATATTTTCTTTTTTTCTTTATGAATTTATTTAGTTTTAGTTTTCAACATTCATTTCCATAAGACTTTGAGTTAAAAATTTTCTCCCCATTTCTACTCTCCCCCCATCCCAAGATGCCATGTATTCTGATTGCCTCTTTCCCCAGTGTGCCCTCCCTTCTATCACCTCCCATTATCCTCTTGCCCCTTACTTTCTTGTATGGCCAGATAGATTTCTATACCCCATTACCTGTATATTTTATTTCCCAGTTATTTCCCAAATTAAAACAATTTTTAATATTTGCTTTTAGAACTTTGAGTTCTAAATTCTCTCCCTTCTTTCCTCCCCTCCTTGAGAAAGCAAGCAATTTAATATAGGTTATGCATGTATAGTTATGCAAAACACTTCCATAATAGCCATGTTGTGGAATACTAACTACACACACAGATACACAAACCCCTCTTTTAATGTAATCTTCCACTGCCACATAAACTATTCCCAAATTACATACTATAAAATTGATATATCATTTTATCATCATATTATCATAATATCATATTAACACCAATTATTTATTCATATAGATATACCACAAACACATGTACAAAGCTCATTGTAGCCTTTTCATGTCACAAAGGTAGCAGGACTTACCAAGCTGGAAAAGCTTCGAGTATGGATCCAGTGAAACTGAACAGCAAATGTATGCTATGTGAAAAACCTGAGGATCTTGGCAACCCATGAAATAGACAATATACAAAATAGCTTGTCGCCCTCTGTTCCTCGCTTAGAGATACAGCAGAATGGAAGAGAAAGTGATCAACGCTGCTTAGAATCATTGTTCTTAGGAATATCTACAAATATTAACTGTTGCTACTCGTCACACGTGATCTTTGTTCAATGACACCAGAGCTAGTGCTCATCGGAGAGACCAGACAACTGGGGAGAACGGACCATACTCATATTAAAATTCTTGCTTTAAATGAAGCCAGAAGAGATAAACAGTTGCAGTAAAATGGAAGGCCAATTCACAGGTTCTTCTTGAAAAAAGTATTAAGAAATTTAGTTTCACTATGGGTACAAAATCAGAAAGTTCATTTCATTTGGGCACTAGTCATCTAGTAGTCACAGTGAGTGAACCAAACATATCGCTATGAAAATAATAATTCATTCATGTTATATTTAGACTATTCCCTCACATTTATTTAGCACCTTAAAGTGCTATTATTTACAAAATTTATTCCTCAGAACAACTGATTGAGGTAATTAAAATTTATATACAAACATGTGTAGTAGAGAATGAGGAAATATAGAAATTCTCTGAAGAATTTCATAGGCTCCACCACCATAATACTGGCAAATGTCAATAGAAAATTGACACGGGGAAATATGACACGAGCTATGTGTGAAAATATAATTAAGAATCAAAAACTGAAAGTGACCGCTCAGAAGTCTTGTACCTATATAACATGAATATTTTCCTTGACAGAGTAGGAAGATACCATATATGGTGAACATTAACACACACATATACAGACACACACACATACACATAAACATGAGGAAATTGATCTAAGAAAGAGAATCACTGGTTGCTGCTGTAGTAATTATTTAAGAATGAGCTACCTTGGGGCAGCTAGGTGACAAAGTGAGTAGAGCACTGGCCCTGGAGTCAGGAGGACCTGAGTTCAAATCCGGCCTCAGACACTTGACACACTTTCTAGCTGTGTGACCTTGGGCAAGTCACTTAACCCCAATTGCCTTGCCTTCCCCCCTGCCAAAAAAAAAAAAAAGAATGAGCTATCTATATGTGGTTCAATCATGTCCTCGCTAGAGCCAATGTGAAAATCAATAGGATTTTTTTAAAGCAATCGAAGGGAAAAATATAGCATGGACTTACATCAGCTCCAAAATAAGAAATATAAATAGTCAATGCCGAATATTGGGAAATGGACATAAGTAAGATATAGACTCTAATTTGATTTCTTTTTTAAAATAATTTTTTAATATCACTTGCTTTTTTATATCACCAGAATTTCTCTCATTGTCCTTTCCTGTAACAAATGCTATTTTAAAAGAAAAAAGAAAAGTGTGACAAAGAAAAAAATCAGCAAAACATCAATATAACAAATAAGTCTGGAAACATATCCAACATTCCACACTCATGGAGCGTCATCTTAACTTTTCTTTGGGGCCAAGTTTATTTGTAATTCTACAACATTCACTTTTGATTGTTTTATGCTTGTGGTTCCATTTACACCATTGTAGCTAGTGTGTATATTGTTTTCTTGGCTCTGATTACTTCACTCTGTATCAAATCATGTAAATATTTCCATGTTTCTTTGTTTTCATCATACTTGTAATTTATCACAGCAAAGATAAATATTTGACTACATTCACAATCTGTTTAGTTATTCTCCAATCAGTTGTCATCTACTTTGTTTCTATCACAAAAGTAATGCTACAAATATTTTGTTGTCTATGAGGACTTCTTTCTTGTCAAAGATCCTAATAGTGTAATCTCTGGATCAAAAAGTATGAATGTTATAGTCACCTTATTTGCACTTCCCAAAATGGTTGAACTAATTTGCAACTCTACCAACACTGTATCAGTGTACTTACCTTCCCACAATCTCATATCTTGATTTCTTAGAGTAGCTTAATCAAGGCAAAATAGTTGCCACAATGAGAACATCTAGAAACTTGATTTTCTTGTCAATCAGAGATATTGCAGGGAAAGGAAGGGCAATACAGAGTTAGAGTACAAGCCCAATTGTGAGATTTTATGGAAAGTCAACAAATCGACAAAAGTTTAAGAACCTACTATGTGCTAGGCACTCTTCTTAGAGCCAAGTGACATTAGATGACAAAAAAACATAAACTCACAAAACAGTGAAAAGCAGTTGAGGGGAAAATTAGTATGGAGTTCTTAGGATTCAAATAAGGTAAAACAAATTATTCCAAGACCATTTAAAAATTACATGGGATGAAGAATATATAGACATGAAATGGAACAGATCTGGCCTTTCTATGGTAATTTTTCTCATTAGTGAAGGAAACAGAACTACAAAATTTGGATTCTACCTCCTTTATACACTATTTACAATGTGAGGAAATGGTGATAGCAGTTGAACAAATAAAACCAGGGAGAACAGTTGGATCTAACCAAACATATAAAGAAGAAACCCATAATGACAAAATTTTGCAATTGATTAAATTAATTCAACAAAATTTTGAAGGTACTGAGGGATCTGTTTTCAAGGTATCTAAAAGAGAGAAAGACTCCAAAAGGGCTGAAAAGGTCAGAAACAGAATATTTAACTTTTTAATAAATGGTACTAAAAATACAGCAACAACGAAGACTCACACACATTCCACATACCCATCAGCTATAGGAATGGCCTATGCTTGCATACAAGATATCCTGGATGGATGCATCATCAGGGGAGAATAGGTTTTCAGAGGTTCTTATAATGTAGACTATACCTTTTTCAAAGGACCTGCTTTGTTAATCTTTAAAAGTATTTGACTCAGAATAAAATATTTAAAGTTTTTCTGAAACATGGTATCCCCAATTCTTATGCTAAAATCAGATAAGATTCTGTGACAGATGCAGTCACTCACTTAACAAGGGACAAAATAGAGAAATATTTGCTTCCCAATCTATTCAATGAAATTCAACAAACATGTTTAAGTGCTTTCTTTGTGCAAGGGATTATCATAGAGGTATACAAAGACAACACTAAAATTGCCCCTGAAAATATTACATTTTATTAGAGGCATTTTACACGAACACATAAAAACAAATGGAAAGTAATGTGAGGATGGAAATAATGTTAACAAGGAGAGGAGCCTAGGAAGACTTCATAGAAGAGGTGGTGCCTAAACTGAGCTTCCAATAGAAATAAAAATTATAAGGACTGAAGAGGAAGAAAGAGAGCATTCCAGGTAAGGAGATGGCTTGAATGAATTCATTGTGATGGCACATGGAATGTCAAGTCTGGGGAAAAGCTAATAACAGCCCTGTTTGTCTAGAATATTGCTTACAAAGTAGGGAGTGCTATGAAATAAGGCTGAAAAGGTAGGTTGGAACCAATTTCCAAATTTTCACTTTATTAGTATTACAATTACTATTACACTATTAGTGGAAGGTATTGCAACAGACTGGATGAATATAAGTTAGAATCGACGTTAGGGCGATTGACTAACTGAATCAAATGTTGCAGATATAAGAGATGTGTTAGAAGTGGAATTTTCAAAGTGTGATGTCAAACTATATAGGAATGGGGAAGGAATGAGGGGAAAAGAAAATTCAAAGGTGATTCCAAAGTTGTAAATCTGAATTACTGGAAAGATGGTGGTCTTCTGAACAAAAATAAAGCTGTTTATAAAAGTACTATATTCAGAATGAGAGATAATGAAATATTAATGATAAAATATATAGATTTTAGTATTATCTGCATAGATATTAAAACTTGGGGGGGTTTATAAAGCCCCCAGTGTAGAGAATAGTAGGGAAAGCAAAGAAGACAGTCCAGGCCAGAGTCTTAAGGAATATCTGTGTTGAGCCTGGAGCCTGGAGATGGATGATCTCCAGAAAAGAGGAATGAAAATTGAAGGTCAGACTAGAAGGAAAATCAGGGAAATTAGAACCCAGGCAATGAGTGAATTTCTAGGAAGAAGGCGTTGATAGCAGTGTCATAAGCAGCAGAGAAACCAAGAAGGTTGAGGAATAATCATCAGATTTAGTGATTAAGAAATCACTGGCACCTTTGAGAAAGCAATTTCAATACAGTGGTATGATGTGAAACTAAATTTCAAGGGGCTGGTTAACAAGTAAGTTAAGGAATAAATGTAGATACTTCCTTCTAGGAACTAGGCAGTAGGGAAAAAAGTAGACCTATACATTTTTAGCTTGCCCAGTGAGGAAATTTTATAAATGATAGAGACCTCGACATGTTTGTAGACAGCATGGAAAAATTTAGCATATAGGGAGAAAGAGAAGGTGAAAGAGGGACAGAGGGTATGATCAAGACAAGAAGACAAGGAGAGGGGTGGCTTCAAGGGCACAAGCAGAGAGATTGACTTTGATGAAAAGAAGGACTCTCTTTCTCAGAGATGAGGAGGGAAAAGAGGATGTGAGAAGTTGGAGTGAGGGTTTAAGATGTGGAATGGAGGCAACTCATAAGGGATCACCTTGATGGTCTTAGCAGGGTTAGAGGTGAGGTCATCTGCCGAGACAGGAGAGGGACAGTAGCACAGGTGGCTTGAAAAGAAAGGAGAAGATTTAGAACAAACAATGCAGAGTGTTTAATAAAGCATCAACCAGGAGAAAACAGAAGGATTGGAATGCAGGTGACTTTTTCTATGAAATTACTGAAAGATAAAAAACACATGGGATGAGATGATATGTTAGAGTTGCAATCTATACTACTACAGAAAATACCCAAACCAATTAGCTAACAGATATAATTAAATAATCACTTATGTACCTAAAGTTGATGAGTATTGGACAAGTATAGAACTTAATAATGAAGAAAATATGAGTTTAAATCTTACCTTAGAAACTTCCATGCTGTGTGACTTGGGCAAGTGCCTTAATATCTTTGGCCCCAAATTTCTGCTCCTCTTAAATAAGGTCAGGATAATAAGTACCTCATAGACTTTTTGTCAGGAGAAAATTTTATGTTTAACACATTTTGAAAACCTTAAAGTATTATATAAACATCAGCTATTGTTCCCAACTATTACTGCACCATAATTATTGCTTTAATTAAATATGTCTCTAAGGTTTGCCTTGGGCAGGGGGTGGGGGGAAAGAGAAAGAGAGAAAAAGAGAGAGAGAGAGAGACAGAGAGAGAGAGAGAGGACTTGTATGGGAGCAGAATTATCTTGACAAGCTCTCACTAATATGAAATGGGCACAAGAAAGTCATCTAACTCCTGGAAAATTCCTGTTTTTTCAAGTTTTCAGTTATGCTGCTTAAAGTCTACATTTTTATAAATTTAAGTGTAATATGAAATTTTACCCCTTGATAGTGAAGACTTACATGAAGAACAAAGGATGGGAAAGAGTGATTTATGCAAAATTGTTGGTATTTGTTGTGAATAATCAAAGAAACCAGGATGTCTTTACTGAAAGAAGGATGTTTTTACAATAATAGCTGTCCCCATAGTATATCAACACTGAGCTTGATCTAGACCAAAATATCTTTGCATTCCTTTAGTGGAGGGTCACATTAATCAAAAGTATAACAATTTAAGAAAAAAACTTAAAATGTTAAATGGAGGAACTGTCCAGGGTGCTACCTAGATTTTTTTTTTTTGCAAAGTGTACAAAAAAGACATTAGGATACAAGACATTAGGATACCAAGTAGACAAACTGAACAAACAAATCTATGCTTAAGTTCCCTCACCCCCTTTGTCAATGACAGCCATGTTTGGAAAGGACAGCTATTACTGAACTGCCAAAGACACTGACAAATAATTGGGTTCTCCTTGGGGATTTAGTTTGTCAGATTCGTAACAATGTTCACAACAATCACTGTTTGTGAATATTTCATCTATAACATCTATGCTGATATTTACCTCCACACCACCAATAACCCCAACCCTGATACTTCTGCCTTCCTGAACTCGACTATGAGAATCAAAGCCTACTGGTAATCACCACTGCTGGTAACCTCTGTCTCTGCACTCTTTTCTTAATAACTCAATTCCATCCCTGCCCTGGACAAAAGGAACAGTTGCCATAGGAGCCCCTGCCCTAGCAAACTATGCCTCAACGATACCTATCTCTTCCAAAGTTATAGCATCATTGACCTCCACTTTCTTCAAGCCTGTCTGCCTAAATGCTTTCCTGACTCGGTTTCACTTTGTCTTCGCCTCCACCACAGTAATATAGGTCATGGAATCTTTCTCCCATGTCCTAAACTGTATATATACTTATATACTTTAACTACTTATCCATTGGGGAAATGTCTTTTGGTTTTATATATTTGGATTAGTTATCTATATAGTCAATATTGTTAAAAATTTAATTGATTTCTTCTCACAGTCTCCTGGTAACAAAAGCCATCTCAACAATATGTATTGCCTCTTCCCTCATACTGGTTTGGTTTAGCAAAATATTTATATAGCAGCAATTAAATAGTAGCAAACTATTGGAAATAAATGATGGTGCATTAAGGCAACAATATTACTGAACTTTAAGTAATGATGAATATAGTGTAAACAAAGAAGCATAGGAAGGCATAATAACTGATCCAAAGTAAAGTAAGCAAAAGCAGGAAAACATTATACACAATGACTACAATCTAAGTGGAAATATCAAAACTAGATTGTGAAATTATAATAACCATGCTTTGCCCACAAAGAAGAGATCCTCACTGAGAACTCCCTCTATTGCCTTCCTTATCTCTGATATCATTGCCCAAAATCTTCTCTTTCACTCAAGTCTCTGACAGGGAGATGTTCCTTCTGTTTATCAAAGCAAAGCCCTCCACATGTACTACTTGATCTCATCCTCTGCAGTATATTGACCCCCACCATCATCTTCCTCTCTCTATCTCTATCTGTCACTCTGTCCCTGTGCTTCTAGGTCTTATCTTCTAACTCTCTTTATCTACTACTTCCTTCCCTCTAAATATTCTCAAGTCTCCATTCCTAAAACCTCTCCTTGGATCCAACCATTCCTCACCAACTATCATGCTATATCTCTGTTCAGTAAAACCAATTGAGAAATAGTTGTCTACAATCTTTAATACTTCTAAGGTCTTCTCTGACTCTCTTCTAAATCTTCTACAATCTGGCTTCTGAACTCATCATTTGACTGAAACTGCTTTCTCCAAGTTATCAGTGATCTCTTAATTGCTAAGCCTAATGACCTCTTCTCAATCATCATCCTTCTTGTACTTTTTATAATGTATACTGTTGACCACATTCTCCTCCTAGATACACTCTTTTCTCTGGGTCTTCCTAACTTTGCTCACTTTTAGTCCTCTTTCTATCAATCTGACCCCTCCTTCTAAATTCCTTTTTTTTTCTGGATTATCACCCATGCTATGCCTAATAACTATGGGTCCTCTGTTTCTATCTTAGGACCTTTTCTCTTTTCTTTCTATATATTCTCACTTGGTGATCTCATAAGCTCCCATGGGTTTGATTTGCATCTCTGTGTAGTCACTTAACAGATCTATTTATCTAGACTTACTCTTTCTCCAAGAACCGACCCCTCTTCTTAATTTCCATGTTATTGTCAAAGATACCATTCTTCCAGTCACCTAGGTTCACAACTTTGGTATCATCCTCAAATATTCTCTCTTGCTTACCCCAATCTACCAGTCGTTAAATCCTGTAGCTTTTCCCATCTATATTTCCCATATATATTGACTTTTCCTCCAATCAGATAGTCACCACCTAGAGAAGACCTTTATTACCTTTGCCTGTATTATTGCAATAGCTTTATAATCAGAAACCAGGAGTTGAAGTTCTCCCCACTTCAATCCATGTGATTTTTTAAAGCACAGATGTGCACATTCACTTTATACTCCGTAAACACCAATGGCTCCCTATTACCTCTAAAATCATGATCCAAGCACAAACTCTCCAAAAATTAGAATGGACAAAATAGAAATCACTGAATCACACAACAAGAAATATTAAAACAAAGTCAAAAGGCTGAAAAAATAAGAAGAAATGTAAAGTCTAGCAAAAACAACTAATCTGAAAAACAGACAGCAGACAAAAAAAAATTAAGAATCACTCATTTACTTGAATGTCATGACCAAAAAAAACAAAGCAATCTTATTTAAAGAAATCTTAAATAAAACTTCTGAGATCTGTCAGAACCAGAGGACAAAGTGGAAATATAAAGAATCTGTTAGTCAATCCTGAAAGAAATCCTCAAATGAAAACTCCAAAGAACATTACAGCCAAAATCTAGATCTTTCAGGTGAGAGCAAAAGAACTACAGGCAGCCAAGAATAAAGAATTCAATACCAAGGAATCACAGTCAGGATTACACACAATTTAGAAGCTACCATTTAAAAGTAGTAGAGAGCTTAGAATACTACATTCCAGAAGCCAAAGGATATAGGCTTACAACCAATTATAATTACCTATCAAAACTGCTTGTAATTCTAAAGGGGGCGTGGGGAATAGAGAAATAGAAAATTTGCAGAACTGTGCAGAAACTTTGATATTCAACAAAAGAGTTAAACAGAACATTAAAAGGTAGACACCAATAAACATTCATAAGGGACTAAAAAAAAGATAAATGGTTTATATTCAAATATGGGGTGATGATATGTCCTCCCTGAACCTCATTATTATGTTGGATTATAAAAGGAGTCTCATTAGAGAAGATTTGAGAATAGTTCTGTCTTGATCATCTTAAAGAAGGAATGTAAAGACAGATGAAAAGGTATATAGTGTAGGTGTATAGAAAGGAGAGAGAAAGGAGGGTTAAGGGAAATTGCTTCACATAATCAGGGTGCACAAGTAGATATCTATACAAACTAGAAGTGGGGAGCAGTTGACAACTAAATCTCACTCTTCTCTGAAATGTCTAAAGGCGGGAACACACACACGCACATGCATGCACACTTGCTTGAACATACATATACACACAGATTTAGGTTTAGAAATGCATTCACTCAATAGAGAAATAAGAAGGAAAGAGAAAAAGAAAGATAAATTAGAATGATAGGTTAAGAGAGGGATTATTTCTGAGCAAAACAATTTCTAAGGATGTACAATACAGCTCTTTTTGAGGTGGCAAAGAATGAGAATTTGAGGTGGTGCTCATAAATTGGAGAATGGTTGAAGAAATAACAGTATATAAATGCAATAAATACTATCCAGCTGTAAGAAATGCTAAAAGGAATGGATTTGGAAAAACCTGGGAAGACTTATATGAACTGGTGCAGAGTAAAGTACACAGAACCCAGAGAAGAATCTATGCAATGTCAATGATATGGTAAAAACAAACAGCTTTGAGAAAATTGGAGATGCTGATCAGCATGATCAACCATGACTTGAGGGGACTAATGACAAAACATGAGACTTAATCTCCTGTTAGAGGGATAAAGATTCAGAGTACAGAATGAGATGCATGTTGTTTGGAAATAGCCAGTATATAAATTTATTTTTCTTGACGTTACATATTTTTAACAGGAGTTTTTTTTCTTTCGTTTTTGATTGTGGGGGGGGTGGAATAGGGAGGGAAAGAGGGGAGATATTTAGGAAATGAAAAAATTATACATACATATATATGTATGTATGTATGTATACATACACATACATATATACACAGAGATACACAAACACAGACATACATGTAAGTGCATATTTGTACGTATGTATGTGTTTGTATTTGTGTGTGTGTAACATAAAGAATGTACTCAACATGTTACAAGCTTTCTTCAGCTTCTTTTAGCTTCTCAGGACAGAAGTTCAGGATTCAGACTACCCAAACAATTCACTTGAGTTTTACCACTTAACTGGGCCACGACCATTTCTTATCAAAATACTATTGATGGATTTTATCCTGTGCAAGTTATCATTTGTAACCCGTTTCAATCTTTTCACAGATTTTGATTCACTATAAGGCAACACCCCCTAATGTCATAAGAATTAGCACTGCCCAAAATGGAAAGGACTGCCTCGGAAGGTTTCCCACATATCACTGGAAATCTTCTAAAGAAGCCTGGGTGATCCCTTTTCAGGTATTTTAGAGCTAGAATTGCTTTGTTCAACTAGATTACTTCTTAAATCCCTTCTGACTCTTAATTCCTATGATACCTTTATGTTTTTCTTCCTTTGTCGCTACCAGAATTGAAGAATAAATTATTTCTATTTTGTTTCGAATACTCTTTTGGGTGACATTTGGCATTTTGTTTAAATTTGTGGCCAAAACAGCACACCGGGCCAACGTCCTCAGAAACTCCTAGAGTACTCTTCGTTGATAACTCATACAACAAAAACTATGAGATTCCATGTGGATATTCTTCTCATTTTAAATTTTATATACCTTCCAAAAATTCAGTATTCAATTTTTGCTCTAGTGTCACCTTTGCAATGTCAGGAGAAAGCTACGTAGACCTCAAGGACATTGGGTGAACACCTAGTGACAAACTTATTGGAGGACATGAATAAGAATTATAAAGAATGGGCAGGCATGGATAGAATGCAATCAGCATCACTGGGAGGAATTTCAAAATTGAGAGATCACAGATCCATCTGATTAGTCTACAAAGAATAGAAGAATAATAGAATAGTGGAACAATTAAATAAAATCAAGTTACAATCATTAGAAAATGGAATGGATAAGTGAACTCTGGAGCTCCAATAAGTGTGTTTAAAACAAATAATTGAAGTAGGTATTCTGACACATAAAAACAAAGCAATTAGTATATAATCTATAAAACAATAACTGTGTGATTCATCTCATTCTACCCTTTTCAGTTCCACCAGACCACTTTTTTGATCATTCAGAAATGGATGAAATAAACTCTCTCATTCCCACGGAAACATGAGAGATAGGGCTTCCCCATATCTCCTATGGGCTGACCTTTGAAACATGAGTATGTATAATTGTGACAACAGCAATAACTAGAATTTACTTAGCACTTATTATGTGCTAGATACTGTGCTAACTACTTTATAAATATTATCTCATTTTATTCTGACAAGAACCCTGGGAGGTAGGTGCTATCCTTTTACATATGGGGAAAGCGAGGCTGATAGAGGTTAAGTGACTTGTCAAAGGCCCCTTGGCTAGTAAATGTCTGAGTTTGGATTTGACTGTGGCACAACACTGTTGAGATAGTATCAATTTCTATAGAACAATGAACTATAATGAATAGTAGAACTGGGTAAAAGAAAAAGAAACTTCAGAAGATATGACTTGGATGAAAATTATTCTTGGTTTTTACTCTGTATGTCTATGAACAGTGGCTGCAGTAATAAATCAAAGATCAATCTTCACATGTAGAGAATATGGGGAAAAAAACTACTTATTGATCATGCCATGCTAGAGATCACCACCAGTAATACTATATTTGAATAGGAATCATAGTAATGCATATTAGTAGTATACATACTAATATACATTATCTTGCACACTGATACATATTATTTGAAGTAATGTACATTTGTGTGTTGCTGTATGCCTATGAGTTTACTAGAGGCAAACACTCCAATAATTAATCACTTATGGGGAAAATAACTATGTTCTATCAATGATGTATTTTCATATTTTTTCTAATTTATAATATTTTTTAAAAATACAACCCACTCAATTTTTTTCCAGAATAAAATAACTACAGCTAGCTCTAATGGTGACAGTGATTAGAGGTAGGATAGGCAGTGTCTTGATGAAGAATCACCTAGATAAATAAAGACCAAAGATAATTTCTGATTTTTCATTTTAACTTGTAGTTGCAACATCCCCTCTCTCTTGTAAAACCTTTTTACCATAATTACTAGTTAGTATATTTCATTAACTTGTGGTGGAAGGTTTAAGGAGCAATGAAATAGCCCAAGTGAAAAAAAAAAAGTTTAAAAGTAGGCAATGGGTCATGAAGATGGAGAAGCAGAGGACTGGAAAATTAGACCTGGAATTAAAATTTCCCAATCATATATTTGACCTCATGAACTTTATTCATTGTTATCTTTACCATTACAATGGAATCTTGCTATTCCGTCTGACCAGTGACTAACACAGAATTGGTATAAAGTCTTCATCCAAGAAGGGTTAGTTACTGAGATCCTAAGAGAATACTTTCAGTAGATGCTTTCACTTCTTTGTTCTACAGCACTAATAGTCAAGCACTCTGAAGACTCAGTTATACAGTAAGGCACCCGTGCATCATGATCACTATTTCTTTTTGCCAGATGTATGATTTTCATTTATGTGGGGGAACTCCCTGTGCACTTTACAGTCTTAGACAGTTGTCTTGTTCACACAGCCAGTGTAGGTCAGAGGCAGAAATCGAACCCATGTCTTCTTGACTCTGAGTTTGGGTCTCTCTCCACTATACAGTGCTATCTTATACACTATTAAGCAAGTTTATTTAAAAAGCAGTAATCTCATAGCTTTCAATATGATATACAACTTATATAATCACACAAAAATCTTGTAACATATATAAATATATAATATTTTAATAGCATATTCAAACCTAAGGGTACATTGATATACGGGTGCATGGGGATGAAATATGTTACTCTGTAATACAAATGGGGAATGGTTATGAAGAAGACCAATACATAATAGATTAATCAGTAAGTTGACTTTAAATCTGAGGTCTTTCTCCGTGCAGATAAGAAGAAAAAAATAAAGGAAAGCAGACAAATGAACATATTTGAAATAACATTCAAAATTTTATTTTATAAGAATAATATTTATTTTATTTATATATTTGTTCATATCTAGAGCAACGTCTTCATTTTACAGAAAAAGAAACTGAGGCTCTGAGAGGAAGTGCTTTGCCCATCTTAATGAAAAGAAACAACAGAGTAGTTCAAGGCTTCCAGATTCAAACCCGAGTCCTCAAAATCCAGATCCAGCACACCTCCCACGAGGGCACACCTCGCCCCCATCCCCGCATAGCCCCTACGCCTCTTATTTCAGTGGGAGACTAGAAAGAACCTCTAGCATGGGAAGCGGCCAGACTTGGGCTCAGCCACACTCGGGATCTTGAGCTTTGGACCCTTCCCGCAAAGAGCTAACTGACCTGGCACGTGCGCACTGACCCATGCTTATCTTTACCATTGGGCCCGTGGGCGTGACCCGCACGTTGCCAGGGTTACAGCCATCTCGAGGACTGAATCATTTACAAGTGTTGAGCTTCAGATTTTCTTAACTTCGAGCCCCTGGCCATTGCAGTTTACTGTAGCAGAGTCGAGGGCCCGGAGAAGGCTGAGAGTCCAAGGGAGAACCCCTCGCGAGTTCTCCCAGCAGTCTTTGAAGGCCAACACCGGGATGAAGAAGATTTTTAGGTTCCACAACAGGAGAGAGGTGCCCCCCTCCCAAGCCTCCTTCGCCCCGCGGAGGGACAGCGGGGTCCAACCCTTCGACCCTAATGCCAGATACCTCATCAGGGCCAAGGACCTCATGAAGATCCACAAAGCTGCCTCAATCGGGGATGTGGCGAAGATGCAGCACCTGCTGCTTCTCGGAAAGTCCCGCGTGAACAATCTAGACAAAGAGAACCAGTGAGAGTGCGGTGGAGGAAGAGAGAAAGGAAGGCCCCCGGGGCAGCCTAAGACTTCTCTCCCAGCATCCCCTCTCCCCCGCTCATTCCTCCCGGTGGGTCCCTGGGCCTCCCTTGACCCTTGGAAAAGCTATTCACCTCAGCACCTGGACAGGGCAACGCCTCCGGTCAGGGTCAGGGTCAAGTCAGGGTGAGTCTTTGCCTGGCAAGTCCCGAAAACTGGCGTCCCCTCACCCGCCTATCTGAGCATTGTTAATGAATGGGAAACTCCATTTTACTTGTAGCCGGCGTCCAATTAAACCTATTCTTTCTCAATGGCGACATGGGAGCAAATACTCCTCTCTTCTAGATTGTTTTGAGTTGTGTCCGTCCCTCCGTGGTGGCATTTGAGGATTTTTTTGGCACAGATACTGGAATAGCCTTCTCCAGCTTCTTTTACAGATGATGAAATATAGGCAAACAGGGTTAAATGACTTGCCCAGGGCCACACAACTAATAAGTATCTGAGGCCAGATTTGAACTCAGGAAGATGAGTCTTCCTGACTCCAGGCCCAGCACTCCTATCCCTTAAGCCACCTAGCTGCCCCATCTAGTGAAATGTAGCCAGGATATTTGGAGTGTAAAAGGGTCAAGGCAGTAAATTAATTTCTGCTTTTATTAAGCATTTTCTCTATGTGTCAGGCACCCAAATAAACGCAATAGATACAATGAAATTAGGGAGTGGGGATTGTCCCAGCGTTCTAGAATTGGTCTAATTCGGGAGGTAATCTGCATGGGAGACTGAGGAGAGAATCAGATACTTAGGATAACTAGGAAAGAGTAGTGTTACAAAACCCAGAGAGAGGGAATATCAATGAGAAGAGGGCTCCAGTTTGAAAGGCTTCAGAGAGGTCAAGTAGGATGAGAATTGACAGAAGACCATTCCATCTGGCACTTGAGAGCATTAGTGTCTTTGGAGAGTTTGGAAGCCAGACTGTAGAGTGTTAAAAGAAAATGACAGGAGAGGAAGTGGTGACATTGGGTGTCAGTGGTCCTCTTACAGCACTTAAGTACAAAAGGCAAGAGAGATGTGGGACAGATTGACCAAGTGAAGATTTTTTGGGAATGGGGAAGAAGTCATAGGCATGTTTGTAGGCAAGCAAGGAACTAGCCAGTTGGCAGGGAAAGATTGGAGATAAGTGAGAATAGGAATGATAGAGGGGGAGATCTGTTAGAGGAGATAAGATAGAATGGTATCATTTGTACATGTAGAGGCATTTTCATGGGTAAGGAGAAAGGCCACCTCTTCAGGTGAGATGGATGAAGGAGGAGATAGCAGCAGAAGGCATTTGGATGATGTTAGATGAGAAGGAGGGGGAACCAGGGAGGTCTCAGGTATATGGCCTCATTTTTTTCAGTAAAATATGAAGTAAGAATTTTAGCTGAGAAGGTGCAGAATTAATCATGGAAAGTTTTTGAAGGGATGAAAAGGTTTGGAAGAGTTGCTGTGGTAAAGTGTAAGGAAACTGGTTTTTCATGTGAAGTTTATAGAATCAGCTTCCTTACTCTCTCAGCATACCTAATATAGCTACCCAATTAAATATGTATGTTAGAGTTTCTCATGGGATATGGACTGGATATGTGGTTTCATTGGTATAGGGAACTCCCTTTACACTGCAGGCCAGTATCTTCTCTGCAAATCAGAATCTTAGAGAGTTGCTTAAATCAATGAGAGGTTAAGTGACTTGCCCAGGGTCACACTGTCAGTGTAAGTCAGAGAGAGGTCTTGCAAGCTTCAAAGCTAGCTTTCTATCCACCATGCTGTGCCTCCTTTCTGGAGTTTATTCAACAATATATGCAAGGGGATCTTTAAACATGAGTCACAGAAATTATGCATAGGGAAATTAAGTTCCAAATGTAATTTTTAAAGAACATGTATGCTTTGTTAAATATTGAAAATCCAGCATGGTAATTTGATGGTTCAAAGTGCATTATTCACTTCTCCGAATTGAATTTTGTATAGTTTCTTAATTGCAAAAATATACAAATGATTATATGTCATTCTTAGAAACAATGAAATGCTGTCCTGCTGTAAACTTGCCGCATATTCTTTTCATGTCATTTCCAATATCAGTCTTTCATTAGCTTTCAAAATTAAAAGTGACAGGATATATTTTGAGTTTTTCTTAATATATTTGCTTGTCCTAAAAGCCAAGAAATACAGTCATTGGCATGTTCCTTATGCACATAAGTCCATCTCAGTGTGCTCAATTTCACATTTACAGAGCCAAAATAGGAATGGATAAGTGAGAACAGCCCCATAGGTTAAAGCAGCTGAGGTATTGGCTCACTGAAATGGCTGAAGCCAAAGGTCTTCATGGCTGGCTATCCTCACTGACCATCTGATACATACATACATATATATATATATATATATATATATATATATATATATATATATATATATATATGTATATGCTATGATTTGCAGACTAATGGCTTTTGCTCTTCCCACAAATATGTGTGTTGCTTTGTTGATACAATTATTAAAAATCATTTAAATAGAGGAATGATAATGGAAATAAGTGTAGGCAATCATTTGTTTAAAAGACAAATACTATCTAAACCTAAAGAAAAGCGAAAATCTATAACCAGTCACTATACAGTTAAAAAAATGTGAGTCCCTTTTGAAGGACGAGAGACTTTTAAATGTGTTCATTAGTAACTAAAGAAGAGAACTGTAGCCAGTTAAGCCTAAATAGTATGTCATCTAGATAATTATGCGCTAGTTTTAAGATTAACTGTACTTAATATAGAAAGAGAAGCCCCAGAATGATGACCATTGTATTTGGAAACATCGGCTACATGTGAACTCAGATTAAAAACTGTCACAGATTCTTCTCCTCTCCCTTCTACCTTTATGGTTATTTTCTCCCCTAACATGCACAGCAACCAAGTTGCCCCACCCCACATAGTGCTACTCAATCAGTGTGATGGCTGACCCAACATCTTTCTCTTTCACCTTCTTTTGGCCTACTATGAGCATTTGTGGCTATTTCGCTTCCTTCCTTTCTGATTTTTTTCACTAACAACTCAGTTTTTTCCTAAGCAATTTCTCAAATGTACATGAACACATTTTTTAATTCCTTTCCCTCTCTGCCAGTTCCTTTCCAGGAATATCTCTATCCACATTGGCTCTTTTGCCCTGTTTCTCTTTTCTTTTTGTCCTTTTTCAGAGTAAAAGAAATCTGACCTTAAGCATTGCTGATAAGGATGGGATACACCTGGATTAAGAAAGAGAAAATTAGTGTAAACTGAATGAACAAATCTCAATTTTCTTTAGTTCCCTTCACAATCTACTTAAAGGCTTCATTTCATCTCTCTCCTTTTTTTCTTTAAGTATTAGCATCGAATATTTTAAGAGATACAAGAATATTATTCAGCGTTGTTTTTCAGTTTTAATTATTAATCTAAGATAACATTGTCTTGTCAAAAGTAATTTTTGTCTGTGGATAGAGTGCTGGTCCTGGAAGGTCAGGAAGACCTGAATTTAAATTTGTCATCATACACGTTCTTGTTGTGTGACCCTGAGCAAGTTACTTAACCGCTCTTTGTCTCAGTTGCCTCAACTACGAAATGAAGCTCATAACAGCACTTATTTCCCAGGGTTATTACAAGAATCAAATGAGAGAATATTTATAAAGTGCTCAGCACAGTGTCTGGGACACAGCAGATAATCACTAGATGTTAGTTTCCTTCCTTCTCAGAGTATATGCAAACACATCACCATTGCAGCTGAGATGATGGAGAAGGAAGAAATCTCTCCCCTCTGCCTATCTGAGGCACTTTGGAAGAAGGCATGAGGGAAAAGGCAAAAGAGGAGTGCTGAAGAAAAAGAAAAAATGAAATATATTTTTATATATATGAATATTTAGATCCATTTTCATTATTTTAGGAATACGTGATTTTATTGGTGTGGATATTCCCTCCACCTATACATATCATGACCTCTTTACAACTTGGTAGATGGTCAGCCGGGGCAGCTAGGTGGATCACTGGACAGAATGCTGGGGCTGGAGTCAGAGTCATCTTTATGAGTTCCAATCTGACCTCAGACACTTATTAGCTATGTGACCCAGGGCAAGTCACTCAATCCCGTTTGCCTTACTTTCTCCATCAGTAAAATGAGCTGGAGAAGGGAATGTCAAAATATCTTTGTCAAGAAAAACCCAAATGGGGTCACGAAGAGAAGAACACGACTGAAAAGACTGAACAAAGATGGTCTTGGACATTTGCTGTTGATAAACGATTCATTCTCCTTTGACCCACCTGGTAATATCTTTATGACCTTAGTTAGGTTGATCTGTTGACAGCAGGTATACCAGGCTCTTACTTAAAACCTTGTCGGCATGGTAGAGCTACCAAAACTTGTACCCTACTGGGGTGGCCTTTAGCAACACAGAGCCCCTTCATCTGTCCAATGCTGCTTTGCAGTAAGGCTTTAGTGGAGAATGCACACACATGTGCACATGTGCTTGTAGAAATATACAATATGCAAATTTGAAAATGTTTTCCTGAGGCAGCTGCTTTAGTAAGTATTTTGTAATTATGTTTCTATTTAGTGGACAGAAGTTGTTATTAGGCTTAACAGCCAGGCTGGGTGATGCACACCTGTAATCCCAGCTGCCAGTGAGGCTGAGGCTGGCAGATCCCTTGAACTCATGAATTCTGAGCTGCAGTGGGCTAGGCCAGTAGGGTGTCTGCATTAAAGCTGGCATCTGTATCGAGTCTCAAGGTAAAAGTGGCCATCAAGTTGCCTAAGGAGAGGTGAACCAGCTAAGGTCAGAAACTGAGCATAGCTCCCATGCTAGTCTATAGTGAAATCTTAATCTACCTGCTGTTTTCCCCCAGGCAATTTCATTCATCATATCCAGTAATGAGAGCTAGTTATGTTTATTTTGGCATTGATTTAGTGTTTAGGCATACTAACAATAATGCACTTTCTGTTAGACCTACAGTACCTAATAATCGTACAATTTTTTTTTTTTATTTTTTGCAGGCGGGAAGGTGGGGCAATTGGGGTTAAGTGACTTGCCCAAGGTCACACAGCTGGTAAGTGTGTCAAGTGTCTGAGGCCATATTTGAACTCAGGTCCTCCTGACGCTAGGGCCTGTGCTCTACTCACTGTGCCACCTAGCTGCCATACAATTTTGATTATTGTAATACATTATCAAGCAATCATACAGCTCTCTCATTTCCGTAGGATGCCTCTACACCTGGCCTGTGTTAATGGATATCCAAATGTTGTGTCTCTTAGTAGACAGAAATGCAAACTAAACCTGTGTGACAAAGACTGTCAAACACTTTTAATTAAGGTATGCACTAGTTAACCATGCTGGTCAATGTAATGCATTTTGATTTCTCTCTTTGATTAAGAAAATATGCTTTACTAACTTATTTAAATATCGCTAATGTTTTAGTATGCTAAATTTTATCTTATTGTCTCTTCCTCTATATCATACTGACAGGCAGTACAGTATCAGCAGGAGAAGTGTACAACTATCCTGCTCCAACATGGTGCAGACCCTAGTCTTATGGAAACCAACCACAACACTGCACTCTGCTATGCTGCCTTTGGAAGGAACATAACCATAGCAGCAAAGCTACTTAGACATAAAGTAGATATGGAAGCAAAAAATGAGGTAGAAACCCGCCTCTTGTATAATTATTTTATGAGCTAAAATGTGTAAATCATTGAGTGTCTAAATCACATATTTATACATCGTATATTCTAGGAAACATTTCTTTAATGAAAATAACTTAAAATAATTCTGTAGTCAAAGTTCATTGGCCTTTGGAATTTTCTGATGGCAGTGGGGAACAGAGGAAGAAATTTCATTCACATTGGACCTCCTAATGAGCAACTTCCCTCTACTGGTTTAGAACAGGGCCTGCTCTAAGATTTAATCCTAGAGTAGAGATTTGTAATCTGGGGTCCATTAATTTTTAAAAACTCAACATTTATTTTATGGTTATCTCCATGTAATTGGTTTCCTTTGCAATCTATATATTTTAGTTATTTAAAAGGATTATTCTGGAAAGGTGTCTAAGACACAAAAAAAGTTAAGAAACCCTGGAGTGACTTCCCAGGATCACCCAACCAGTATAGGTGGGTCAGCAGCAGGCCCTGAATCTAGGTCTTACTGACTTTGAGGCTAGCGTTCTATCCATTCTATCACAGCTGTCTTTCCAGAATTTTCTTTGCATGATATATTAGGTCTGCTCCCCAGAATGCAATGGCTTCACCAAATATTTGCCTGCAATACTTTTTTATATATAGACCTTCACTTATGATAACTCAATGTTAATTTATCATGTAGAAATGCCATAATTCTTTTAAAAAACAATCTTTTAAGCATTTGTTCCTACTAAGTCTAAAGTTACATAGACAAGAACAAATTCTTAAGTGTATTTGGTTTTTTATTCTAAAGACTATGCCATTTCCTTTCTAGAATTACTGAATAACTCCTAATTTTTTTTGATAACTCCTAATTTTTTAAGAAAGGTTTAAGTCTTAGTCACTGTCACTTGAGAGAGGAAAAAAGCATAATGTATACATTAGGAGGGTTGGGAAGAGAGGGAAAAATGCCAAGAGCATGACTTTCTTCCTGGTTTAACCACCTAGAGGCAAGATTTTCTTGAGTTTTGAGGTTGGTTGTACACACTCAAGGGGCATGGGTATAGCTTTAGCTTGGCAGAGTACTGGAGAAATAAGGTTGGCTGCATGCAGATAATAATTGATCATGACATGAAGAGAGCAAGGAAGATACTCCTGGAATGATATGAAACTGTCTCTTACAAATCTTGGGTTTCTCTGTGCTGATCACAAATTAACAGCTGAAGGAATCCCAGAGGCTATCTAGTTTCATTCTGTAATTTTACCTATGAGTAAACTAAGACCCAGAAAGGTGAAATAATTTGCTTATGATCACACAGGAATTAACTAACAGAAGCAGGGTTTATGCCCTGCTCTTCTCATGACAAAGTTCCATTGTACCCACAGTACCTTTAGCAAGTTGCCAGGATGTTCACAAAATGCCTTACGCTGAATTGAAGTATGTAAAGAATTCTTGCATACTGTAACAATGTCTTTAATATGATTTTGCAGGAAGGCTATACACCACTTTTGCTTGCAATTGAAGAAAATAACCAATATATGGTAGGTCTTTTCTTAAAGAATGGAGCAAATGTGAATACCTCAGATAGATTTAAAAAGTAATTTAAGCTTGAAAGAAAAAGGGAAAAATTTCTAAAGAAATAAGAACAACTTAAATCATGGAACTCATAGTGAGCAACATTAATTGAAATTATCATTGTGAAAGGGTGAAAAATGTCCACAAATATCAACTATGAAAAGAAAAACTAGTATTTATGATTCTGCAACAGAGAAAGCAGTTCATGTGGGCATGCCATCCAATGTTAATTGGTGATTTCTATTTGCAGTTTTCTCTATTTGATTTTAAGCTACTTAAGATCATAACATTAAAGTTTTGTGCACTAGTGATGCAATTGATTCTCTATATGAAATAATCTTCATGTCACCCATGAGAATTGTAGTGTTTATTTTTTGCTCTTTTTTCCTTTGATTATCCTTAAGATATGTGCATTAACATGACAAATATGACACTGACATGGCAAATACAAATCAATACAAGAATTATATGAAATATTTTGATTTACCCTTGATCTTATCATTGTGGATATTTGTGCCACTGGTTCAGATTTTAATCCTTCCATGCCTTCTGATCCTTCATGATTTTTGGCCTTGTCATTCCATAAATTCTTCATAGAGGATCCAGGAGTGACACTGAAGCCTTCTCCTGGTTCTTTTAATATTTGAGAACTAGTAAAGCACTCATGTTCTCTGGCTTTTCTCTTTTTAACTTTTTAAATTTATTTTTAGTTTTCAACTTAACCTTTTTTAAGATTTTGAGTCCTAAATTTTTCGCCTTTCCTGCATTCCCCCTTCCTCAGGTCGGTATGCAATTTGATATAGTCTATACAGGTACAATCATATTAAATATATTTCCAAATTAGTGATGTTGTGATAGAAGAATCAGAACCAAAGGGAAAGACCAGAAGACATAAAAAGCAAAAAAAAGAAAATAGCATGCTTCAATCTCCATCCACACTCCGTAGTTCCTTTTCTGCATGTGGATAACATTTTCTATCACGAGTCTTTTTTCCAGTCTTCCCAGAAGTTTTTGTCAAATACTGAATTCTTATCTCCAGAAGCTGGCATCTTTAGTTTTACCATACAACAGATTATTATAGTCATTGACTATGGTGTCTTGGGTACCTAATGTGTTCCAGTGATTCTTAGCCAGTATCAAGTAATTTTGTTGATTGCTGCTTTATATAATAGTTTTAGATCTGTTCCATCTAGGCCACCTTCCCTTGCATTACTTTTCATTAATTGCCTTGATATTGTGGACCTTTTGTTCTTCCAGATGAATTTTATTCACTTTTTATCTCTCTAAAATAATTTTTGGTAGTTTGATTGGTATGGCACTGAATAAGTAAATTAATTTTAGTAGAATTGTTATTTTTATTACATTAATTTGGCCTACCCATGAGCAACTGATATTTTTCCATTTATTTAGATCTGATTTAATTTGAAACCTGGAGTGAAAAGCATTTTGTAATTGTGTTCATATAGTTCGTTGATTTGTATTGGCAGGTAGACTCTCAACTGTTTTATATTGTCATAGTTGTCTTGCATCACTCTTATTTCTTTTCCCACTTTTCTTACAAATCGTCTTATATGATTTTTAAGCTCCTTTTTTGAGCTCTTCCATGAGTTCTTTCTAGGATTGAGATCACTTCTCATTTTTGTTTGGGGTTTTGCCCATAGGTGTTTTGACATTGTTGTCCTCCTCTGAATTTATATCTCGATATTCCCTGTGACCATAATAACTTTCTATGATCAGGTTCTTTGGTTGTTGTTGTTTGCCCATCTTTTTTTGGCCTTTTTTCTTTCTCTTCAATTTGAGCTCTGCTCAGAGAGTGGAAAAGGCACTGTTTCAGGCTTCTTGTGGCACAGGCTACAGGCCTTGTCTGTTTACCTGGTGCTACACTGGTGTTTTGCTGAGGCCCATGAGGGACGCTCTTATCTGCTACTATGCTGAGGGGGTGGGGGTGGGGATGGCTGGCATTGCTGTAGGTTGTCAGGGTTTGGCAGCTTACCTGGTGCTGACCTGGAGTCCTAGTGCTGGTGTTTGGCATGTGCTGAGGCAGGTGGAATGTTTCTGCACTTCCTTTCTTTTTGTGGGTTCTCCTGTTTCAGGATTTGTTTTGTGGTGCTATTTTATGGTTGTTTGGAAGTGAATATGGGAGAGTTATGGCTCTTTACTGCTTATTCCACCATCTTTTTTTCCCAGAACTGAATATTATCTTAAACAACATGATAATGGCATGTTATGGGATAACGTTTAAAACATATGATTATATTAACTACTAATATCAGCGTTTATAATTCCATCAATTTCAGTCTTTCTCATAATCCCTTTTTTTCCCACTGAAATATAATTCATTGGTTTTCCCGGCCGGTTGTGAAGCGTGGGGTAGGCGCAGGTCAGACCGTCCTGGTAGGCCAAGATGCCGGTCGCCAGGAGCTGGGTTTGTGGGAAGACGTACATGATGCCGCGGCGGCCCTTCGAGAAGTCGCGCCTGGACCAAGAGCTGAAGCTGATCAGCAAGTACGGGCTCCGCAACAAGCGCGAGGTGTGGCGGGTTAAGTTCACGCTGGCCAAGATCTGCAAGGCGGCGCGGGAGCTGCTCACGCTGGACGAGAAGGACCCGCGGCGGCTGTTCGAAGGTAATGCCCTGCTGCGGCGGCTGGTGCGCATCGGCGTCCTGGACGAGGGCAAGATGAAGCTGGATTACATCCTGGGCCTGAAGATGGAGGACTTCCTGGAGCGGCGCCTGCAGACGCAGGTCTTCAAGCTGGGCCTGGCCAAGTCCATCCACCACGCGCACGTGCTCATCCGCCAGAGGCACATCAGGGTCAGAAAGCAGGTGGTGAACATCCCCTCCTTCATCGTGCACCTCGACTCCCAGAAGCACATCAACTTTTCCCTGCGCTCGCCCTCCGGTGGTGGCCGGGCTGGCAGGGTCAAGAGGAAGATCATGAAGGGCCAGGGAGGGGCGGGCACCGGTGACGACGAGGAGTAAGATTAAATGCATTATTCCCAACCCCTCCCCCACCCAAAGTTTACCACTTTGGGTAGAATAAACCTCTTTAAATAAAAAAAAAATACAATTCATTGGTTACTTTTGGGTTTTCTTATATATGGTGTTGAGGGTTTTGATCAGAGAAAAAGGTTTAAACAGAGTAAACATTTTTACCTGCTGTAAATTACTAATTCTTCAAAACACCTTTTAAAATATCCATGATTTCACCAGTGAGACTACTTTTTAACACTACTTCAACCTTTAACAGAATCAGCCTGTTGATTCAGTTATCACTAAGTAGTCAAAGGACAGTAAACCTTCACTTGACATTACTGATATTGCTACAGGGCTACCTTAGGCAGAAAGCCCACCAATACAACAAACTTGGTACTACAGAATATTTGTGATTTCATCATTGTAGATATTCCCTCTACTGGTACAGTTCATTATCATACTAAATCTTAATAAACTGCCTTCATGAGTTAATGGGTCTTCCCCAAATTAAGTGGTATTGGCTAGCTTTATGGTGATAATCCTTTACTTACTTAGGCTTGTCCTTAAACAACAGAGTTCACTGGTGTATTCATTTTCAAAGACTTTTGTGTTTGTTAAGACATTAACAACAACAACAAAAAACTTGTTCTGGATTAGCCTTTGACAACCAAGGGTCATCTCCACATTATGAAGTGGAATTGGAGAAGGAATTTAGTGGAGTGAAGTATAAAGATTATTTCTAATCTAATCATTTTCAAAGGGCTTCCACTTGACTTTGAATGCCAGTAATCAAATACAAACTTTGTGCAGGGTCCCTAGCTGAAATCTTTAACTGTTGCAAACAAGTGGCTTTGACATACTCTCTTCTTTTCTATTATAAAGACTTAAATTTGCCAATCCCTGCTAAAACTCTAAGGGGACAAAAATTTCAGTCTCCTCCCTTTCATTCTGCTCTTGTCTTTTTTAATACTGTACATGAGCAATAAATGTACTTGTTTTCATCACTAAGTGCCTATACACCACATGCATATTAACTCCTAAGACTATGAGATATCCTCCTATTGAAATATATCAAGAAAGATCTGATTGCGTGTGACTAGTTAAAATTCTTAAATCTGAATTGTTTGTTATTCTAGAGCAGCCTTGATGCTTGCTGTCAGCGGTAAATCAACAGACATAATCCATCTTCTTTTTCAATATGATATTGATCTTTCTTGCCGAGATATATTTGGATGGACAGCTGAGCAATATGCTACTTACAGTGCTCATTCCCTGTATCTCCTCTCCTCCTGTAGTTCTGAAAGCCCTTGCTGTTCTCAGAGCCCTTCCAATTCTCTCTCACATGCAGATCTCTCTTCTTCTCACAGTTCTGTCTTCTTTGTAGCTCTCTTGACTCTGCAGCTTCCTATTCTGAGCTCAATGACTACCCACAGGGTATATATATAGGCCTGGGGCTTAGCACCTCTTAGCAAAAGGATGTGGGCCTGCCTACAAGCAAGCCTCTTTTAATCAAGCTTCCCTTAACTAGCTCCACCTGATGCCTATTGAATGGGCAAAGGGAAGATCTTTGATCACACTGGCACCACACTATCTGCGTGAACTTGGACAGCTGTTACTTTTTCTGGGACTCAGTTACTTGATTTATAAAATAAAGAAATTAGAGTAGATGACCTAAAGCTCTGAATCTACAACTCTATCATACTGTGACTCTTGAGTACAAGTGTATTATATCTAGATTAAATGATTAGCTATACTCTACAGATTCTATCAAAACAATAATTTTTAGTGATAATCTGATTATTTAAGGTTTGACATACTCAAAGACTTGGTGCATATAATTTTTATATTGGTTGATGTAAACTTACTATGTTTCATATTTTATTTTATACATAGTCATTGCCAACTAATTAATCAGTATGGAACACTAAAGACACTTAATCAGCCGCTTTCACCCCAAATCAGCAGTTCAGAGAGGTCTTCTGATGTGGAATTCACTTTGGGTGGACCTGCCAAGGACCAAGAAGGTAGCACTGATAAACCCCAAAAAATAGTTAACTTAAAAAATAGTGAAAGAGCAATCCTAAAATTCATGTACATATTTTCTATTTCCATCTTCTATTTTATTTTATTTTTTTTTAGTTTACAACACTCAGTTCCACAAGTTTTTGAGTTCCAAATTTTCTCCCGCCTTCTTCTCCCCACACCGATGATATGTAATCTCATATAGTTTCTACATATACCTTCACATTAAACTTATTTTCCCAATTATCAGGTCATGAAGAAGAATTATAACCAATGAAATGAACAATGAGAAAGATGTAACAAAACTAAAAATAAATTTTAAAAAGAGAGAGCAAATTGTTTGCTTCAATCTGCATTCAGATTCCATAATTCTTTCCCTGTAGGTGGACAGCCTTTTCCATCATGAGTCTTTTGAAGCTGTCTTAGAACCTTGCATTGTTTAGAAGAGCCAAGTCTATCAAAGTTAGTCATCACAGAAGCAATGTGTCTGTGGTTGTGTACAATGGTCTGGTTCTGCTCCCCTCACTCATCATCAGATCATATAAGACTCTCCAGGTTCTTATGAAATCCATCTGCTCTTCATTTCTTATAGCACAATAGTATTCCATTATATTCATATACCACAATTTGTTTAGCCATTCCCCAGTTGATGGGCATCCCCTTGATTTCTAATTCTTTGCCCCCACAAAAAGAGCTGCTATATTTTTGTATATACAGGTCCTTTTCCCCCTTGTATGATCTCTTTGGGATACAATCCTTGAAGTAGTATTGCTGAGTCAAAGGGTGTGCATATTTTTATAGCCCTTTGGGCATATTTGGAAATTGCTCTCCAGGATGGCTGGATTAGTTCACAACTCCACCAACAATGCAGTAGTGTTCCAATTTTCCTACATCTTCTCCAGCATTTATTATGTTCCTGTTTTGTTGTTAGTCAACCTGACAGAAGAGATGTGGTACCCAAGAGTTGTTTTGATTTGCAATTCTCTAATCAATAGTGATTTAGAGCATTTTTCATATGCCCATAGATAGCTTTAATTTGTTCCTCTGAAAACTGCCTGTACATATCCTTTGACCATTTATCAATTGGGGAATGCCTTGTATTCTTATATATTTGACCCAGTTCCCTGTATATTTTAGACACGAGGCCTTTGTCAGTGACACTGGTAGTAAAATTATTTCCCAATTTCTGCTTCCCTCCTAATCTTGGTTGTTTCAGCTTTGTTCATACAAAAAACTTTTCAATTTAATATAATCAAAATTATCTATTTTGCATTTTGTACTGCTCTCTATTTCTTGTTTAGTTAATTATTATTATTTAATTATTCCCTTCTTCATATGTCTGACAAAGGTCTCCCAAATTGCTTATAGTATCAGCCTTTATATTTAAGTTGTGAACCCATTTTGACTTTATTTTGGTATATGGAATAAGATATTGCTCTATACCCAATTTCTGCTATACTCTTTTCCAGTTTTCCCAGACGTTTTTGTGAAATAGCGAGTTCTTATCCCAGAAGCTGGATTCTTTGGGTTTATCAAAGAGAAGATTACTATATTCACTGACTACTGGGTCTTGTTTACTTAACATATTCCACTGATCCACTACTCTATTTCTTGGCCAGTACCAAATAGTTTTGATGATTGCTGCTTTACAATACAGTTCAATATGTGGCATGGCTAGGCCTCCTTCCTTAGCATTTCTTTTCGTTAATTATCTTGATATTCTGGATCTTTTGTTCTTCCAGATGAATTCTGTTATTATCTAACTGTATGAAATAATTTCTTGGTAGCTTGGTATGGCAATAAATAAGTAAATTAATTTAGGTAAAATTGTCATTTTTATTATATTGGCTCTGCCTAAGCACAAGCAACTGATGTTTTTCCATTTATTTAAATCTGACTTTGTGTGAGAAGTGTTTTGTAATTGTGTTCTTATAGTTACTGGGTTTGTGTTGGCAGGTAGACTCCCAAATACTTTAGGGTCTATAGTAACCTTAAATGGAATTTCTCTATCTCTTGCTTTTGGGCTTTGTTAGTATTATATAGCAATGCCATGGATTTATGTGGGTTTATTTTATATCCTATAACTTTGCTAAACTTATGTATTATTTCAATCATTATGTATTATGTATGTAGTATTTTTTTACTTGATTCTCTAGGTATATCATCATATCATATGCAAAGAGTGAGAACTTGGTTTGTTCTTTGCTTATTCTAATTCCTTCAATGTATTTTTCTTTTCTTATTGCTAAAGCTAAAATTTCTAGTACCAAATTGAATAATAGGAGTGATAATAAACATCCTTGTTTCACCTCCAATCTTACTGGAAATGCATCTAGCTTATCCCCATTACATGTAATGCTTGCTGATGGTTTTAGGTAGATGTGACTTATCATTTTAAAGAAGACTTCATTTTTTTCATATGCTTTCTAGTGTGTTTAATAAAAATGGGTGTTGTATTTTATCAACAGCTTTTTCTGAATCTATTAAGATAAACATGGTTTCTCCTAGTTTTGTTGTTGATATGATCAATTATGCTGACAGTTTTCCTAATATTGAACCAGTCTTGCATTCCTGGAATAAATCCTACCTGGTTATGGTGTATTATCCTCATGATAATTTGCTGTAATCTTTTTGCTAATATTTTATTTAAAAGTCTTGCATCTATATTCATTAAGGAAATTGGTCTATAATTTTCTTTCTCTGTTTTGGCTCTTCCTGGTTTAGGAATTAGTACCATACTTGTATCATAAAAAGAATTTGGTAGGATTCTTTCTTTGCCTGTTTTCCCAACTAGTCTATAAAGTATGGGAATTAATTGTTCTTTAAATGTTTAATAGAATTTGCTTATAAATCCATCTGGACCTGGAGATATTTTCCTAGGGAGTTCGTTGATGGCTTGTTCAATTTCTTTTTCTGAGATGGGGTTATTTAAGTATTTTACTTACTCTTCTGTTAATCTGGGCAATTTATATTGAAGTATTGCTGAAGTATAGCTGAAGTATTGGTTGGTTTTGCTCAACTGCTTGTTTTCTTTTAAAATTTTTGTTACTAACATGGCTTAGCTTATTGGGGAAGGTGAGGGATATATCAGAAATGAAACTGATATAAAGAAATATCAATAAAATAAATAATAAAGAGGCTTGTCCATCAAGGAGAAGCTTGGGATCATTAAAAGTACTGCACAATTTCCACAATGCAATCCAGCCTGCTTCCTTTCATTTATCCAGTTCTGGACCCAGCTCATTTGCAGTCTATCCAAAGTTCAGGTATTGAAGAACTACTTCACTAAAAGCTATCCATATAACTACATCATAATCTGTACAGTTCCTGGCACATAGTAGGGCCTTAATAAATGGACTGTCTGTCTCCCAGGAGAGTAGGCATTCTTTACCCATCTGGTTTTTCCTGTGATTATTAGGTTGTGTTTTTCTGAGTGATTGTGGATCAAAAGAAAAGATGCCCTGAAGCATTCTGGCTTTAATATGAGGAGCTCTATGCCATTCTCAAAGGAGTTTAGAAGATCCCACTATCCATACGGAATCTCTCTCTTTCATTTGTACTCTGTGGTAAACAACCTCCATAAAAGTGGTAAAAAATTTTGAGAGGTAGCTGAGTTCAGACAAAGCATTCCTCTTGTACTACACTCAGTCTATTCCCAAAGGAAAGCTGAATATTTCTTACCATCTTCCTTTCGTGCATAGTTCAGACTCCACCATACTTTGAATCATTCAATATTTCAAATACCCCTTTGCTATAATTAGAGGAGTAGTCAAAATATTGTTTCCAAATGAGCTGGCTTTAACTGATCAAAAACAAGCAACAAACTTGACACTCAGTGGATCAAGTTATATAGTCTGGCTTTTGAGATAGGCCAAGGTGATAAGTTAATACAAAAAAATTATAGTAATAACCAGACAAGCCCAAAAAAGCTAGACTCTTGCTTTCATTTTTCTGGGATTCCCCACTTTTAAAAGGCATCAAATTCTACTGGGCATTTCCTGACTGCCTACTTTGTGGTCTAAATGTACTCAGTCAGTTAATCCACAGAATTGCAAGTTGGCAAGTCAGTCATTTTTTAGTTCAATGTAAACCTGAAAAAGAATTCTCTCAATTACATACACATACACACACGCACACACACACAAGTGCGTGTGTGTTTGTGTGAGCGTATTTATGGAGAGAGAGCAAGAGCACAAGTGCTGTATCACTGATACATGCCACTAAAAATGCATTTCCCACCTTTCCTTGAAGATAGAAGGCTGTGGAAAAAAAAGAATGTTATTTTCTTTTAATTTTTTTAAAGAATGCAATTCCAGATAAGAAATTACTAACCAACAGCAAGCAACAAGAATGTTATTTAATATAGAAAAAACATATTAAGTTCAGTCTTTCTAGAATAACACAGATTATCTCTACTCTATCAGTGGCTACTAACTATACTTACCAATATGCATCTTTAAACATGTCTATAATGTTGACATACAAAGGAATGCTGGGAAGATGGTGGGATAAAAGGTAGCTCTTCTCTGACCAAATAAAAGAATACAAATAAAATGCTTCTAAATTCAGAAAACTCAGCAACCCAACAAGAAGATCAATGAAAAAGCATGCCATAATATAATTATTACATTACTATGTGCAAGGCACTTAAAAATCATATCAATTTCTGATGTTGAACTATTGGACAGTGTCAAAGACTTTGGTGACAAGAACTTTCTTTTCTGGGTCTTCAACTCATGTGGCTTTAGCACCTGCAGAAGTAGGTGCCAGACTGCACTTCCACACAAGTTGCTTAGCACTTAGCAGAGTACCCAGCACATGGTAAATACCTAATAAATACTTGTTGAATTGGGATGGCTGTCTCCTCCACCAAAGCCTCTCCAAATGATGATTGGTTTGGAAGCAAGACCAATGTGGGAGAGGGAAAGGACTGCCACTTCCCCTGGCTCCTATGCTTGTCTGTCAGTTGGCGACAGTTGGTCAAGAGTTGTTGGAGAATTAAAAAAAGATAAATTAAAAAGGGAACCCTAAATAAGCACTTTGAACATTTATGGCCCCCCTAACATAAAGATCATAAAAGATGAAATCGATTCTAATGTTAATTATATGAAATTGAAAAGCTTCTGCTTGCAAAAATTCCAACGCTACGTAAATAAGAATGGGAGTTGTTGATTGGGAAAACAATCTTTGCATCAAATAATTCTGATAAAAGTTTGTCAATAAGGACCTGATATCCAAACTATATAATTAACACAAATACCTCAGATTAAGAGCCACTCACTACTTTCCAATGAATTAGTGCTCAAAGGATATGAACAAACATTTCTCAAAAGACTTGCAAACCATTAACAATCATATTAAAGATTACTCCAAATCACTAATCATGAGAGAAATGAAATACAAAACAACCCTCAGTTGGAGCAAATTGGCAAAAATGACAGAATATGGGAATAGTCAATGTTGGAGAAGTTTAATGTCTGTTGATAAAACTCTGAATTGGTCTAATAATTATGGAAAGATATTTGGAATTGTAATAAAGTATAGACTAAAATGTCCACACTCAAAGACCCTGAGATTCTTATTAGAGACTGCGCCCCCCCACTACTTTGATCCCTAGGTGCCAAACGCAGAAAGAACAATCCATACACCATACATGGAAATATTAATAGCAGCACTTTTTATGGTAGCAAAAAGCTGGAAATTAAGTAGATGCTCATCTGGGAAACATCTAAATAAACTGTAGTATATAATATTACTGTACCAAAATAGTATGAAAAATTGAGAGAAGCTTGGAAAAACATGAACTGATAAAGAACTAAGTAAGCAAAACTACGCATAATGGTACTACAATTTATAAAAACTTCAAAAATTAATAATTAACATTATAAAAGTGTCCCTGGTCTCCTTTGATATGCTGACAACATTAGAGTTTGGTAGTATCCTTAATTTTTGAAGAAGTTAGAATCTCCAAACAGATTTTTTAAGGGGATACCCAATACCCAAAAGTGCAATTGAAACCTTTTGACTTTTTCATTACTGTTGAATATCTCCATATTTTGCTTCAAGATTAAAATAAAATTTAAATTGGAAATTGCTTGGGTCAGCACCTGTTCTCTAACAAAGTCAACTACTAACCAGCATCTTTCTCCAAAGAAATTTTTTGTAAAATAATACATCTGAAGTATTAGCTAAAATCCAGAGTGAAGGCTGTTTTATCAACAAATTTAAATGAAAAGAACCATGATAATTTAAAAAACAACAAAGGAAATGAAACTTGACAGTTGGCTCTGAAGAAAAGTTGAAGTAATACACTTCCCTCCATTTTTTACAAAGGTGAGGGAGTTTGGGTGTAGAATAGTGCATATACTTTCAGAGTCACTGATATGTTGCTTAGTTTTGCTAAATTACATTTTTTTAAGTTCTTGACAAAATTTTAAAATAAATCTATAACTTCATTTATAGATTTAATGAAGTAAAACCATCAGCTCCCTAGAGATTAAATTTCATAGTTCTGATTAGCTCTCTTGGGTACCTTAAGAAGTGAGTGCTCCTATTTACCGGCCTTCCTCTTCCCTCCCCAAAATGATGATTAAAATTAGTCAAATGTGCCACTGTGCCTAGATGGAGGTGTGTCAATGTACTCCATTCACCATTCTGGTTAACTTTCAGAACCTTAATGGCTTTCAACTCTCCAATGTGAATTGTCTCCCTATATAGAATATATAGCTCCTTGAGAGGAAGGCATAAACTATTTTTGCTTTTTTATTTGTAACCATAACATTATGCACAAAATTAAGTGCTTAATGAATGTTTTTCCATTCATTCATTCATCCATTCAAACTAGATCCAGAGAGGGCTGAAGTGGGAGACTATCAAGTACAGAACATTAAATATAATGTCAAGCTGCATTAATGCAGTAGTTTTATAGAAGGGTTCCCCTCCCTGCCCCCTGCCACCTTTTCTTTGCCCCAGCCTTTATTGTAGGAGAAGAACACAGGAGAGAGATTAGAAAATGGAGATGATATAAATTCAAGAGTAATACATTTTTTAAATAATTATGAAATTCATCAGATCTTTATTCTGGCTAGCTTTTATCAAGGTTTATTTAGAAAATACATAACCTGGGGATTTTTCATAACATTGCTGTCCGTTCAATGGCACAAGGAGAAGTATACAGATCTATACTTTCCCATCCACTCAGAAAAATCTAGGGCAGTTTTTCAGTTTTCTCTGATTAAACTCAACTAATTATTGCTAATGTTCCCCCTGTACCAACTGCCTCTCAATGAAAGGACAAATGGGAAACTTTACTTCAAGCCCCAGCACCATCACTTAAAAGCTTTATGACCCTGGATAAATGTCAACCTATATGGCTCAGTTTCCTCATCAGTAAAACATGGAAATTTGTATCTTATTGCATCATTACAATTAGGATTTTAAACATCACAGAAACAAACAACTTCAGAGCCACAGAGGATCTTAGAGATAACTAGTATGCCCTTTCTTACTCCCATTACCTGAGGTCAAAATGTTACTCAGGCATGGGGATGTCCTATTGTCAGCCTAAAGCTCTCCTCAAAAAACTTACTCTAAGCTGGATGCTTAAAACTTCTGGCTCCTCTTGCCTCATCCATCTGCTGCCCAAGGTTCTACATTTCATACCCAGTCATGGGACCCTACCCAGGGCTGGTATTGATTTTTGTGGTCAAATCCTCAGCAAGACTACTACATCTTTGAGTGCAACTCTAGAACTCTGTGCTTCTTTTTCACTGAATTCTTCCTGGCAGTCTCTATTTAAATTTCCCAAGCATTTGGAATGTTATTCCACCCCTTTCAAAATTCTAACTATCCTTCAAAGCTCAGCTTAAATGCTACCTCCTTCATGATGCCTTCATTACATCTCCCAATGAAATTAATCTCCTTTTTCTTTTTGTTTCTACCATACTGTATCATTGCCTTACAGTAATCATCACAGTGTACCATGTATTAAGAGTTACTGCTCTAATAAGTTTATAAATTTTCTGAGGGCAATGGGTATGCCTCATTTAACTTTTACACACAAGGCCAATGACAGCAACAATTTCATTGAAACACAATCTAGTACCCATGTTGGGGATAGAGTATGACAGCAGAGTGGTAGAATAACAGCCATGGTGATGTACAGAGGGAACTTTGAATGCCTCTAAATCACTACAGCAGTAGTGAAGGCCTGGCAGAAAACCTGGAACAGGGGGTAACTGGGCTCTGATTGGTGATACCAAAGATTAAGTGCCAGTCAGTATAATGAAATAGATGGAAGTACATATGATTACAGGCTGGCACTACTTGAAACTCTTACTATGGATCAGCTTGATAGTGAGAACAAAGGTGGTTCTCCTTTAATGCTCTGGTGTATGAAGGCAAGATACCTCAGAAGAAATCAGAAATATGACAAACCGCAATTACATGTAGGCTAAAAAAATGAAGACTTGCATTATATTGTAGTATTAATCACAATAAAAACTAAAATTGAAACCTCCTCAGCATTCCCTCTCCCTAGCATCCCTCCATCAGGCTGAAGAGGGTGGACAAAACTGTAAACAGATCTCACCAAGGGCTTCACACTACTTTTTGTCAACAATACCATCCGCTCCAAGTCAAACATTAATGTATCACTGTAGGGAAATAATAAAAAATAATTTTATCCCTAAACTTAAACTAAATGAACTAAGAGATGAAATCAATAAGTTACTAAAATCTAAAGAAGGAAAAATTAAACATCCTAAGTTCACTATTTTTCATGGACTGATAGGCAACAAATCCCCACACTATATATAGGTACAGAGCTCAAAACTGGAACCAGCAACAAATGTCTGAATATAGCACTGACCCATAAAAACTTAAGAATCTGTTTTAATACTTGTCATTATACAAATACTTGTACTATCCAAGGTACGTGGAATAAAAAGCTTTCAAAGAACAGTGACCTACTAAGGATCAAAGTCACATATGAACAGGATGAGGTGAGTATTGTCTCCATTGTCCTGTCTGCTACTAAGAGTTATACCAAACATAATTTCAGTGAGCCTACAAAGGATATATTTATATCCCGATACTTTTATTCAACTATAAAAAGCATTTATTTTGTCCACCTATGCAACAGTCCATAGAACAGTGACTATAAAAGAACAGGTTAGGAACTTGTTCCAGGGTTGTTTTCCTTCTGAACTATGTTTAAAAAAAGGAGAAAAATGAAATAGTAATGTAAATAATAATAGCAGGATAGTAACTTGTCCTAGGTCTGTTTCTATTTTAACTTCATCAATAATTTTAAGAGCAAGATTACTATTATTGTTATTATTACAATGTAACTGATGAGAAATTCCATACTGCAAATACAAACTTCAAAATATTCTTGGGAATTTAACAACTGGCCTAATAACTATAGACAAAATTAAAAACAGTATTTTCAATACATGTCATCATTTGAAAAGCTTTCAAATATTGAGATCTAGCAAAAGAAATAAAAATCGTGATGAAAACAGTAGAAGGCAACATATATCATCCCCATTCTTCCTGCCAGTGGAGTTACCCCAAAAATACTTGCAGTGAGTTTAAAGATGCACTTATATCCCAATAGTCTTACTCCATTACAAGAGGGACTCGTTTTATCCAGCTGTTTAACAGTCTGTAGAAGATTACTTTCCCTCCACATGTTTCTACGTAAACTTCAGCAGAAAAGATAACAGTAATTAATGCTCATACTCTGTTAAGTTTTGCAAAGCACTTCACATACAGGCTTAATCTGCATAACTCCTTCAAACTAAGTACCTGTAGGTATTAGCCGCATTTTAACAGATGAAGAAACTGAAGCTTATAAGTGACTTGCCCCTAATCACAAGGCTAATAAATATTTAAGAGAAAGTGTATTTCAGACAGTAAGCACTTAATGTTTATTGAACAGAACTGGAAACTGTTTTTGTTCTGATTTCAAACATTCACCAAGACAGCTCCATTTTCCAAGCAGACTTTCCTATTTGGAAAGGATATGTTTACTGACCTATATGACTATTTACCAGTTCTATTTCTCATTGTAAACTGATTTTCTGGAATAAAGCAATCCCAGGAGTTTGAATGATGTGAGCCAGCTTTCCTAGGGCCTATTTGTCCCTAGAAGAGTCCAGCATTAAGATCCAGATCCCTAAAGCTAATGAAGCTCGAGAATAAGTTAATAGAAGCCTCCAAGGTTTCTGTATCATCAACCTTTAACTAACATCTTGCCTATAGCTATTTTCGATACATAAACAGTTCACTCTTTAGTTAGATGGAAAATCTGGGTAACCAGAATATTTTATTTGTCAATTAGTAAGACTCTTGAATAGTTCAATAAAAGATAGCACGGCATGGTAGAAAAGGCTCAGTCTTAGCTTTGCCATTAACTAGCAACTAAGTGCTTCTATTCTTCTTCACCTCTAATTTACGGTAGTCAGAAAAGATAATCTCAAAGATATCTTTCAGTTCTTAAAAATTCTGATTTTAGGAAAGAGCACAAAAAAGGATGACCTTTTGACCCTTTACCTCCTCCAGGAAGCCTACATAGATTCCCATAGTTTTAAGTACCCCCTACCCCACAGAATTATTTTGCGTGTATTTAATTATCTATATACATGGTATTTATATCAACAGAATTTAAGTTCCTCAAGGGCAAGGGCTTTTTCCTTTCTGTATTTGTATCTCCAGAGTCTAGATACTGCCTATTATCATAGAAAGGACTCAATGAATGCTCATTGTATTGAATTAAATTCATTTATCTCCCAAAACATAGGCCTGGCTATAATAACTGTGGCACAATGGATAGAGAAGTGGTTTTTGGGACAGGAAGACCTGGTTTCAAGACTTTTCCCTGACAAATACAAACTATGCGACCACAAGTTACAACGTTTCAGTAGCGGGGCAGCTAGGTAGCACAGTGAGTAGAGCACTGGCCCTGGAGTCAGGAGGACCTGAGTTCAAATCCGGCCTCAGACACTTGACACATGTACTAGCTGTGTGACCTTGGGCAAGTCACTTGACTCCAATGGCCCTGCCAAAAAAAAAAACACAAAAGAAACAAACAAAAAAAACCTTTCAGTAGCTCCAGGTAACCTTCTCAGACCCTAATTTACAAAGAGATACCAATCTACATCCATACAGGGAGTACTGGTCTGAGGAGAAAAAAACTGATTTTTCAACCATAAATTCATATTTTCTTCTCCTAGATCTAAGTATATGTTGACCGAACAGTAAAGGGTTATTAAGGAAAAAGTACTATCATAAGTACTGTATCTAAAACCAGAACCTTTATAAAGCAACAATTAAAGCTCATATTTCTAATTTCTCAGAGTACTTTCCTCACAATGCTAGCCAAGAAGTTATTTTAATGTCATATTCTTTTCTGAATAATTTGTCTACATCTCTCTTTTATGTTACAGGTAAAATTTTGGAGCTTTATATATTAACATCATGATTTTATATTTTACACAGATAGAAGGAGAATCCACATATTTTTTAAGCAGAAAACTGCAAATCAATAGATTAGCACTAAGAAACCTAATCTGACATTGTAATAAGATCAAGGTGCTTTACAAATAGAAAATTCAATAGAATCGATTTATTAAAAGCCAAATTGGTTACTGATGATAATTATAATAAAGGCAGGACTAAAGTTCCTATGCACTTAGTGAAGACTAATACAAGACAGAGAAAATGAGAAAAACTTTAAGTAACATTTTACATAAATAACTGATGTGAATTATATATTTTTATAATCACTATACTAATTCCACTGATGGTCTTTAATCAATTTTTTAATCAATGAGCATTTATTAAGTGTCTGTTGTGTGCTAGACAATGGGGATACAAGAACAAAAATGAAAGTCTTTGCCCTCAAGGGGCTTTATTTAAGGAATACTTTGTTGATCCTAGTTGAACTGCTCTATCTATATCCTTAAAATTTCATTTCTCCCCCTTCTATATTTTTTTGGTCTAGTCTCAAACTGGCCTTCGTCCTGTTCTTCACCTGGGACCCTCCATCTCCCATCTCTGTCTTTGCACTGGTCACCCCATATGCCTGTAATGCACCCTCCTTCCCTATGTCCACCCCACGGAGTCCTTGTCTTCTTGGAGGATATCCTGTAGAAAGCCTTCACTGATCTCCCAACTGCAAATGGCCTCTCTCTCAAACTAGGATTGCATTTTACTACTTTGTACATATTAGAATTTATCAACTTCAAACTAAAGCTGTACATATATGTACTTTCTATAAGCTCCTTTGTCAGGAGGAATTGTTTCATTCTTTGTACTGACCACTGAGAACTTCAAGCTATTCTGAGTGGCATTATGGTGTAGAGGAAAAAACATTGGACTTATACTAGGAAGACTTGGGTCTCCTTGACCTGATTCTTCACTAAATCTGTGACTTTTGCCAAGTCAACCAATATTTCTTGATTTCTTCATTTTCAAAATAAGGTTTGTAGAGCAGTTAATTTAACATTCTCTCCAGTTCTAATTCCTATGATCCTACTAGAAAGCTATCTGAATGACCTTTTAGTGCAAGGACATTATTCTGTTCTTACTTGCATCCTTAGCCTTATGCCTTACACATAGAAGCCACTCACTTATCAATATCTACTGAATAAATAAATGAAGATAATGATGGCAAGGGTTTTATTCCTGATCTGTGGAGAAGGCTATAGAAATTATTGATCCTATAACCGTAAGCTTCATTGGAATGACTAAATTCTACTAAATACTATAAAAATCTTACTTTCTTTGGCTTCATTTAATTTTCCCAGAGCTGTTCTTGTAGTACCTCTTCTGGCAAAAGCTTTCAAATATGAACCATCTAACACTTTAGCTTGCATACAGTCTTTTTCGGTCTCCTCATATTTAATAAACACAGTTTTACAATTCCCAAATTCAGCTTTTAAAAAATCTTAAAAGATTACATGAATAATGCAATTTAAAATGAAATACTAATCAAGAGTATTCACACTTGTGAAGAAGAGCTACTTTTCATGTCCCTCAAAATTTTAAGTTCAATGGGAGACGTTAACAGTGAAGTAAGTTAGGAGAAGGGAGGAAGTAAGTAAAATCTCAAACGAAAATGAGAATGAAGGACGTTGCCTGTTGTATTCCCTCCTCCAGAACGGGAAAAGACCTTAGAGATCATCCAGTACAGCCCCTTATTCTAGAAATGAGGGAGCTCCAGACACAAAGGGGCTAAGTGGCTTGTGCTAGTCCACCTACTAAAACCTCCAGCTTAGGCCTCTTAACTCCTTTTCCTTAGCTCATCTCTAAGGTCCTTTTTTAAATGTGAGAAATCCTTCCACTGCATTAATGTAAGCTCTTTAGGGAAGGGACTGTTTCATTTTCATATTACATCCCAAGTACCTAGCACAGTACTGGCATATGATGGTTGCTTAACAAATACTTAATGAAAACATGGTTATTCTATCAGAGCCTTTCTCACGTTACCATCTCTCTTTCTTTATTTGACATTTTTTTCTACTCTTTGATGTTCTTTTTTCCTGAACTGATCACAACCTCTACTTCTCACAATGAGCAACAAACCCAGGCAACAGTTTCTTGCTCCCAGTCTCCCCTTACAAGGTCTTGTGGCTTCTCTTTTTCCCTTCTGTAAAATTTCCCTTATGTAAACTCTCCTATCTTCTCTCTGCTGTTTGTATTCTAGCAGGACAAAGGAGCCCAATTTGCACAGGTAAAAATCTCTAACTTAAATTTGTAACAGAGAGGAACGATTTTAAAAGTATATAAATGTTATAGAAACAGCATAGCACAAAAAAGGCAAAAGCCGTACAAGTTCACCCTTGAGTTCCTCTAAGTCTCTGGGTGGGGGCATGGACTAGCATTAGCCATCTGATTACCATATTGTTTTCTGTTCAAACTGGCAACTAATTCTAAAAGAGCCCATGAGATTTGCACTACTATGTATGCCTCCAAACTTTGGAGTAGAAATCTCTTAAACCTTACTCAGTGATCTTTTGAGTTTAAAGTTATTATGAGCACTTTCTTCTCTATAGATAAATTCAAATCAATTTCTAATATTATAAATTTGGATGTTCTTTCCAACAATGCAGATCAGACCCCATCCATATCTGCCCTCCCTGTCCCACTTTGGTCCAGTTCCGCTCAGAAACCACAGCAGGTGCACCCAACATGCTGAGGGACTTTCTCCAGACACTGGAAGGATAGCAACACTTAAGCTATCTATCATTAGTTGGTTATTTTTTGCCCTTACCACATGAACGGCCCAATTTTTTTAGATCACACATTTCTCTAATGACACCCTTAACTTTTTTGGTAGTTCCTTATTTGCTATGTACCCCGACTTTGATTTCTGAGTGTAATCTTCAGCATCTAAAATGTAATACAACTCACAGCCATTTAATACAGGGCAAAAATCATTATTAAAAAGATGGACCTTTGTTTCAGGGAAAAGTCTGGATGATTAAAGGAGCTATGCAATTTCCTGAAGTCAATCAGTCCATCTCCTTCTGACTTAATTCTAGGCCCAAACGTTTGTTGACAAACACTGCCTGTCTGTCATAATCTAGACAACAGATATTTTTCTGAAGAGTACTATTAAAACAAACTCTTCTTGAGCAGTTGTGGATCTTTTCCAGGAGGCGCTATAATGCTCTAGAATTTGATGCACCCAACATGAAGTCATTCAGAAAGAGGACCATCTGGAAGACCTTCCCATCCTTAGGGAATCTTCCTTATCTACAATCCTGTAACATGCTGGATGAGCAATACTGTGTTGGAAGGCAAATACTGTGTTGAAAGAGAACTTTTGAGACTACATTGTCCTCCACCAAATCAAATTTTCTTGAGAAAATAATCAACAAGAACAGCAGGATCTTAAATTCTCCACAGCTTTCAGTCAATTCATCAGTCAATGATGGTAGAGATATAATCTATTAAGAACTATCAATCGATAAACATTTACTAAGCACCAACTATGTGGCAGGCATGGTGTTAAGTCCTGAGGATACAAAAAACAAAAAGGAAATAGCTCTTATCTTCAAGGAGCTAACTTTCTATCACTTGCAAGAGTCTTCCTGTTCCTTACTAGTACTCTCATCATGGATGCTTGCAATGTATGTGTATCTTATTCCCATAAAAAAATTACATCCATATGAGAAAGCAAGCATTTGGATCAGCAGTTGGTGTTTTCCATTACCTTTCCCCAGTGCAAATAAATTCTAGTATTAATAAAGTTTAACATGTTTTCCATGCCTTTTATATCTTCATACCCTTCAAATTTCTTGTGAATCAGTCTCTCAATGCCCCAATAATTGTGAAGCATCCACTACTGATCTCTGTATGTTCTTTGTCTAATACAGCTACTTTTTCCATCTTTGTTCTCTTGAGCACATCTAGGGTGGTGATATTAGAATCCTCGGCTTCATGGTTCTTGGTGGTAAATGTTATTTAAAAAAAAAAAGCAAAAAACCCCCAATTTTGCAAATCTATTTTACTTTTCTTTTCTTTGTTGTTATCCTACCACTTTCAGTCTTAAATGGTCCTAAACAACTATGCTTACCTGGATCCTTCACTAAGCTTTCTAAAACTGGTTATACCCTTCACTGTTTGTCCTTGCTCATAATCTTGAATAATCCATCCCCATAAAATGTTTGAAATGATTTCAACTGCCATTACTTTGATGCCATCTCTCTCCTCTTGGGACAAGTCAAATGTGTGTTAATTATGGAGTTTTTAGGAACTTCTGCTGTCTCTTGTGATAACTAGCTAACACAGGCTAAATTTCCATATGGATTATTAAACTAGATGCCAATGTTATTTTATCAGTTAAATATTTTTCAAGAATAATTTAAATTGATCAGAACGGAGTTGTTTGAAATGCCCAGCAAGTCTTTGGTCACTCACATTCCTTCTTCCCAAACCACGCTTTCTGGTAGATTTCTCATCATCATCTTTTTTCTCATTTTTATCCTTCCATCTAGCTTTGTACTAATTTTGATCTTTGCTTTAACAAATACGTGGTCTGACAGGCATAGAGAGCCGATTCAGGAATGATTTTCTTATCAGTAATTACTTAATTCCTATCTATTAATATATAATCAATTTCATTTTCTGTGGATATTCAGTGTTTGCCATGTCCATCCCCTTCTAGTTCTTTTCTAGAATCAAATATTCATAATATGCAGGCATGATGCATCTATATATTCTCACTACATTTCTCATCAAGTCCTACCTTTAAAGAAAAATTATCAAGTACTTAAGTATAAGCTGACTTAATTTGGAGGATCTCATCAAGTTATATAAAGAGAATTCTTCTGTCTTTCTAGCCTCTACAACATGTTTGGTGCTTAAGCTGCAATTATTTTCTTTATGGCCCTTTTGCAACTACTCACAGGATCACTATGAGGTGACCAAATGTCCCATTAAACTACGTTGCTTGTTCCCTGAGTACATGATAAAATCAAGAGGAGCCTTTATTTGCCTTTCCAAGGAAAACCATACCTTAATTTCCTTTCTCTCTTCAATCACAGACAAAGCAACACAGAAGTACTCTGGGACTTTTCAAAGACTACCCAACCCCTAAAAGAGAAGGCAAAAGTTTGATCAACAATTTCAGACAGATAGAGGGGTGGCAGTGTGGAAAGAGCATTAGCCCCAGAATCAGGAAGACCTTCATATCTCTGGCCTCAGACACTAGCTGTGTTACCCTGGTCAAATCATTAAACCCATCTGCCTCAGTTTCTTCATCTGTAAAATGAGGACAATGAGAACATTACTTCCCAGGGTTGTTGTGGAAATAAAATAATAACTGCAAAGCACCTAGCACAGTGCTTGGCATATAGTAAGTGCTATAATAAATGTTAGGGCAGAAAGGTAGAGCAGTGGATAGAGCACCAGGCCACAGTCAGGAAGACCTGAATTCAAGTCCAGCCTTAGACACTCACTAGCTGTAGAAACCTGGGCAAGTCACTTAACCCTGTTTGCCTCAGTTTCCTCATCTGTAAAATGAACTGGAGAAAGAAATGGCAAACCACTCTAGTATCTTTGCCAAGAAAACCCCAAACGGGGTCACAAGGCATCAGATGTGACTGAAACTACTGAACATCAACAACAAATATAAATGTTAACATATATATTCTGCCTAGTCAAAGTTTAGTGCAAAATTTCTAGCTATAGTATTTGTTTAAATAAAAGATTCAATACAACAGTGATATTAAACTATTAGTCCCAATATCTTCTGCATAAAGCACCCAAGTATTCTATACCTAAAAAATTCATTACCAAGACAGTTCAATACAGTTAATGAGGGCTGCCTTCAAGTCTCAAAGACCTGGTTCAAGTCTCGCATCTAACAAATGCTATGTAACCATGGACAAGTCACTTAACCTCTCAGTGGCCCTAGCAACTCTATAAATTATTGAAAAATTACTGAATTGTATTGGGAGAAGTTTCCATGCTACAAGTTCCCACAATGATGAAATCAAGAGCAGGGACTACTCTTCCTTTCTACCCCAACCCCCCCCAAATTAACCACCTGTGACAATCCCAATACTGTGCTAGTTCTAGCTATCAAAAACCTTATATTAAAATCTGCAAGACCATACTAAACTAAAGGAAGGTTTTGTGTAAAGAGAACTAGATTTCCAACAAGAAAAGGAAGGAAAAGCCATAGTGGATACTATTCCCTTTCCCTACCACTGCTGTGGCTACCAACCCAAACACTGGTTTTTGAGGCTTGGTCAACAATTTTGACAAAGTTCCCAGAGATTTACTTGAATCTGGATATTCTTCCAAAATGTGGATGAGTTTTGCTGCAATCCTTTGAAGTAACAGCAATAGTGCAAAGTGTGCTTAACTTGAAGTCAGAGAAACCTTGTTTCAAACTCCACCTCCAAAATTCTATGGATGTGTGCCTGTGGGCAGGTTACAAACTTTCTCAGCCTCATTTTCCTCATTTGTAAAATAAGAATATCTATTTTAACCTATCTCACAGGTTTACTAAGAAGAATAAATGAGAAAAGTACACTATGAACTTAACATGCTAAATTATTGTCAGCTTGCAATAACTAAAGCAAGAACCTCTACGTGTATTTGGTTGAAATCCAATTGCTTTTTCCCTCTTTATTCTCTTTACTGCCTTTTCTACCTCCCCTATAAGTACAACTGGTGATGGGATGTTAGAGAATCCAAATACCTGGTGGTAAAGTTTACTATAAAATTTTTATTGGTTATTTTTCATTTTTCTTCCATTTAGTATCCTTCAATGGCCTTAGGATAGCTTTGCTTAGATGCATTTACCAAACTTTCTTTGAACTGGCTTTATCCCCCACTAATTCTCTGCTTTAGATAATGTTTATAGTCATCTATCATTATTCTAAGATTTTCAGAAGCAAGTGTATATTCTAAGCCAGTTTTGCCAGTTGCTAACTCTCTTTTTGAGAGAAGTAAGAGTTTGACTAAAGTACTTTCTGAGCTCTTGTTGTGGAATTAATTTTCATCAGCTAAACATCTATATAAAACTGTTAAAATATGTATTTATGTAATTTCTCTTGTCCATTACCCATTTTTCATCATTGTTTTTTAAACATTAAAGGCTGGGTAGTTTCAACTGTAGGCCCTATCTTTTTTCTCATTATTTATTATCTCTGACAAGTTAGTGATCTGACAGCAGAGACAGCAGATTCAGGAATGACAGCTTTTTTTCCTTTGTCTTCGCTATATCCAGCATCTTTCTCAAATAAGGTGTTCATGTAAGAAGACATGACACTTCTGTGTGTTATACATGTCCAACTACTCAGAATTCTTCTCTGAGCCACGCTTTCTGATATATTTCTCAACATTCATACCTTTTGCCACCTTTGTATTCACATTACTAAGTGTCAAAGTGTATGATGATTTCATTTGGAGAGTCTTTTCTATGCTACTGAAGGCTTTCTGACTCACAGTATATGAAGGATAAGATACCAAAGACATGGAAAATATTCTTGGGCATCAATACAAAAAAGGGCCAAAAAAATCATCAAAAATTATCAAATTTATGCCTACCTTTCCCTTTTTGAGACTCATCTTACATCAATCAAGGACATCCTCATTGAGGATATTAGTAGGCAGGAAAAAGAGCTTCCCAATCAATACTCTATACAGGACCACACCTTTACTATTTCTTGGACTAAAAGATGCAGAGAATATAAGATTTCACGGTATTTATCATTCGATTTGGTAGAGCAAATATAACGTAATCATTCAAGATTACTAGAAAGATATAACAGAAATTGTTGTTCAATCACCTTCTGCTTATAAACATAGGCAAAGCATAAAACAAGGAGACATGTTTACCAAAGGTGTTCACTACTGATAAGAGGGGTCCAGTGCAGTTTTCGAGTTGAAGGTGGATTTCCTAAGGATGTCACAAAAATCTAGAGAGAAAAATATCTGAGTGCAATCAATAGTGGCACATATTAGCAAAAGGTCAAGTATGAACATGGAGAAATAACTACTGGATTTAGAAATTAAGACATCATTGGTAACTTTCTGGAGAGGAGTTTCAGTTGAGTGGTGAAGTAAGAAGCTAGACTGTAAGAGACTGAGGCATAAGATGTCAAGGTATAGACAAGTATATTCAGGTTTCTCACCTTTGTATTACAAGCACAAAGACTGCAGCGGGAAGGATATTTAATGTTCTTTAAACTGCATGTAAATATAATAACATATACATTTATGGCTTTGCACAATGATCTTTCTATAGAGTAGTACATTTGAATTTCCAATAAAGCCAAGTGACAGATACACATCACTGACTATAAACAGTGCTACAAGCAATTAACTGAACTTCAGTAAATTATTTTGATATTTTGCCAAAAGAAAAAAATATTCAATTTTCATTTGAAAACAGCACAAAAAATACAGAAAACTTACTTTTGAATCTTTAAATAGGCCATAGCCCTATTGGCTGGAAGAAGAGCATTGGTGCCATCTGCTGCTATACCTCTAGTATAACATTCAATTGCTAGTTCATACTTCCCTTCTTTGAAAAATTCATTTCCCTAAACACAGAAAAGAAAGCAGACTAAGTAAGAGCTGATGTACATAAGATTGTGTATGTATGCATAAGAGAATTTATTAAAATCAGTGTCACCAACAAAAAACTAAATGACATTAAGGTACTTTTTACTCCATTACTGTTAGGAAACATATAAAACCTTACATTTTATAAAATGCCACTTCAATAGAAAGAAAAGAGCACGGAAAGAATGACTTCAACTTACTGTACTGAGATGTTATTTTCTTGCATCAAGTTTTTTTCATTAATCATCATCTTTAGAACCAGTTTTGTTTAAATGCTTAACCGTATCAACCCAGTTCCAGCCTTGTGGAAGTTCACCTTTGTGATCTGTTTTGTTTGCTTGTTTCAGAGTTTCTGAAAAGTATTCTTTTTTTAAATCTTTTTTTTTTCTTACTTAAGGAAACCTCATTAGGAATTTCAAGTGAAATAATATTGCTTACTGATGTCACACACTTAAAAGGATGGTGATTCTCTAAGATCTGTTCTTTACTGTCCATGACATAATCAAGTGTATGTGTCATAGCAGTTCTAAGATCAATTTCGACTTCTTGTAATTAGGTAGAATACTTTGTTTTGTAGCTGATGACATGGCATTGCTGAAAGAAGCATTCATAAATACGATCGGAACTGCTTGTTTTGCTCCAAGAAATTTCTACTAAGAAGGCTTTTGGATCACCATTTTTACTTATCCTACACTGAAATGAAACAGGACTTAGTCCTTGGAAACTTTTATTGCTTTCACAAATAAGATGCAATGTTTCCAGTTCCATTTCCTGGTCCTCCTTGGTGCTCATTACTCTGGCAGCAAGGTCCTCCTCTCTCTGATGGGGAGGCCGGTGATTGGTGGTGGGAGAGGGAGGAGACAGCCAAGAACAGGATCAATATCCAAGGACCAGAAGCCAATTCCCATCTCATCACACCTCAGTCCACAAGAGCATATATTAATAAAAAACACTCCATATATACGAAAGTAACAAACACTAGCATTAAGATTTTCCATTAAAAACATATTTAAGTTGACAACAGGCAATTCCGTTAGATATACACTTCAGAATTAGTAAGTTTTTATGGCATGTGAATTATAGATTGCAATTTCTTACATTTTCTTCCTTGACTCAATAAATTTGTTTTTCAATGAGGTAAATTCTGTGCTATTATCAAAAAGTAATCCCTTCTACAAAGTCCAATTTACTGTCTAAATATTTGCTATTTTTCTAAAAATGTACAAGATAGTAATAAATCTGCATTTAAAAAATTTTAATATGTGCTACCTTATAATGTTAATTTTCAGCTTAAATTATACTAACATTTTAAAATACTCAAACTTTAAGAAGAAATACTTATGGGGGGGGGCGGAGCCAAGATGGCAGCTGGAAAGCAAGCACCAGCATGAGCTCCCTGCCAAGTCCCTCCAAAAACCTATAAAAAATGGCTCTGAACCAGTTCTAGAACTGCAGAACCCATGAAACAGCAGAGGGAAGCAGGACACTAGTCCAGGACAGCCTGGATGGTCTCTGGGCAAGGTCTGCCCCGCACAGAGCTGGGAGTGGAGTGGAGCAGAGCAGAGCCCAGTGTGAGCAGCGAGAACCAGCCAGACCAGGAGGCAAGCGGAGTGTGCCCTACTGCCCTGAATCGGTGAGCTGTGGCAGTTACCAGACCTCTCAACCTACAAACACCAAAAACAACAGAGACGGTTAGTGGGAAAAGCTGCTGGGGACAGGGAGTTTGCAGTTAGGCCACCGGACAAAGCCTTGTCATCATGGTAGTCCCTTCTAAAGGCTATACTTTGCTTAGATAGTGTTTGAGGACCCAGGGTCACTTCCATAGTGCAGTCAGACATTGGAATAATTCTTTTCTGTAATACAACTAAAAATGTTGTCACCTTTGAGACTATGTGCATGAAAATAAGTATTTCTTCTTTAATTTTAATTTTAATTAATTTATTTAATATATTTAGTTTTCAGCATTGATTTTCACTCCCCCACTCCAAGATGGCATGTATTCTGGTTGCCCTGTTCCTCAGTCAGCCCTCCCTTCTGTCACCCCACTCCCCTCCCATCCCCTTTTCCCTTTCTTTCTTGTAGGGCAAGATAAATATCTACACTCCATTGCCTGTGTATCTTATTTTCTAATTGCATGTAAAAACTTTTTTGTTTTTGTTTTTGAACATCTATTTTTTAAAAACTTTGAGTTCCAAATTCTCTCCTCTCTTCTCTTCCCACTCACCCTCCCTAAGAAGTCAAGCAATTCAGCATGGGCCACATGCCTATCATTATGTATAACCCTTCTACAATACTCATGTTGTGAAAGACTACCTATATTTTGCTTCTTCCTAATCTATCCCCCTTCATTGAATTTTCTCCCTTGACCCTGTCCCTTTTCAAAAGTGTTTGTTTTTGATTACCTACATCTGTGTCTGCCCTCCTTTCTATCATACCCCCTTTTTTTTATCTTCTTCTTCCTTCTTTCCTGTGAGGTAAGATACCTAATTGAGTATGTATGGTATTCCCTCTTCTGGTCAAATCTGATGAGGACAAGATTCACTCATTCCCCCTCACCTGCCTTCTCTTCTCTTCCTACAGAACTGTTTTTTCTTGCCACTTTTATGCGACATAATTTACCCCATTCTATCTCTCCCTATCTCCCTCTCTCAATATGTTCCTCTCTCATCCCTTATTCATCTTCAACTCACCCTGTGCCCGCTCTCTCTCTCTTTCTCTGTCTATATATATACATACACATATACATACATACACACTCACATATACATATACATAAACATATATATACATATATATATGTATACACACACATATACATACATGCATATTCCCTTCAGTTACCCTAATACTGAGGTCTCATTAATCGTACACATCATCTTTCCATGTAGGAATGTAAACAGAACAGTTCAACTTTAGTAAGTCCCTTGCAATTTATTTTTCTTGTTCTTTTTCTCGATTACCTTTTCATGCTTCTCTTGATTCTTGTGTTTGAAAGTCAGATTTTCTATTCAGCTCTGGTCTTTTCACTGAGAAAGCTTGAAAGTCCTCTATTTTATTGAAAATCCATATTTTGCCTTGGAGCATGATACTCAGTTTTGCTGAGTAGGTGATTCTTGGTTTTAATCCTAGCTCCATTGACCTCTGGAATATCATATTCCAAGCCCT
>CM053623.1:223715254-223734404 GCA_028646595.1 Phalanger gymnotis
GACCAAAGCGTTCTATGTTCCATGCTTGGCGGGATGTGCCAGCTCTGCCTCACCAGCACTCCTCCTTCCCCGAAAACCCCCAACCAGGACTGGACTCAGATCTTATGCAGGCTCTTCACTCCTGCTCTGATCCACCACTTCATTCCTCCCACCAGGTGGGCCTGGGGCCAGAAGCAACTGCAGCTGTAATTCTGTAGCTGCCCCACCTCTGCTGCCCCTGGGGCAGTGACCAAACTGCAAACTCTATCCCAGTCCCCAGCAGCTTCTCCCACTAACCTACTCTGTTGTCCTTGGTGTTTGTGGATTGAGAAGTCTGGTAACTGCTGCAGCTCGCTGATTCAGGGCGCTAGGGCATGCTCCGCCTGGCTCCTGGTCTTGTTGGTATGTGCCGTGCATGCTGGGCTCAGCTCTGCTTAGCTCCACTCCCCTCTGCTCCCAGCTCTGTGCAGGATAGACCTTATCCAGAGACCATCCCAGGCTGTCCTGGGCTAGAGCCTGGCTTCCCTATGCTATTTTGTGGGTTCTGCAGTTCTAGAATTGGTTCAGAGCCATTTTTTATAGGTTTTTGGAGGGACTTGGCAGGGAGCTCATGCTAGTCCCTGCTTTCCAGCTGCCATCTTGGCTCCGCCCCCCTACAGTGGCTTTTTCAAAGCTTTTCATCCCTTAAGTCTCTCAGTTTCCCAACCCTCTTAGCTGAGAACCTTGCTTCATAATGCACTAAAAACATTGGACTATTCTCAGAGATCTCTTTCCCCATTCAACATTTCATTAGATGCTCTTCCACCCTATTAAACATTATGTCATTCATATATATCATTCCTATTAAACATTAGGGAATGTCCCTTCTCCCCTCTGACACTGCAGCTTCCCCAGTTCAGGCCTTCATCTCATGCTTTGACACAGTAGCTCTTTGGTGGGCCTCCCTCCCTCCCTCAACTTTCTGTGCACTCCAGTCTATCCTTTACTGAGTTTTGAAATTGACTTTCCTAAAGCACAAATCTGACCCTATTCAAACAACCTCAGTAGCACTTTATTACCTCCAGAATCAAACATAAAATCTTTGGCTTTTATAGCCCGTCATAACCTGGCTAGCCCCTTCCTACCTTACACTTTGCTCATCCTGATACTGGTCTCCTTGCTTTTTCCTGAAGGAGACACTCCATCTGGACTTTGAGCTCCATCTCTCATCTCTGCTTTAAATTTCCTGGTTTGCTTCTGGTCTGTGCTGAAGTCCCATCTTCTGCACAAAGCCCTTCCCAGTCCTTAATCTTAGCATGTTCCCTCTCAGATTATCTCCAGTTTATCTTCCATCACATAATTGTGCGTGTTGCATGTTTCCCTCATTTGATTGTGAGCTTCCTGCAAACAGGCTGTAGTAAATCAAGGAATAAAGGCCAATTAAATTATACTTCCTATTGTGAGGGTTAATCCTGAGAAAAGGTTTACATATGTATATGTGTGTGATATATACATTTAAACCTATTTCTTTGGGTTTTACAGTTTTAAGATGAGCTCTTCCTACCAGAAAAACACGGGGAAACAAAGATTAAAGCACAACTGTCTTCAGTCTCTAAAAGAGAGTTCAGAGTTCCTCAGGTTGAACTGATTCTTTATAATACTTTCCCATCTGTTGGAGACTGACTGTTGGCCTTAACTTGACAATTCAACATCTACCGACTGCTCCAATGTAGAAAAAAATGGTGGATAAAGAAGTAACACTTCCAGGGTACTCAGGATGATAGGAAAACAAGGGAGACTTCTGCATTGATTGACCTTTTTTTTCGTTTGATTTTTCTTGCAGCCCTGAACAGTAGACTTGTCTACAGCTGTGTTGAAGATTGTATTCACTAGTGCTTTGAATACTACTCCAGGTCCTACTGGGTTACCTTCTTGGTTAATCTTCTTAAGTTTCAGTTAACAACAGTGCACTGGCAATGTGAACTGCAAGCCTTTGGTTGATTGCCTGCATTGCTAGCCTTGGATGAAACTGGAAAAAGTAAGTCAAGGCAGCTTTCACAGTATCCACTAGAGATGGTTGGGCCTTTTTCTAATGGGTTAATTTAGTGGGGTTTTTCCTCATGCTCCCCGGTATACTTGTGTAGGAAATATTCCCAAAGGATCCAGAAAATCCCTTAATGGCCTATGAATTAAGAGAAACCAATTAGTTTTTAGTAAATGTTATTTTACATTTTCAATTCATGACTCCTGGTCAATATTCTGAGGATACCATTTGGTGACCTTTTGATGGAATTTCTCTTCTCTTCCAAAGCCTTTGTAGCATTTTAGTTGATGATCGCTTCCTGTGACCTGAATGGGCTGAATTCTTGCTCCTACAATGAATCCTATTGTTTCTCTCCTCATATTAGGATTTTTACACTGGAACTTGACCTTTCTCAATTACTATTATCAACTGCAATATTGATGCCTTTTGTTTTTACATCACATCCTTTACTGAATGAACCCCCCCCCCCCTCACCCCAGCTTGAATGCTTCATTGTAACATTTTAGAAAGTTATACAGAATCAACCAAGTGACCAATTCTGACAGTATAGGCTACATCCTGTGTCATTAGTACTTTACATGTACTGAAAAGCAGGATAGTTTGCTTGAACATTGATTTTTTTTTCTTGGTAGGGCAAGTTTGACTTAAAACTTTAGCAATATGTAGAGATTTTACAAAATGTGCAAACCTATTTTTAGACTCCATCAAAAGGAGTTTTCTCAGGATTGTCAAATACCTGGTTTTCAGAAACTACTTGATTAGAAAGTTAACAGATTAATTTTGTCTGTAAGTATATGTGCCTTACAGCCTTTATTAAAAATAACTTTCCCCGAAGGTAGCCAGAAGCAATTTATAAGTTATTTTATGAACATCTTTCTTTTACTACCTGTGATTTTAAATTAGGTATTTATGGTATCTCTACATTACGCGTAGTACTTATAGAATATTATGATAATAAGATGCTATTTACATCTTGGGAGGACAAGAATTGTAAAAATGTCACAACGTAGATGTTTTAAGGAAGTTTATTTTTTAACTAAGGACAATCTGCCTTTCTTTCCTGTACTATGGAATGTGGTTTTCTCTGTTTTTAATTCACTATTTAAACATCTCATGATGAAGTTGGAAATTGATTTACTCTGGGACATTAGTTGCTGAGTAAAACTCAAACTTTTCCCTGGCATTCACACTTCTATCATGATACCTTTCTAACCTTATCTCACATCATTCCCTTTTCCACACTTTGTACTGTAGCCAAACTGGATTACTTTCTTACTGAACAAACCCTGTTAAGATTGTTTTATTTCTGAAAGTACTTTGATGAACAATCAAAATGGCTGATGCTTTGGCTAAAGGAAATTTCATCTCTTAAATTTTTTTCTTTTTCTTGTGCTTCTTTATTTTCTTCAAAAAGAAGCACATTGTGAATGCTTGAATGGTTATTCATCATTAGTAAATTATAGATTACTTTTAAAGTTTGCCTTTATTAACTATCTGGATTTCTTTCCTTCTCTTTTGTGACTCTGTTTATGCACAGTTATTTTTACAAGACAATTGATTTCCAAATTTTCTCCCTTCTTTTCTCATCTCTTCCCTCCCTGGGACAGTAATGAATTTGTTATATCACATGTTCAACCGTGCATAACATTGCAGAAGACACAGACGAAAACAGGAAAAAACCATGAAAAAATAAAGTGAAAAGTAGTGTGCTTTGATTTGCATTTACTGTCAGTTGTTCCCCAGGTTTCATTTTGTTTGTGTAAAAAAACTTAGATTTAAGGTAGCTTATCTCTTGTTTGGTCATACACAAATTTACATTTTGACCTTATTGGTACACTATACCTAGGTTCTAGTTTCCCTTTGTCAAGTAGTGAACTCCTGGCTCAGAAAATGGAGTTCTGATACAGATAAAATTGAATGTGCTAATAGTCATGTATCATGGGGCCTTAGGACCCCATGAATAACATGGGAGTGACATGAGACACAATGAGGGACAGGTGACAGGTCACACACGTGAATGGTATATGTATGAGGTGAATAAATGACGTGTGAAGATGGCTTTTGATTCCCTGGTGGGTTGCTTCTGGTGTCTGAGTTATCTTGTGGGTGTGGGGGCATTATCACGTGAGTGTGACATGAGCTTTCCTGTGTCATGTGCCTCATGTGTGCCATACATGTAATGTGTCACATGCCATGTGCGTGGCATGTCATACAAGGCACATGACACACCACAGGCACGTGCCACACATGTCATGCGACGACACACAACATCCTGCGACTACATGTGATGTCATGTGTCGCACTGCCATGTGTCATGCATGTAACACGATGTGCCATTCATGGCATACCATGTCACGTGTCATGCATGTCATCTGCATCATGCACCACATGTATCGCGTAGTCCATAATGTGTGCCATGTATGCCGTGTGTCATTCATGCCATGTGCCATTTGTGTCATGTATGTGATGCATTGTGCACATGTCATGTGTCATGTGGTGCATCATGTACGTCTGTGTCTGTGTATCTGTGTGCCTGTTATTGCTTTCTGTAGTGCGTAATGTGCGGTGTGTGACATGTATTCCATGAGTCATGTGTGTCCTGTGTCATACATTGCATCAGGCATGTCATGTGTCATGCATGTTATGATCCATGCCATGTGATTTGCATGTAATGACTCACATGTCACATGTCATTGTCACACCTATCGTTTGCCATGCATGTCGCGTGTCATGTGCCGTGTGTGTTATGCACGGTGTGCCATGCAATCATGTTTCGTGCATGACATGGCACACGACACGTGACATGGCAGGCATACATGTGACACATGACATACATGCAGAATGTGAATGTGTTAGAGACATGTAACATCAACTAGTGATATGCAGCACGACATGTGCCACATGAGGATGACATGGCTGTGGCACATGACACAGGGGAGAGTGACTGTGATACCTAAATGTAGCATAAGGGCGATATACTTGTTTTACATACATCCCATGGAAGTAAGATGGACAAATATGTGACACGCATTGACACATGACATGACCTATGTCGTCTGTGACAGGTATCACATGGCTATCACATGACACGACGTGATTCATGACATGGGTACACAGGGCATTCTGTGGACATGTGACACACTACATGTGATGGAAGTGCGACATGGACACAGTGTAGCAGTGTAGCATGCAGCATATGATGTGCTACATGTGACAGGTGAAATGAGACAATGCGCCATGACTGTGATGTATGTGACATACATGTGATGCGCACGCACCATGGACACATGATGGACCAACATGTGATGTGACACATGCACACACATCATGTGATGTGTGACACAACTTAACGTGGCAATTCAATAGACACATGGCATGCAACATGCATACATGTGGCATGAAAACATGACACTGGTGTGATGTACGTGTGACAAACCGAGTTTAGCCCATGATGTGTGCTGCGTCACATGTGACAGCACATGCATGATATACGCATGTTAGTGCTGTGTGGTATGTTATATGTCATATGATGCCCACAAGCAATGTGCACATTGCACTACATGAGTGTCATTTGATATGTGAGTGACATGTACCTGACACATCCTGTGAAATGCGAAGTGCCCATGTCATGTGATGGGTTTTTTTTTTGGTGTGTCATGGCATAACCCTAAATGCGCGACATGGCACACGACTGACATGTCATCATGGATATGTGAGTGCTGTGTTAGTGATGTGATGAGTGATATTAGATTGACATGTGAGTGGCCTGCAGATGTCATAGGATATGAGAAATATGAAAATGACATGGTTGAGCCTGTACTGTGCAATGACCTGTGAAGTGTGAGTGACATTTGAATGATATGTAATGTCCGTGTTATTGTGCTGTGAGTGACATGTGGCATGAACATGTGAACGACCTGCGATTGTCATGTTACTGATATAGCAGTTACATTTCAGGGACTTGCGAATGACTCACATGACAATGAACGTGAGTGACTTGGGAATGACATGTGAGTGACATGAGCAACACGGAAGTTGTATGAATGCCAAGTAAGTGACACAGGAATGTCATCTAAATGGCGGGTGAGTTGGAATGACGTGAGCGAAACAAGTGACATGAAAGTCATGCGAGTGACATGTGAGTGACTTGGGAATGTCATGAAGTGACCTGACATGGGAATGACATGAATGTCATAAGAATGATGTTCCTTTTCTAGTATTTGTCACTGCTGTAGAAACATGTTTGTTAAATTATTTTTTATCCTGTTTTTCTTAGCTCTTACTAATTTATGTCTTATAGTAAGATCTTAACAAGTATTCATTGAATTGAATGAGGCGGCTACAGAAGTCTGAGCATTAAATTAGGAGATGCACATAGCATTTGAAATGCAACTCAAAATGACTAACAAGAACAGGACCAGTTCGTAAAAGATTGTTAGAAACAAACCTTTTAGCTAGCTACCTTGGTTAGAATGACTGTAACGAGATTGAGTCATTTGCAGAACTCACTCACACTTGTTTCCCTTTCCCTTTTCAAGGTGAGGGTAATAAAGCTTATCAGCTTCTTAGGATTGTTCAGGGTTTGTTTTTTGGTTTTTTTTTTAAAACTAACTTATTTGTTTACCACATTCTGTTCAAGCTTTCTAGTTTTAAACTCCCCCCCCCCACCCTTTTCTCCTACCTCCCCAACATGATGTGCAATATTAAACATTAGTCATGTTGTGAAGAGGAATGATAACCAACTTGTACAGTATATGTCAGTATATGTGTGTATATATATACATGCACAGAATTGTTGTTTTTCCTTTGGGTGGCCATAAAGTTGGTGATGTATTTTGGAACTCCTCTTCTTCCACCCATTCACAAAAGTAAAAAAAAAAAAATAGCCCAAAATGTACAATCTTATTTAATAATTAAATGCCATGTGTAGTTTTACAAAAGGCCCTTTACAGATTTTGAGCAATAAAAAACTTATTTTGTTATCAAATCCTTCTTTGGCAGCTTCATCGATCCATCTGCTAGATAAAAAGCTGTTTTCTTCCTTCAGTTTGTTTTATTTTATACCCAAGCAAACCTTAAGACACAGATAGCATGGAATGTTGGATAGAATCGATGGAATCAGGAAAGTCTGGGTTCTGTTTTAGCCAATAACAGATAATAGGCATATGATCATAGGCACTTCATTTTATCTCTAAGCAAGAGTGTAGTTCAGTAGTTGCCAATATACACATACCTACATACGTACACATGCGTATACACACCAGATAGTTTCAGTGATGGAAATTCCCTAAACCAAATGAAGTTGTATGTCTGGACCAAAAACATGTTAAACCATGATAATAGTCTAGGCTTTACAGATGGAGCCTGATGAGGTTACACAGTGCATTAGAACCTTTTTTATGCAGTCCCAAATCATTTTGACTTAACACATGGGACTTAGATTTCACAAATACTGCCAGATTTTTTTCAGATGAATTGTAGATGAGCCATTCAGGCCAGTGTACTTGGTGGGGCTGGGAGGGATCAAAAAAAAATGCAAGTATGTTTCAATTCAGATCCCAGGTCTACTCTTAGTATCTGTTTGACCCTGGACATGCCATTTACTATCCCTTAAGTCTTGCTTTCCTCCTTTGTAAAGGAGTTAGGAGTTAGACTAGATGCTTTTCAGGTTCCTTGTAATTTTACATTATTTATAGTTTTCAACATTCACTTCCATAAGATTTATGAGTTCCAAATTTTCCCTCCATCTCTCACCACGCCAAGGTGGCACTAAGAATTAGATCCAATGGGAGAAACCATGAGAAAGAAGTAACAGGGGTAGCTAGGTGGTCAGGAGGACCTGAGTTCAAATCTGACAGTCACTTGACATACTAGCTGTGTGACCTTGGGCAAATTACCTAACCCTAATTGCCTTGCCTTCCCCCCTGCAAAAAAAAAAAAAATGGCATAAACAATATGCTTCAATATGCATTCAGGTGTAGTTATTTTTCTGCATCTGGACAACATTTTCCATCTTTTGTCATTGTCTCAGATCCTTGTATGCTAAGAAGTCTATCAAAGTTATCACAATGTCTGTGACCATGTACAAAGTTCTTCTCGTTCTGCTGCTCACTTAGTTCATATCAGTCTTCCCAGGTTGTTCTGAAGTCTACTTGTTCATTTCTGATAGCATAATAGTATTTCATTACACTTATATACTGAAACTTGTCAACCATTCCCCAACTGACGGCACATCTCCTCAATCTCCAGTGCTTTGCCACCACAAAAAGAGGTGCTATAAATATCTACTTGTGGATCCTTTTCCCATTTGTATGATCACTTTAGGATATATGCTTCTAAGATATATCAAAGTTTATAGCTCATCTCAACATTTTCGAGTGAAAAGATTCCTTAAAGTGCTTAAAACATTACATTCAATCTTAATTTAAAACATTTAAACTTCAAATTAATTTCCATTTTGCCTATTTCTGTTTTTATTTTTATCATTTTCTGATCACTGTCTTTGTGTGTAGAAGGAAGGAGAAAAGGGAAAAAAAGATCAAATAAACTGACAGGATGAAGAGGGGAAGATAGGACCTCTTTTCTTATGTATGGTGATGTTGAGCCTTCAGTTAACTTTGTAATTCATATGTATGATTTCTCATCCATAAAACAAATACAACAGCACAATAATACTTCAAAGTGTATGTTAGAGATTCAAATTGGAGGGCATGTTATTGCAAAGTTGTTTTATTAGCATCATGACTTTGATTAGTAAACAATCTTAGTCCATTAACAGTTTTCTTAATATTAGAAAGGTTTTCAGATGCCAAAACAGATGCTTTTTGATGTAATAAAAGGATTTTATGAGAATCTTGCTGGCGTATAGCCATACTATTTGCTACTTGTACTTTGAAGTTACAATAGCCATTTTAGTTATTTTCTTGTTTGTTTTCTTCATAGTCCTGAGAGACTATGCTATATGCTATATATAAAGATGCTATTTTAAGTTGAGTTTGGCACCATCATCCAAATATTTTGAACTATAAGCAATTCTTATATTTCTTTGCTTTCTGGTACAAAAGAAGTAGTTTCAAAACTCTTATTTTCTTTCTATTGGCACCTCAGCACACCTCCCATATTTGAAAACCTAATTATGGTTATACCTCATGATAAAATTGTATGCTACTCTTCTTCCAGACATGAAAATTAAATGGTAGAATTTCTGTTCACACACAGAGCACCAGAACAGAACAAACCCTGTTATTTCCCAACATGAAAAATGAATGTTATTGGAGAACATTGACTGTCACTATAGAGTACACATAGATTGGAAAAAAACTAAAGTAGTTTTTTTCCTCCCTCTCAGAAGATAAAGCACTGTAATTGTCAGTTTAATTGGAGGGTCTGATGCTAGTGGCTGAGACTTTGCTTAATGGTTAAATAAGATATGTTGTAATGAAAATCAGTTTTTTCTTTGAGGGAGAGAATTTGGCCTGAGAGGTAGATGTTGTAGCTAGGTATTGTATAAAAATGCTTTTTATACTTTTGAGTTTTTTCTAAAAAAAGAGTTGAACTATTTCTCCCTGAGCCTTAAATTGCTTTATTTATTTTTCAAATTATCTAGTGTTCACTTTCAAATATGGAGATTTTTTTCTTTATTCTCAAATGGCAATTGGTAGTCCTTCATTTTACAATTCTACTCATTGTATATCGCTTTGACTTTACTTAATCTAGACTAAAAGACTGAAAGGAAATTTTTAAAAAATCATAGGTTTGCCTAAGGAAAGAAGTATCTCCAGAGAGACCAGGAAGGAATGATTTATTAAGTCAAGTTGCAGCTTATGGTTCTTAAAAGTGCTTTTCAATTTTCTAAATGCTATCCTACTCTCTTCATGCTTTTCAATTATTGACCTAGATCACCTTCTATCCATGTTATCTTGTATGAGATACGTGTTATGATGGCTCACTCAATGAGCTGCATCTCAGAGTCTGAACAAGATACATTTTTTCATCCATTTGATTTTTCATTTTTTTTGAGTAGTCATGGAATTTTGTTGAGGGAAGTCAGGGCTATTCTGAAGCTTGATGCAATCTGTACTATATGGATCATTTAAAGAAACTTGCCTTATTCATTTTTTTATCTGCACTCTTTTTAGGACTTCCTCGTGATTAAGCGTTTATTAGGTATCTACACTGTGCCACACACTATTCTAGGCCCTAGGAGTTCAAAGATGAAAATAAAACAGGCCTTATGCAGGAATGAAATATGTCCACATGCATATATACAAACAAATGTAACCTGTTTTGCCAGCTGACGTTGGAGGTGGTTGGTATTGGCAAACGAGTGCTCCCTTTTAATTAATGCTGCCCGCTTTACTTAGGAACATGAGCTGAGTCACTGTTAACCAACTCCTCCCTTAGCTGGCCCTTGGAGTATGGCCTCCACTCTATCCCTCTTTCCCAGATAGCCCAAGTTTGAAAGGGAAAATGGAGGGAGTGTGGCTCGTTCTTCTTGTCTATACACCTTCCTAGTACCAGTAATGACCATTGACTCATTTTAGTCTGAGAACAGAAAAAAATGGGGCCCCACCCAATTCAGAGATCAGCTTTATTCTGTTTCAGAATATTTATCCAACATTAACAAATCAAAAGGCATTGAGATTTTTCTCATTTGGGTAAAGCCCCCAAACGAGAAAAACTGGCACATAAAACTAGATGTATAGCTGTATACCTTAAGCCATTTATTGAATCCTGCCTCTTTATCCTGACAATGTATCAGCAGGAAATTACCTTGCACGTTCAAACTACTTAAAAAGTATTTTAACAGTCTCTCAGATTTTGAACAGCAAGAAGGTCAAAAGATCTGCTCTGTACAATTTAAGAAGAAAATAAGTTTGTAATGATATGTAAGAAGCCTGGAAATGTAGTGACAGATTGTTGTTGTTATGAAGAAATGCCAAACGGAAAGGAATTAATGTTTTGAACCTCAAGGTAGTAGGAATCCTTCAGAGTTCATTGATGGGGGAAGGAAGAATAGATGGCAAGGTCAGACCTGTATTTTGAGAAAATAATTTTGGTGGTTGTGGGGAGGATAGATGATGAGTAGAAAGCATAGATACCAATTAGAAAACTATTAAAATAGGCCAGGGGAGATGTGGTGAGGACTTGAGGTATGGTAGGAGCTGTTCAAGTGAAGAGGAGGAATAGATATGGGAGAGGTTTTGAATTACAAATCACATGACATGGCAGCTCATTGGACGAATGAGGTAAGAGTTGAAGAGAACCCTTAAATTTGGTAAGAGTGGTGGATTTTCAGGAGATTTCATCTTGGACTTGTTGGATTTGAGATGCCTATAGAATGTCCACTTTAAAATGTCCGTTAGCCAATTGATAATGTGGTATGGGAGTTCAAGAAAATGACTGGTGCCGGAGTAATCCATATAGAGATGATGTTTGAACTTAGGAGAGCAATGAAGGCAGCAAGTGAGTGTCAAGAGAAAAAGAAAAGGACCCAAAATAAGTTGTATGACATCCATCACTAGAAACTGCAGACAGGAGGAAGGCCAGAGGAGATCAATGTCATGAAAATCTAAAGAGAAGAGTATCCAGAAGAGGGTGGTCAACAGTGTCAAGTGAGGTCAAGAAAGATGAGGACTAAGAAAAGGATCATTAAGAGCTGCCAATTAATGGATCATTTGTAACAAAGTTACTCATAGGATGAAGGGAAACCGGGGTTTCTAATAGAACAATTTATAGAGGAGAAAACTCAGGGCCTAGAGATAGGAGATAGGAAATGTTTTACTCAAGATCACACAGGTAGCTACTATCACAGGTGGGATTTGAAGTCCTGTGCTTCACTGCCTTTGAAGAATAACCCTGTGTTACCATTTTACTGAAGGGGAATCTGAGGTTAATTGAGACTAAGTGACTTATCCAGGGTCATACAGTAATTGTAGGATTCCAGACTCCAAATCTAGTAAGCCTTTTTGAAAGAGTATTCGATGCGTCAGGTGTTGTGCTAGACGCTGGAAAATACAATAGAAAATAAATAAGGCAGTAAATGAAATAGTGCTGTCCTCAAGGAGCATACCCACTATGGGGGAAAAAACATGTACCCAAATAAGGAGGGGCCAAATATGCACACGAAAATGTTAATTTTGAGGAGTCACTGGTTTTAGGAAAGGCTTCATTGTATGAGGTCATATTTGAACTGAACTGTGAAGGAAATTGGGAATTCTAAGGATGTATGAAAGGAGTGCATTCTATGGCTGGGTATACTTTGTGCCAGGGGAAAGAAATGGAAGGTGGTGATATGTGAGACAGGTTTGTCTGGACTGTATATACAGTGCAGACAGCTAGGTAGTGCAGTGCATAGAGCCTGGTGGCCTGGAGTCAAGAAGACCTGAGTTCAAATGTAGCCTCAGAACCTCCTTAGCTGTGTTGTGACCTTAACCTGATCCAGTTTGCCTGTTCTTCATCTGTAAAAGGATATTATAATGAAAGCTGGAAGAAAACAAACAAACAAGCTACATGCAAGATCAAAATAGGAAATAATTAGAATTAAGAGGGCTTGGGAAAAGCTGCCTGTAGGAGGTGAGATCTTAGTGGGGATTTGAAAGGGGCTAGGGAAGCCAGGTGGCAGAGATGAAGAAAGAGCCTTCTAGGCAGGCATAAGAACAGTCAAGAAGAAATGCCCCAAATTGAAAGAGGGGGGGTCTTGTTCAAGAATTCTCAGGAAGGCTCGTGTCACTGGATGGAAGAGTATGAGCTTGGGCGTAAGGTGTAAGAAGACTAAAAAGGCATGTGGGAGATGAGGGAGTTCAGATGGGAGTGAAGGTCGTGTTTTCAAGGTCTTTGAAGACCAAACAAGATTTGGTATTTCATCCTTGAATCTATGAGTGTTTTAGTATAGTATATTAATCACTAGATAACTATGCATTTTGCAGTTATTTATTGCATTTATATTACTGCTTTGTGGGTTTTGATGTAGAAATGCTATTTATTTTTCTAAAAACTAATTTTTATACCTTGGAACTTTGCTGAAGTTATTTTCTTTTTATTTTTTTATGTCATAATTTATTCACAGTGAAGAGACTATTGGGCCTATCTGGGTTAAAATCCTGTCTCGGATAATTGCTAGCTATGTGGCCTTAGGCAGATGGATTAACCTGACTGCCTCAGTTTCCTGAACTGTAAAATGGTCACAATAATAATAGTTATACTAGTGCCTATGGATCAAAATATTATGTATATATAATATAAATTATACATTATATTTGTAAAGTACATAGCACAGTACCTGGCACATAGTAGTTGCTTAGTAAGTCCATCCTTTCTTGTTTCCTTCCCTCCCTCTCATGTGTCTTGAAGTTTGTGCATAGGATTTTTTTTGTTACAGGAAATCTGTCAGCTTTTTCGATTATGAAATATAATGAATATAATGAAAATTTCAATTTCAATTTCACTCTGGGTGGATTTTCTTGCATTATTATGCTGTTCAGAGTTTTTGATTTGTCATTTATTCTGGGAGACCAATATTCATTCCTAAGGTTGAGTCTGAGTAACCTGTATTGGAGATTCATTTATTTACTTTTGTAGAGATCATGGGTTTTTTTTAACATTAGTGCTTTTTTGCTTCACTTTTTCCAGGTTCTCTTTTACCACTATGTTTTTGCATTCTTGATCCCTCGTTCATTCTGTGTGTGTGTGTGTGTGTCTGTGTGTGTGTGTGTGTGGTTTGCTACTATGGATTCAATTTTTAAAAAATCCTGTCAGTTTTTTCTGTTATGCAGGCCACAAATTCTGCTTTCATAATTCTTACTTCTTCCTTAAATGAGGCACATCCTGCTGTGGTTCCATGCCTTAGAAAACCACAAGATCCTATGCCCATCCTATATTGATTCACTTTCCTATTTTTGCAATTTATATTCAGCGATTTTGGGAGTTCTTCAGATGATCTGAAGGCCATATTACCTTCTTTTATTAATATCTTCCCTGTTACTTTATTTGCGTGTGCTCAAGATCTTTAACTGCATTTTTCTATTTCCTGAAACTTTTGGTAATTCCAGTCTTTCTTTTTCTTCCTATTTCCCAGCTCCCCACAAATTGGCTCCTTCCCTTTTAGTGGTGGTTTCCCAGGAGTTAGGGCTAAAAACTATTATCTCAGTTTCCTCTTATGATGGAGAATTCACTTTACACAGACCTTAGTCTCAGTTCCAGGTGACTTCTGGAATCACAGACCTGTATGCTAAGACCTTTTCCTGCCTAATTCCTCAAACAGATTGGCATCCTGCTGCAATTCCCTCATTTCCTCAGCTTTCTGGCTGAGCACTATTGTAGCAAAGTGTGCTGTAACACTTCTGTTGTAAGGACAAGCTTTTGGCTTTCTAGGGGTTCTGGGGTGACAAGAGCTCCCAGAGTTCAGTTCTCTTGCAAGCTTAGACGTTTCCTTGTGAAACACTTCAGAATGGCCAGTCCAGAAAGAAGTGAGCATGTTATGGATTAGCCTACTTTGTTTTTAGTTCATTGCAGTGTTACCTCATTAGTGTTTTTGGTGATTTTAGACTGTAGTGACAGATGACAGACTTTATTTCTTATGAATAATTCCTATTTTGGAAAGATTCTAGAGGTTATGAGTATTGGAGAAAAGGTCAGAATTGCTAACATTTTTCTTAGCACTTTCTTGGGGTTTCTGAATCCTTACCTCTGGAACTTTTAGCATGCCAAATTCCAACCATTTTTTTTTGAGGTTATCAAACTCATGCCAGAATTTTGCAATAGCTATTTCTACTTCTTTTTTTTTAATTCTTATTTTATTATTTAACATTTTTAGTTTTCAACATTGATTTCCACAAGATTTTAAATTACCAATTTTCTCCCCATTTCTACCCTCCCTTCCACTCCAGGGTGGCATATATTCTGATTATCCCATTCCCCAGTTAGCCCTCCCTTCTATCACCCCACTCCCCCCACCCCCATCCCCTTTCCCCTTTCTTTCTTTTAGGGCAAGATAGATTTCTATACCCCGTTGCTTGTATATCTTCACAGTTGCATGCAAAAACACCTTTTTCTTTTTTGAGCATCAGCTTTTAGAACTTTGGGTTCCAAATTTTCTCCCTTCTTCCTTCCCCACCCACCCTCCTTGATAAGGCAAGTAATTCAACACATGTATCTTTATGCAAAACACTTCCATAATAGTCATATTGTGAAAGACTAACTGTATTTCCCACCATCCTATCCTTTATTCAATCTTCTCCCTTGACTCTGTCCCTTTTCAAAAGTGTTTCCTCCCCCTATCTGGCCTCCCTTCTATCATCCCCCTTTTTTATCCCCTTCCTCCTACTTTCTTGTGGGGTAAGAGTGTGTATGTTATTCCCTCAAGTCATATCCAATGAGAGAAAGATTCACTCATTCCCCCCTCTTCCTTTCCTACAGAACTGCTTTTTCTTGCCACTTTTATGTGAGATAATTTACCCCTTTCTATCTCTCCCTTTCCCCTCCCAATATATTCCTCTCTCACCCCTTAATTTTTCTTTTTAGATATCATGCCTTCATATTCAACTCACTCCGTGCCCTCTGTGTATATCCCCTTCAACTACCCTAATACTGCGAAAGCTCTCAAGAATAACAAATGTTATCTTTCATGAGTTACAAATATCTTTCCATGTAGGAATGTAAACAGTTCAACTTTAGTAAGTCCCTTATGATTTCTCTTTCCTGTTTACTTTTTCATGCTTCTCTTGATTCTTGTATTTCAAAGTCAAATTTTCTATTCAGCTCTGATCTTTTCATGGAGAAAGCTTCAAAGTCCTTTATTGAAAGCCCCTATTTTGCCTTGGAGCATTACACTCAGATTTGCAGGGTGATGATTCTTGGTTTTAATCCTAGGTCTTTTGACATCTAGAATATCATATTCCAAGCCCTTCGCTTCCTTAATGTAGAAGCTGCTAGATCTTGTGTTATCCTGATTGTGTTTCCCCAATACTGGAATTGTTTCTTTCTGGCTGCTTGCAATATTTTCTTCTTGACATGGAAACTCTGGAATTTGGCAACAATATTCCTAGGGGTTTGGTAGATTCTTTCAATTTCCATTTTATCCTCTGCTTCTAGAATATCAGGGCAGTTTTCCTTGATAATTTCTTGAAAGGTAGTCCAATAATTTTAAAATTATCTCTCCTGGATCTATTCTCCAGGTCAGTGGGGGGAAGGCAGGGCAATTGGAGTTAAGTGACTTGCCCAAGGTCACACAGCTAGTACCTGTGTCATGTGTCTGAGGCCGGATTTGAACTCAGGTCCTCCTAACTCCAAGACTGGTGGTCTACTCACTGTGCCACCTAGCTGCCCCTCAGTGGTTTTTCTAATGAGATATTTCACAGTGACTTCTATTTTTTCATTCTTTTGGTTCTGTTTTATAATTTCTTGATTTCTCATAAAGTTACTAGCTTCTACTCCAATCTAATTTTTAAGGTAGTATTTTCTTCAGTGGTCTTTCTGACCTTTTTCATTTGGCTAATTCTGCCTTTTAAGGCATTTTTTTCCTCATTGGCATTTTGGAGCTCTTTTGCCATTTGGATTAGTCTATTTTTTAAGGTGTTATTTTCTTCAGTACTTTTGGGTCATGATTTTCTTGCATCACTGTCATTGCTCTACCCAATTTTTCCTCTACTTCTCTTACTTGATTTTCCAAATTGTTTTTGAACTCTTCCATGGCCTGAGACCAATTCATATTTTTTCTTGGAGGAATTTAATGTAAGCTCTTTGATTTTATTGACTTCATCTGGCTCTATGTTTTGATCTTCTTTGTCACCAAAAAAAGTATTCTATAGTCTGAGTCCTTTTAAGACGCTTGCTCGTGTTCCCAGCCAACTACTTCACCTTCAAGCTCTTTGTCACTGTACAGCTGCCTTCAGAGTGGAGAGTGCTTTGTTTCAAGCTCCAGGGATTTTGCACTGCTGTTTTCAGAGCTACTTCTACACAGCAAGTTCTGCCACACTGGCGGTCGTCCTCCCCCAAGAACTACCAACCCAGATCCAAGCAGGGCAAAGCAAATGAACCCTGCCTCCGTGCCAACAAAGGGGTCCCTGTAGTCCCACTCTGTTTGCATTCTTCCCACTGGGTGGGCCTGGGGAGGGAAGCAGCCACAGCTGGAGCTCTGGAAGCAGCTGCCCTGGGGCTGGGACCAGACCATGTACTTCTCTCACCCAGATCCAGCAGTTAGTTTTCCTACTGACCTGCTAAGTTGTCTTTGGAATTTGTGGGTTTAGAAGTCTGATAACTGTTGCAGCCTGCGCCACCCGATCTATTCCCAGCCTGGTCGTTCCTGGCACAGTCAATGCTGGGCTGCGCTCTGCTCCCAGTAAGGGGTGACAGACCCTTTCCAACAACCATCCAGGCAGTGCTATGCTGGAGACCTGCTTCTTTCTGTTATTTTTTGGGTTCTGTAGCTCTAGAATTTGTTCAGAGCCATTTTTACATGTGTTTGGAGGGATTTGGGGGAGAGTTTAAGTGTGTCCCTGCTTTCGAGCTGCTATCTTGGCTCTGTACCGTAAGCCTTAAATTGTTAAGAATTATATCATGGCAATTGCTGTTCAACTAATAATTTAATGACCTTTAATGACCTTAAAGGAGACGGCTGTTGGCATGATGGAAGAATCATGAAATTTGATTTGGAAGGTATGAACTTAAATTCTAATTTTTCCTGCCTCTTAGCTTCAGACATTTGAGGAAGTTATGTGCCCTCTTTGAGTCACATTTTCCTCATCTGAGAAGTGGGAATGATACTTTTATTACCTACCTTGAAGGGTTAAGTCAAAAGAGGTGTTGGTTGTAAAAGTGCTAAATAAATGTATTGCTATTCCAAAAGAAAGTGAAATCTGGTAAATTCATCAACATGACTATGCTCGATACTAGGAGGATGTCAAGGCTACCAATCCCACCCCCTAGCCCCACCACTTTAATGTGTTGAGAATTTTCAATTTACAGGTACATAGACCAGGTAAAGCATGCCTTTTTCTAGGCATCCCTCAATTAATACATTAAACCTAAGTGGGTTGAAGTATCAAGGTTTGTCTTTTTATCTGGGGAAGACTTCAATGTTGAAGCCATTAGGATTTAAAGGGAAATGAGGGTGGTAATTCAAACTACCATTATCAATTACCATCAGTGCTTAAGCACTTAGTCAACAGGAGTCTAGTTAATTCCTTCTTGTTTTCCAGCCCATGGGAAGACTTCTTTTTTTTTTTTTTAAATAACATGCAGCTGTTGCATTCCTCTCTTGAACCATGCTTGTGAGAAATATCCATATCTGGCACTAAGCTCTTCCTAACTTATGGTATAACTTTTAAATTTGTAAAATAACACTTGAAATGTAAGTTTGCTTCATTCATAACAGTTTTCTCAATGTAGAGCACATCTCATAAACATTAAAAGCTTTAGATGGGCAGTAGAACAAGAGGCTCACATTTGTGTCCGAGGGTTTTTCTCTTTAAATTATAGCAGTGCAGGAAGTCAAAACCAGGGAGGGTCCTGTTGTCAATGAGCATTTATTAAAAATACCAAGTATGTGCCAGGCACTGTGCTAGGTACAGGGGATACAAAGAAAGACAAAAGACATCCAGATCCTAATTTCAAGGAGCTCAGCATCCAATAGGAAAGACAAAATTCAAATATGTAAACAAAATATTTATATAAACAAATATAAACAAAAATAATTGTAGGTAATTGGAGCATGGAATGGATAAATTAAAGCCCCTTTTTGTACAGATTCATGGAGACCATCATGTACTAAGAAAATATTCTTAGAATATTATGAAATGAAAAAAAAAAATTTGATTACATTAAATAGAAAGGTTTTGGTACAAAGCCAATGCAACCAAGATTAGGAGGGAAGAAGAAAACTGGGTAAAGATTTTTTTTTTTTGCTTTTTTTAAAAAAAAATTATTTAATTTAATATTTAGATTTCAGCATTGGTTTTCACAAGAGTTTGAATTACAAATTTTCTCCCCATTTCTACCCTCCCCCCTACTCCAAGATGGCATATATTCTGGTTGCCCCATTCTCCAGTCAGCCCTCCCTTCTGTCACCCCACTCCCCTCCCATCCCCTTTTCCTTTCCTTTCTTGTAGGGAAAGATAAATTTGTATGCCCCATTGCCTGTGTATCTTATTT
>CM053623.1:223734904-223760108 GCA_028646595.1 Phalanger gymnotis
AAGAAGACCTGAGTTCAAGTCCAGTCTCTTATTTGTAGTGACTGTGTAACCCTTTCAGTGTTCTAGGTAATTCTCTAAGACTAACTTTCTCTGCAACTTAGTCTTAAAGAGTTAACTAGGGAGTACTGAGCACCTATACTATTGGTAGAGGGAGTTCCCCATTGGGGATTTCTCTATATCAGTGGAATCACAGGTGCAGGCTGTATATTAAATATCTATCTTGAATATTGATATCCAATATCCTCTTCTAGAAGGGATCCTGTTAGTCACATGGGAGAGAAAGACTAGATATGAGGTGTACTTAACCTTTGTTTTAGATATTTTTCTAATTTATTCTCTGTTCTAGATTGTTATTCTGGATAAGGGCATAATGAGCTAGAGAGAGATGAAAAACCAGCTGATCTCTCTCTTTGCAGTGAAGCTGACACCCAGAATGAATCTGGGCTCCATGTCCACAGCAGGAGGCCCTTGTGGGGAGGGCCCTCCCTATCTCTCTACCTCCCCCACACCAGAGCATCTGTCACATAGTAGTAGCGATAGGAGATTTTAGTTATCCAGGCATCTGATGTAGCTATTTTTCTGCCTCAAACAGAATAGCTAATAACTTCTTGACCTGCCTTTGTGATAATTTTATCCTCCAAAAATGAGGGAAACAACAAAGAAAAATTCTATCCTGGATCTAATTCTCACTAACAAGGAGGAGAATGATTGCATGTCAGTGGAAATGCCAGCCACCTTGCAGAGAAGTGACCATTGTTTCCAAGAGTTCATAAAAGAAGAGGGGAAAAGTGGAAATAATCCCCTTGTATCCTAGCCCCTGTCAGGTCTGACTACTCCTATAGCTGCCAACTTGTGGATGTGGACTCCTTGATCCCTCTGTCACATCTAAAGATTGCCCTTGCTCCCAAGTGGACATCTGAGCCCATAGGAGACCTTGCCCTCTGGTTTCAAAGGGGCCTGAAGGGGAAGACATCAGAAGTAGGCAGGTTTTCCCCAAGGGTCCAGACCAGAACCTGAAAGGAGAACTCTTCTTTCCTTACCTAAGTCCCTTTGCATTCCCAAGACTGGTTATCTGTATCTTTGGTATCTTTAGCTTATTTTACTCAGTTGCTCTATTTTTCCCATTATGCTCCCTACCCTGATTCCCCTTGCAACTTGCTCCCTCTGCTTGTTTACAATTAGTTTACAGTTACTGCCCCATCTCTGGGGATATCCAACCACAGGGAGAAAAAAAAAAACTGAATCCACCTAGGTAAGTATTTTTAGAACTTTGCTCCTGAGGAAGATAGAAGTTTTTCCACATCTTCTTTGCTCTATAGGTGAAGCTTTCAGCTTGCCTTTGACCAAAAGGAGGAAATGATGATCATTAATACCATTTCATATCATTTTTGTAACTTTCAATAAGGGCCAGAGCCTGAACTGATTAACCAGCTGAACCTAAGCTTTTTTGTTCCATGAGTGAACTTAGAAAATACCTCTTCCTATGACAACAAGGACAGATCAGGCTGACTTAAGAGCATTCTTTCCTCTGCCTGTGGCCATTAAAGATGAGACCTTAACCCCAGACACTATCTAGAAGAATATGGCTTTTTCTTATCTTAATATTTTATGGCCATATACTATCTTATGGAATGTTAATGATAAATTAAACACAGAGAGCCCGGGTTGTAATTTCAATTGAAACTTTGTCAATTCTCTTACCTGATTGTATTTACAACCTATTCCATTAAGGAAAAAATCCTTTTTTCTTGATCATGGTTAAACATACATGGGGATCATAAAAATGAAGTAACACAGGCTTCCTGAGTTGGGACTAAAATAATGTATTTAAGCCTTCTCATTTCTTTGTTCAGTCAGTCAGACTTTGTCTAGCCCCATACATGTATGTCTGTTAACTTTAAGGAAATAAATGAAGTAATATAAAATTTTCTATCACCTAGCTCTGTTTTCCTCCTTTAACCAAACTTTCAGGTTGACAATATGAAGCCATTGTCTCCTCAAACACCATGTTTAGGGACAAATACTTCATCCTCCTCCACAAAATGGTAAGTATGAATAAAGATGAAATCCTGCTGTACAAAAAAAAAATGTAAAAAAAAACCAGTTCAAACTTGGACACTAGTTTGTCTATTTACTCCCACATCTTGGCAGGGTAATCCCTATGGATTGATGGCAAATAAGATGAATATATCCTCCAATAACTTAAGACAGTGACAATCTTGATGAGAGCATCACATTCAAAATATAAATTCCTTAAGGACAGAGAATAGATGGTATTTAATCTTCCTATCTTCTGTGTCATGCACAAAAGAGGCATTAGAAAAGTGCTTGCTAAATTGAATTGTATGGGACATAATGAGAAAAGGCTCTACAATGCTATCAGTTAAAGAAATTAGGGTGATTGTAAAACTACCACCTGAAATGTAAAAATAAGAATAAAATGTAAAAAAAAAAAGTACCCTGTGGTTGAAAAAGAACATGGTGTCTAAATTCAAGAAAGTGTTCCATAACAGGATTTAGAGTCCAAAAAAAAAAGAAGAAAAATATATATCTCAAATTCAAGAGAATGATTTTGACTTTTTCAAGAAGAAAAAGCTACTCAAAATGAATAAAATTAATTATTTTAAGACCATTCAGTGTAGTTATAGGTGCCCTCAGGTGCTCACAAGTTGGAATTTTATGTTGGGTGTATAAGTTTATTTGTTACTGTTATACATTGGTATATAAGTTTTCATTTGAGAGCTGAGACATTTTGGAAATGAAAACGAATGGATAGGATACATACATACATACATACATGTATATACACACATACATGTATGTCACTCTTTGATAAATAAAAAAATTGGAATATGAATTAAATTAAAATTTACTTCATTTGACTTCTTTTGAAAGCTAAACTTGCATCAAGTGAAATACTAAAAAATCAAGGCTTTGATTTAAGCCCACCTGTCCAAAAATGTACCAGGTCAATATTCACAAAAAATTAGCGTTTTTTGGAAAATCAAAAAGGAGAAATTGTATGAGTGATTACAAATAGTTTGAGTCTATTGAAGGCAGTAGACTTCATTTCTTCATTTACACAAGGCAAACATATGAGAGAATGAATCTCATTCTGCCTTCATTTCTTCATTTACACAAGGCAAACATATGAGAGAATGAATCAATATTTTGTCACTTCAGGAAAGGCACCTTCAATCTCTAGCTACAATTTAAATACCTCTCTGGCCTGGCTAGGTTTGTTTTTATTAAATGAATGAGTCAAAAAGGCGACGATAGCCTTCATTGGTTTACATTAAAATCTAGCATACCTGCCAAGAGACACATTATGGATAAGACTTGTGATTGTGTTGGTATAGAGAATTCCCAGTGAGCAGCTTCTTTCTACCAAAGCACATCAACATCAGTTCTACCACTTCCAGTCTTAGAGTGTTTCCTGGGGCAATGAGAAATTTGACTTTTGCTTAGGATCACATAGCCAATATATGTCAGAAGCAGGATTTGAACTCAGCTCTTCCTGACTCTGAGGCTAGCTCTTTAGATACTATTCCATGTTGCCTATGAAGAGATAACCCCTGGGAGGAAATGCCAAGAAATTTGAAATGTATTCATGAAACACATTAAATTGATCACAAAAAGATTAAATAACTTTGTTACCTATTTTACTCTTTGGAGTACATCCTAGGTACCCAATACTCAGTGCTCAACCCATGATCTATAAATGTAGTAGTCTCTTCCAATGATACAGTCCTAAGCCATCCACACTTGCCAATCCTGGGTAACTCTAATCTACATTCTCTCAAAAGTTTGTTGGGGAGGAGGTAGGAATAAGAAGACTAGGACGAGGCAGCCAGTGTGCTGAAGGCCTTCCTCACTTTCCCCCAGAATTGCAAAGGTACTAATGGATAACTCTGGCTATACACCAGTCATCTCTCATAACCAGTGCAGGAAGTTATCCAATTCATTGATGATGTTTTTCACTCCTGTTCTTTTTTGGAATTCCTTTTGGTTTATATGTTGTATCCAACCACCATAGACTACTCTTTGCTCTCTGTGAAATAGTCACCTTTAGTTCTTCAGAGGCAATGTTCTTCTACATCTGGCTGCCATGGAACAACACTATGTTAATGTTTTTAAAATGGGCCTTTGCTTTCATGGGAAGTTTGGGGTCATTAAAAGAGCTGCTTAATCTCCAGAAGGAATATATTCTCTTCTCCTTCCTTCTTTTTAACTCGTCCATCTGTCCATCTGTATTGTCTCTCCCAGATGTATATTCTATTTGACAAGATCACATATTGACGTATTGGCAAAGAAATTCTATATCCACTTGGTCTTCCCTTTGTAGATGGATAGGCCAAACTCCTTTGAGTGATTACAGCTCTCTTCCAGGAGATTTTGCAGAATTCTTGGTCTTGGTGGTTTATATTTGCACAATGTCACCAGAACACATGAGCATCTGAAGAACTTTACTGTCCACAAGAAATCTCTTTTCACTTGGACTCTGTGTTGGATAGCATCTATCGTAGTGGCTAACATATATCTCTCTATTTTATGTCTAGAAAGAAGGAATCTCACGATTCTCCCCTTATTACTTGCCCTCTTGCAAAAGGAGGTCTGGTTTAGGGGATTAGCTCTGATCTAAAACAACAGCGAGAGTTGGATTAATTTATTCACTCACTCACTTAACCATATCCATTCATTGATTCAAGTGATACCAATGTTGGGGTGGTCCAGGAAAGAGGGTTGTTCAACCTCTCATATTTGCTTTCTTCATTGATTACTTTCTTACTGTCTAAATAGATTTCCCAGTATAAACCTTGAAGTTTGAGCCTATACTCAGTCATTTCCTTCACAAATTTATTGCATGTACTACAAAGAAAGACCATGTTAAGGGTTTCAGAGAAAAGTTCTAACTTCATATCCAGATCATGTTTATACTTTCAAGTTATATTGCCTGTGATTATCTTCATGTTTATAATGACATTTTCTTTTTTTTGCGGGAAACATATACTATGGATCTTTGTGTTTCTTTGTGTCTTCACTATCTTTGGACTTTCATGTTATACATTGTATGTTGATGCTACATTTATCTTTGAAACCATGCTCCCTAGGATTCTTGGGCGCCAAAGAATGTGGAAACTGAGAGAACTCATTGTTCCCTTCTTGTATTTGGAAGTAGATGACTTGTTGCCAACTTGAAGAGAAGGTATTGGCTTATTGATTTTTCCCATTTAAAATTCTGATTGTTATATTATCGTTATTACTTTGTTTTTCATAGGATACTGCTTTTGAAAATATTAAGCATTAGATGGCCATAGGAAAAAAATAAAGTATTCATATTCTACTTTTGCAGTGGAAAATTTATTTATTCCACCCTCTGACTGTCCATATTGATACATTTTCCTCAAACCATTGTCCTTCCTCTCAAGTAGTTAATGATTAAGGTTTGTGGAAGAGAAGGACCCAAGTGACTTCCCCTTTCAGTAGTGATTCTCAAACTTTTTTGGTCCCAGGACTCATTTACGTTCTTTTTACAAATCATTTTATTTTATTTTTTGGAGGGGGGAAGATAGGACAAGTGGGGTTAAGTGACTTGCCCAAGGTTACACAGCTAGTAAGTGTGTCAAGTGTCTGAGGCTAGATTTGAACTCAGGTCCTGCTGATTCCAGGGCTGGTGCTCTACTCACTGCACCATCTAGCTGCCCCACCCATTTGCATTCTTAAAAATTATTGAGGACCAAGAGCTTTTGTTTATGTGGATTTTATCTATGAATGTTTACTGTCTTAGAAATTAAGATGTCTTAGTACTCTTATGGAAATAGTTTTGACCTCTTGCACTCTCTAAAAGGGTCTCAGAGATTTCCTCCCAGAGGTTTCCATAGAACACCTTTTGAAATGCTCCCTAGAACATGCTGCCCATCCTTTACCATTCAATCTACCCAGTTACCCTCAATTCCTTCTTCCCAAATCCACTGAGAGTGCTCCACCTGTGAGACTCCATTGGCACAGGCACCTTCACGTTGCTTTCTGATTAAAATGTTGAAGCTGAGTTAGCTTACAAATTTCTCCATATATAATATTTCTCTTATCTTTGAGTTAGCAAATTCTTGCACTTGCTCATCTTTTCCCTTCAATTTACCCAACTTCTGCCAAGGCAGAGAAACCTGTTCCTGAGCTACTCCTAATCTCATTCTTATCCAACTCAACACCTGTTCCCATGTTTGGCTCTTCTCTCCAATAGGCCCTCTGGAACACATATTCTTTTAATGACCTCTTCTTGTCTATGTCTCTTATCATGTCTCCACATGACCCATGATGCCACATGTTATCTATCTCCTGACAGAGGTGATGAGCACAAGGTACAGAAAGGGACATGTATTTTTTGGACATAGTCACTATGTGGACTTCTTTTCTCTGCTAATTTGTTACAAAGGTCTTTTCTCTCTCTCTCTCTCTGTCTCTCTGTCTCTGTCTCTGTCTCTGTCTCTCTCTCTCTCTCTCTCTCTCAGTTTTTGAGTATGGGAAAGAAGTTGGGCAAAGAGGCTTAGCAATAGTAATACCAAGAGAGGGAAAAAAAAAGAGGACCATTGAAACACATGTTTAAAGGCACAGAAGATAACAGAAATTTAGAAGGAAGCAAAAAAAAAAAATACTTGAGTTTTGAATAATGTGTAGGATTTGTTGTACATCTTTACAAAACCAAGCAGCTCAAATAGAGGTTTATAGAATCCTCTTTTGTGTTCTGCTGCGTTATGCAAATTCTCTGGGTTTTTTATATGTTTAAGTTCAGAATAAGAAATAAAAATAATAATTTGAAAAATCTAGGTTTCTTTCTCTCACATTCCCTCTATCTTCTGTCATTTCTCCTGAATTCACTTCATCCCTTGGTACTACTCTCTGGAATAAAGGCCACTCTTCTCATTGAACCCTACTGGGCCAAGAGGATATGTTAGCATAGTCCTCGCACCCATTGTTACTTCTAGATCCTCTCTCTGACACCATTAGGCAGCATCCTTCCCTTCTTTAAATTTCCCTTTATTCATTTACCACAATTTATTTAGCCATTTCTCAATTGATGGCCATCTCCATTCTCCCTTCCAAGATTCCTCCTCATCTAGGAGTGAAAAAAGAAAATACAAAATACAAAACAAATTCTCATATTGACCATGTCCAAAATTATGTCTCGCTCTACATATTAGTCTATCACTTCTCTGTCATGAAGTTGGTAGCGTTCTTCATTTCTGATCCTTTAAAATCGTTGATCATTGCAAGTCTTTTTAGAACTGTTCATTTTTACAATATTAATGTTTTAGTACATATTTTTCTCTTGGTTCTGCTAACTTCACTCTGCACCTGTTCATACAAATCTACCCAGGTTTCTCTAAGACCATCCTCTTCATCATTTTTCACAACTCAATAGTATTCCATCACATTAATATATCATAACTTGTTCAGCCATTCCCCAATAGATGGGTATCCCCTCAGTTTCCAATTCTTTGCCACAACAAAAAGAGTTGCTATAAACATTGCTGTACATATGGATCTTTTTTTCTCTTTCTTTGTTCTCCTTGGAAATGTAGACCTATTAGTCATGTTACTGGGTCAAAGGTATGCACATTTTAATAGTTTTGGAGGCATAATTCCAAACTGATTTCCAAGATGGTTGCACCAGTTCATATTTTCAGCAAATAGTGCATTAAGAACCTCTTTTCCCATTTGTCATTTTCCCTTTTTGTCAATTTTGTCAATCTGATGGGTATGAGGTGAAACTTCAGAGTTGTTTTAATTTAGACTTTTCCACTTTTTAGTGATTTAGAGCATTTTTTCATATGACTTCTGATAGCTTGGATTTCTCCCTCTGAAGATTGCCTCTTTATAGCCTTTGACCATTCATCAACTGGGGAATGGCTAGTAATATAGGATTTTTAAAAGGAAAGAGATACTTGTTCTCTCCACACTCAGGATTTTAGTTGCATTAGGTCACTAGGATTCTACTCTGGAAAACCCAACTGGGATTCTAAAACATAGAGATTAAGGGAAAGTAGGATTAGGACACAAAGACAAAAGAAGAAATTGGATAATGGACATATTGAGGGAGGGAGAGGGGACTTTAAACCCATGAAATCTGGAAGAAAAAAAAAGGAAGTCAATAAAATAAATATGTGTTTTTCTAAATGGCTGGCTTAGCCAACTGTATTTTCCTAACATTATAAACAGATTTCCAATATTCAGATGTCCCATGAATAAAACCTTATTATATTTTTGCTTGTTCCATAGATTCCCAAAATGGGTGATACCACCCCTGGGAGGCACTGGAATGACCCAGGGGGGCAGTAATAGTTTCAAATTGTGCAAATTTCCCCAAAAAAAAATCATTAAAGGGTTAAAGAAAGTAGATTGGGGTGGGGGTGGTGCTGAGTAATTCATGTTTTGAAAAGGGAGCTGTAGACCCAAAAAATTTGGGAACCTCTGCCAGGTTAGATTTATCAGATGCTGTGAGTTTAGGGAATTCTTGGAGGCATTGCTGATAATTGAGATTAAGCCTTTTTCAAGTTCTAGGATCATAGTTGTGATTTGATAATCACTACCACTACCACCACCAATCCCCCCCCCAAATAAAAATCAAGTCAATTTAACCTACAAACACATCAAAAAAAATTCAATGATAGGCCACCTGTTATTTTAATTTAGTGATAGGGACAGGAGGGGAGTTTTACGATCTTAAAAATAAGGATAATTTCAAAGGCTTTATTTTTTCATTAATGTGACAGATGGACAGATTACTTTTCACACTCAAGAAATGACAGGTGATTTTGACTAACCTAGTTTTAGATGAAGAAGAATAAAGAGCAGAAACAATTTCCTAGTGGCAGAGAGAAACCCTTTCCTCTTTGTTGTGGGAACAATAGCCTAAGCTCCAACCACTCTCCACCCATGTGAAAGTTAGGCCAGTTTTTCCTTAAAAACATATTGAAAGTGTCTTTGAGATTTGATTGGCTGAAGAGACTAAAGCTAGGGCTACTGATGTAATTTCCTGATCATCTGGCTACAAAATATCCAGGACTCTAGCTAGGGGCCAGTGATCTAAGGTTTTATTTAAGATCATAGACCCCCATGAAGAGGAGTGGAAAACTGTGCTCAACTGAGTCAATATTTTATCCTGGATGAACATCTGTCTCTTCCCCGTTCTAAACATCTTTCCCCTAACATGGATATAGAAACCTCCTTTTATTCATTCTTAAATGCTTTCCAAGTTTCCTTTTTCGTAAACTACCAGGAGACAGACCTGACTTGGGCCTGGAATATTATACTCCTCCTTTGAAATGAGTGTGAAATGTTAGAATTTGAACAAGTATTTCTACATAGATGTTCACTGAATTTGATTAACTGAATTGAATCAACTCATTATCAACTGAATTATCAATTATCAAATTATCAATTATCAATTGAATCAACTCTAAGGGCTCTAGCACACTTTTGACACATTTCTGCACTAACACAAAAGAATGAACAGCATCTATTTTTTTTTCCTAAAAGGATTTGTCTTGCATCAATGTTTTGTTTTACAGATAACCAGTATGTTTAAACCACTTGTATCAACACTTGCAAATGGAAAAATGAAAAGGTTAACATTGTATTATTGGAATTTAGGGGCATTTCTTGGACAGAATGATTTAGTACTTTGCTGTACTCAGAGCAGAACTAGTTAAAAGACAGTATATTTATATATGTGTGTATGTGTATACATATATATGTGTATATATATGTATACATATATATGTGAATATTGGTTCAGAAGAAATCCTTTTATGGTTTTGCAAAATGATAACAAGTTGATTTAGGTTTTGTGTTATCTTGAAGTCTGGTTGTGAGTCAGAATTGCTTTCAAATTTCAAGGTTTTTAAAATAAAGGAACGTCTGGGGTTGAATCCTATATCTTGTATATTCATAATGTGTGCAAGTAACTTAATCTCCTTCAGCCTCTATTTTTTTAACTGGTAAAATCAAGATAATAATACCTAGAGAGCTGATTTTAAATGCTATTGTAAGACTCAAAAAAATTCTATTAACATAAATCTTATTATTATATGATAAGTGCCAGACCCATGTAACATGCTAGTATGCTTTTCTTGGTTTCTGGTTGACCATGTGGGAGCTTTGGGATCTACTTCCAGCCATGTATGATTGAGTACTAAAGGATATTTGCTTTGAGATGACAAATAGTCCCCTTATTGGCTGCTAAGCAGGAATTGCTGATGACTCAGTGGTTATTTGAAAAGCAGTGTGCCAACCCCCTCCCAAAGGACTCCCTTGCCTTCTGTGTGTTTCAAGCCACTTCCCATGAGGGGTGGTAGAGGGGTGGATTGTCCTAACTTCTACTCCATGGGAATTTACCCTGGTCTCTATGTTATCATGAAAACATATCTTCTCTAGACAAGCTTGATCCTAGATTGGGCTGCTCTTTTTGTGTTTTATTTTTTCCTTAGGTTAGGTGAATGAGGATTCCCAAGTGGACATGTCCAGGCTTGGAGGCAACCCTGTGAGTTTAAGAGGTTTAGAAGTGCTGTTTCCTTTTGATAAGACCTAACTGGTAGCAAGTAGGAGAGTTGGCAGCAACTACAATGTTCTTGGAGAACATGTCCATCAACAATAGTGTAATGCCCTCTTGAGCTCCTTCTATTTGGGGCATTCTCAGAAACAGTCCAGTTAAGCACATAATAGAGGCTTGGAGTAGAATTGCTTCTGAGCATGTATGATAGAAGGGTTCCCCTTTCCCCTCAACTTCAGTGCATGTACAAATATCCAATAATTACTTTCTGTCAGCCATGAAGACTCAGATTCATACTCTGTAGTTACAAAAAAAAATTTTAATTGTGTGTTGAGCCAGAACTCCTAAAGGAAGTTCACCCCTCAAGCCTCTTCTTATTTGGTTGCTTTCAAAGGAAGAGGATTGTTTTGAGCTATTGGGTTTTTGTTTTTTTTAGAGAGGTTTGGGGGGAGGGTGAGTATGGAGGTAATAACATCTTTGTTTCATTTATAATTTTGAGTGAATGAGTATTATGACAGCGAGTGCCCAGGCAACCACTGAGAATGGAAAATGCATCAAAGCCATCAGAGGTGCCACAACAACTCATACTGATGAGGTTTGCGGTTGAGGGATGCTCAGAACCCCAAAATCCCAACACACTGGGTCCTGCCGAAAGCATTCAACTCAAGCCTGCTCAGCCAAGGAAAAAGACAAAGTTTATTAAAGGTTCACCATATTGGGTAGATTTTTAGGGAACCTAAGCATTTGTGATGCTTATGTCCACAGGCCAGATCAATCCGAGCTGAGCTAGATTGAATCTGGGTGCCTTCATGGAGGCAAGATGAAACTTACATACACAAAGATTGTAGGAGGGATCTAGGGTGGTCTTGGGGTGATAGGAGGAAGAGGGGTTTAGGGAGGGCCTTCAGGAAGAGTCTAAGAAGAAACTTGGTGGGACTGAGATGAGGTCAGAATCGAGGGTGGGAAATAACTGAAGGCTACCTAGAGATGACAGACAATAAGAGGGCTAGGGTAATGGAGCTAGGGTACAGATTTGATCAGGATCAAGGATAGGAAACAGCCAGAAGGCAATCCAGAGATAGCCAGACTACGGAAGGCTAGGCTAGGCTAGGCTAGGCTAGGCTAGACTAAGCTAGGCTATTTGGGCATGAGAAGCCAGATCAAGTGGGAAGATTCAGAGTGGAGCTCAAGGGGGTTCTCACAGTCTAAACCCCACCAATACCAGTAATGGCAACAGCAGAGTCTGATGAATACAGAGGCATCACAACAATGAGTAGGTTTTCTTGTTCTAACCTAGCTGTAGATTAGATACAGCCAAGTTCAGAAGGTGCCTGACTTGCCCATTGCCTATGTGATTCACCAGAAACAAATTTGGTGGAAGAGAAAAGAAGGATTCCCAGGACCAAAAGTCTCAAAGTATGCCTCATTCTCCTAAGTGACTTGACTTTACTTTTACCGAAGTGAGTGACAGCATTTAGATCTGAGCCCACTCTTTCCAGGGTCCTTGTGTTTGTCTAAGGAGAGCATGTGCCCCCCGATTTGGGGATTTATGTGTCTATGTGTGTTCTTTCTATACCTTTTCAGTAATTATTGTTTTAATAAAAGCTTACAAATTGTTGACTGGTTTATATTGGGGAGCATGTTGGCTAGGGACTCATGAGCAGTGGTACTGGAAAATGTCATGCCCCCTCAGGGTTACCTTGATCGATACACTGGAGAAAAGTTGTATTCTCCAGTTTGGGAACCTAACCTGCCAATTCAGTGCAAGATGGGAGAATGAGCCCAGAGAAGGTCAATCTACAAGAGGACTGGTCCATTTAAACAGTATTATCAACCAGGAATTGACTGAATAGTATAGCTTCAAGGAAATAGTGGCCCTACAAACTACTTTATGTTCTGATGAGATTCGAGAATTTTGATTGTGTAATAAGTTTTAAGTTGTTACTGAATCCTCCTTTAAGTTGTTCTGTCAATGCATGCTAAGTTTTTGTGCCTGTTAGTATTTCTTTAGTGGGAAAAAAAAGAAATACTTATCCTGTACCTGATTTACATGGTTCAGGAAGTACTTTTTTTTTTTTTTAATACTTTTTAGGGGGAATCTAGAAATGAGTCCCAAGCCTAACCTTTGAATAATTTGTCCTAGTGGAGGGTGAGGTAATGAGCCAAAGAGTGTGAGAAAAGAGAGCCTATTCCCTTTCTTTAGAGACCAGGCTCCCTTGGAATTGACCCTGGTCTAGACCACAGTAACTCTATCTAGAGTAGAAGAGATGAAACAAGGAGAGAATAATCTCAAAGAGTGGGGGTTATGGGGAGAGAAAGAGAGGAGGTCTGATCCTTGTCATCTCTAGAGTTGTAGGGTTAGTTAGAGAATCAAAGGATGTGTTGAGAATCCCACACCCCCACGCATCTGCTGCTGTCTACCATTCAAAAATCTAAACTACTGCCTTCTCTGAATTATCTGCTCTGCTGAGTGGTACTCAGGCTCATCAGTTCAGAGGGCTTCTTCAATCAGGAATCCATCTCCCATAGCATACAGTTTCACGAGGCTGTTTCTCAGGAAAATCTCATTAGCTTGGGAAGAAGTGGGGCTACACATTAAGAGAGCAAGCCTATAACATCTCTCAGGAAGAATCTAAGAACAATGGATTTCAGAGGAACTAGGCTTATTTGACCAGTTAGTCCATCAATAAACATTTCTTAAGTGCCTCCTATGTGCTGGATACTGCGGTAAATGCTGGGGATATGAAGAACGGCAAAAGACAGTCATGAAGGAGTTCTCAATCTAACGGGAGAGACAATATGTAGACAACTATGTCCAAAAAAGCTATATACAGAATACATTGGAAATAATAAACAGGGGGATGGTATTACAATTAAGAGACATCAGGAAAGGTTTCTTGCGGAAGGTAGAGTTTTAGCTGAGACTTGAAGGGAATCTAGGAGACAGAGATGAGGAAGGAGAGAATTCCATGCATGGGGAACAGCCAGTGAAAATGCCTGGAGTCAAGAGATAGAGTATGCTAGGTGAGCCTGAAGAAATCATACATATATCCATGTAATAGGGCTAGGGTTGCTTAGGTAAAGTGTGCCTTGTCATAATTGCATATATTTATTGCAACACATGGAAATTTCTGCAGGTGGAGTTGTACTTTTAATTTACTATTTTGCTAGGACATTCATTCACTTATGTACTTGTCCTACATTTATAATATAGCAACCTGTTTGTGAATTGTTTTATTCATTGTTTATTTGCATATATGTGGATGATTATGATTAGCTAGATTGGACAGCTTGGCTCCATCAGCTGCTGCTTCCACCTGCTGGGACCAGATGAAAGGTGTGGCTAGAATGGTGTGTGCTGAAATATTTCTCTTGAAAATTCAAGGACAGTGATGTCCTCTAATTCCCCTCTCCCCTTCTCTTCCTCTGTCCAAGACAGGAGAGTTGCTTCAATGTTTTTCTGTTCTCTCAGTATATTCATCATTCCTGAGTTATCGAGTGGCTTAAAACCCACTCACTTTAGATATGTATGATATTATGATCAACCATAACTGCCCTTGAATGATGTTTATGTGGGTGCAAACAGTGCCCAGAGGACTAAATTGCTTTTTACCTGGGGATGCCCTAATGTATCTTAATACAAAGATACCCTAAGGGATGAGTTTCTCTCCCTGGCACCCCAAAGTCTCCTCCCCTTATCTTGCGTCCGGGTCCAGACTCCCTTATCTTGTGTCCCTAATCTTGTCCTTACCCTGTAAGGCTTATCCTATCCCTAAATCTCCAACCCCCACAAGAAACCCTAAAACCATCCTACAGACTGTATAGCTTTTTGTCTATATGTCTGGTCCCTTCCCTACATCAGGGCCTTTGTCTACCTCCTTGCTAAATCTCAGGCCCGTTCCTTTTGCGTCAATAAAGCTCCCAATGGCTACAGACCAGGTCTAAGTCAATTCTTTCACATTTGATGAACCAGCTCTCCCAACTCCGACCTCATCGATGTATGCCCTTACTTGTGAATGGGGGTGTGTGGAGAAGTTGCAAGAGAAATAAAGTTAGTGCCTGGGATGGTATAGGAAGAGAGACAGATGTCTGACCCCACTGCTTAAAATACTAGATTAAAAAAAAAAACTAGCTATGGGCTCTCTTGATGAATTTTGAGTTATTAATATTTAATAAACTTCTTGAAGCAAAGTAAAACTGGTTTCAGGATTTTGTCATTTGCCCTTAGACTAAAGCAAGTCGATAACCATTGTCTGGTGAAGAGGGGATGAGTATGCTTGTGGTTTCACAGGTCCTCCCCATTGTCTTCTTTCCACATATACTCAGAAAATATCCCACTAAGGGTGGAACAAGAGTGGTAAATGAGGAGTAGAAATTTCTTGGTGGGGAAAGAAAAGGAGTGGCTGGAGTTGGCTAATCACACCCACATTCCAAGGGTTGGGGCTGCAGGAGGAATGAGTACAACTCCCTTTGGTTATCAGCTTCAGCTTTAAAATTAAAATTGTACAAAAGGCCATAATAACAAGGTTAATAATAGGAAAACTCAGACAATAAGATTGTTCTCAGTTCTCATACATAAATGAGTACAGTCTCACACAGAATCATGCACTGGTAGAGAAGAGAAAAACATCCTAGGAAAACTCACGTTTCAACTTCAATACTCTTTTGCCTTGTGTCATGGCTACAAAAACTTCTCTTGTGAGTTCTCACTGCTCCGTCTCCCAGCAATCATTTGTATCTTGCTGCTGTCAGCTTTACCTTGGCATGGCTCTAGAATTCCCTTGCCACTGTCTTCTTCTCCAAGTACATCTCAAGTGAATCCTAGTATCCTGAAATTTTTCCTCTTCCTTTTCCCTGCCCACCATGACTCACTCATTGATGCCTCTAAGTTGGCAGAAGTCATTACCCACTGAGCTTAACTGATAGTTTATCCTTGGGGGAAGACTTGGCCAACTCTTAGGCTTAGATACGGTGAGGGCATTTCTGTTGAAAAAGGTTAGCGAAGCTTGGCAGGGGTAGCTTGCACAAAGCATAATGTACATTCTGCTGGGTTCTGAACAGTGAAATAAGAGTTCTCACTTTGAAGGGGGGTTGAGGGAGGCACACACAGGCAGGGATGGTGTGTGTGTGTGTGCGCGCGCGTGTGTGCCAATGAATTGCCTGGGACTGGCCAGACAGGGTCACTTCCAGACTCAGATATTTTGTAGATATCCCAAACCCTCCCCTCCAGTGGTTCCCAAACTCTCTTTAAGGACTTTTGCTTGTTATGCAAAACAACTTACTTGGTGAAACTGTGAGATGCTTAGCCCCTCCCACCTGCAGCCTAGGCATTCTCTCTACCTTACTATCCTATATAAACCCTGCTCCCACCCCCCTCCTAGCTTACCCCAGAACTTGCTGTCTGGCACCCCAAGCTGCAACTTACATACCCTGATCAAAGACCTCAGTTTTGTTGTATTGGCTGTTTTCATTTAAAATTTATTCACAAGCATTTACTATGTATAAAGCCCTGAGAATACAATACAAGGGAAAGAAAAGACAGATCCACGGGAGAAAAAAAAGGGGATGAAAAGGATCAGGAGTGGGGGCAAGGAGGGAGAAGGGGGGAAAGTCCCAGAGGAGCAGATCTGGGAGAAGAGGGAGCAGGCCTGGCTTACTTACTTTCTCAAACAAAAGTTCTGGGGAGTAAGGGCACCCAGGATTGTAAGCATCTTCCAAGCTTAGAAGGCTGCTATTAGACTTCTCAACTGCCTAACTATTAACCCAGGAAGGACAAGGAAAAAATTGAGAATTGTAGCAATATAATTTGTATTCCTATCTACAAATGGGTAATTGGGCAAGGTGCTGAATCTTTCCTGGAGCTCACTAAAGTAGGATATCTGTCTCTTAGAGAGGTGATTTATGAGGATGAGAATTCTGCTTGGAGGTAAGAGGATAGACCTTTTCACTGAGCAAACCCACGACCTTGTAGGAGGAGTCTGCCCAAATTAGGAAGTGCCATTTTTATGACCGAGGACTCTACAAAGATCAAGAAAAACTCCAGAACCTTAAATCGAAAGATCTGAATTTGTGTGCTGATTCTTCAGGATTCTGTGACTGTGAGAAAGTCACATAACCTCCCTAGACTTAGTTTTCTCATTTGTAAAATGGACATCATAATGCCTGCTTTTCTTACCTCAGAGAGGTAGGGTAAAGGTCAAATGAAATTTATACCTAAGCCTCTTTGTAAGCACTAGGTATAATATAAATTTTGAACAATTATTGTTATTAAGATCTAAAATTAACTTTTGCAGAGTTGAATACTAGCATCACAAGAAAGACTGAGTAATGAGTTCTGAAGAAGTAGCAGCGTGTACTGAGGTTAAGAAGGCTTGAAGCTGCCCATAGGAGTGAATTATCAATCAGGCTATGAGAACATTCAATAGCAGGATGTTATCTTGATGATGGTAATCAGTATTTAGCTGTATCTGAAAGCTGGGTCCATAATAGATTATGTTGAAAGAAGAGCATGAAGTGTGGAGTAGAGTGCAGAGTTGTAGAATGAGTGTTAGTTTAGCCTGGAAAGATTTGTATTGGGAAATAGTGATACAGACACTAACTGGCATCATTACCAAGTACAAGTTGAAGCACCTGTAATTTAAGGTAAATATGGGGAGGATAATGTTTGGACACAGACACCTGGGAAATTTGAGGGAGCATTTGGGGACTTTAGGGACAGATTCCTAACAGTTTTAGGAAATCCTCTTCATCCAACTTTCATTTAGGGGCCATGGAGTAGGGGTGGTTAAGAATTTAGGCAGCACTGTAAAGTAGACAGATTGAGTTGGAAATATTAAGGCGTTTTGGGTCCCATGCCAACAACCACAAAGCAATTCTAGAGGAGCTGCTTTGACTTAGCCCTGAGAAATGATTTCTACTATCTTCTACTGAGTGCCAGTGAGGGAAGCCACACAGTCCTACTGACCTGTTCCCTTATAACTAAATTATATATTTGTAAAGAAAGACCCGGATATATTGTATGTGTCTCCCCCAACCAACTTGAGGTTATAAGGCATGAGGGCACCTCTCAAGGAGGTAAACATGCACCCTAGCACCTTGCTGTGAGGATACAAGAAACTTTAGCTACCTACAAGATGACTGGCATGTAGGAGTCAAGGAAATGTAACATTGGCAGAAGAGCAATCCTTTCCCTATGAGCTGTAAAATTAATCTGGGAAAGGCTCGGCCACTTTTCACATACCTTTTCTCCATCAGTTTTCTATTCTAAACAGTGACAAGTGGGTTGGAGAGGAGGGGGAAAACAGGATTTTTCCTTTTTTACCTCCCCTTCCCAAGTAGAAAAACCAAGAAAACTTGTAAGAGAACTATTAGGGCCAAAGGAAAGAGTTCCCAACCTCTAGTTCTTGGTCTCCTTCTCCTCCCTTTTTCTTTCACTTTCTGAGCACAGGTCACATTTGAATTTTAAAAGGTGGACTTTGCCAGTCTTATGTAATCCTAGGTTTGAGAATTGCTGAGTTTGCACATCCCAGCACGAGACCTCTTGTAAAAAGTTTCCTTAATAGGAGGAAACATTGGAGAAACCATTGTCTGTTATTTCACTTCCTAGAGAAGCAAGGATGTGCTGCTAAATATTTAACAATCAGCTTTCTGAGAGAAAAATGTGCTTGGGACATACTTTTAATTCAATCTTCATTATTAGCATTTCCCCATCACTTGAGTCTAAATAGTTAGCAAAGCAATATATCAAGCCCTAAATTGTAACTTTTGCTTATTTCCAAGGTGTAAACGGTCACACTGAAAATTTAACAATTGTCTCTCCCAGGTTGCTATGAGTTGACTGTAGGTTGTTGGGATGAAGTGAGGCACTCATAAGTCATTGAATCATTAATGAATGGCCATTATTTTAGCCTAATACACCAAGTGTTGCGGTTTGGGGGGGCTAGGAACCCCAAAATGCAAGGGTACAGGGCATGGGTGTGCCTCTAACCATTTGACCACTCAAACCTTCTTTCAGTCCATGTAGTGAGTTTATTAAGACAGCAGTTGGGATGGGGGAGGTGCCTAGTGAGTCTGCTGTACTTTTGATTCTAATACAAGCAGGCCAGATTTTAAGAATCTGAGCTATTTAATGGGGACAAGATGGACACTTTTATTCAAAAAGACTGGGAAGATCTGGATGGGATTAAGGAGTGGCAAGTAGCCTGGGGTGGTCATGAGGTAACAGAGAAAGGGGCCTGGATGAGATAAATGCTTGTCAAGTAAGCTAATTAAGTAATCAAGGTGGGCTGGGATAGGCTGGATGTCCCAAGTAAAAACCAGGAACTGAGTTCCTGAAATTTTTGGGAAAGTTCAAGGGCTCAATCTGTGTACTAACCCTTATCCAAGTCAAAGAACCACCACCCCCTGGACTTGGTTTCAGCAGAATATCAGTTAAGGATCCTGAAGGACCTTGAAAGGCAGGGACAGCTCCACATCCAATCTCAGAAGGAGGCAGTTTCAGAAGCTGAGACCTTTGCCCCTTACCCCAAAAGGGGTTCCATTCATTTGAGGGGGGTATGATAGGGTGCTTGTGCTTGGACCTCAGCCCTAGGATCAGCCCAAAGACCCTATCTTTGGCAATAACTCATGACTGGTCCCCAGTGAGGCAAACTATCTCTCCCTGTTACAAAAACAAGCTGACCTCTGCAGACTTCCCCTTCTATAAACAAGACCATCTCGTAGCAGTAGAACTATCATGTACTGATTGCCTCAGCTACCATGTACAATCCAGAGGTCAAGCTATGGATGTCAACTCCCAAGGCTCTCTCGTTACAGATTTAGCAGGCCAAAAACACAAACTTCAGAAACCCCCTCCCCCTTTCCACCTGAGGGTTTCCAATAGTGAATGATTCTTATACCCAAGGCAGAGAAACTGTATGTTCCTTCAGAAGCTGACCACTCCTTGATCCCAACCTGCACCACCTAATTAGCATATTTGGCACACCACTTACAACTTTTTCTATATAATCTTTAGCAATGCCTCCATTAACTTGTAAGTTCCCTAAAGAGCTCTGCGTGCTTTATTAGCATTATAATAAACTTTTTGCCACTTGACTGGAAGACTGCTTGAGTTCAAGAATTCTTTCCAGATGACTCCAACCTGTACCTGAATAGGTTTGGGGTGCCTGCACCCCTAAATGCATCATTTAAGACTTAGCTTCTCTGGACACCTCCCTCTCTCATTTCCGTATGGAAATGGATCTGGGCAGCAGAGCACAGTATGATGACTTGTGTGGTCTTCACTCCAATTGCAAATTGGAGAGGCCTATCCCTGTGGATAGGATATTTTACTGCCTTCGGGTCACCAGGAAGATGCTTCAAGTGAGGCAAGGGCCAAGAAGGTGCCAGGGACAGCTTGGTTGCCTTTTAGGGAATACTAATCCTTGTTATGGGGGAATGGGGTACTCTAGTGATATCATAACTTTCTATCCAGTCCAACTTTCTCTTGGACTCAGTCCTATATCACCAGCTGGCTATTGGAAATTTCCAAATGGATGTCTTATAGTTATTTCAAACTCAACATGTCTAAAACAGAACTCATAATCTTTCCTCCAAAACTCTCCCTTCTTCTTAAAGTCCCCATTTCTTTTGGGAAATATCGTTATCCTTCCAGGCATCTGGGTTAGCTGCATCGTCCCTCTCCTTCCCTCATATTCAATCAGTTCTCAAGTTTTGTTGATTCTTCCTCCATGATATCTCAGATCCATTCCTTTACATTCACTCATACAGTCAAAATTCCTAGCTCAGGCCTTCGTTGCTTCATGACTGAGGAATGACCTCCCTGCCCCAAGTCTCTCTCGTCTTTAGTGTATCTTCCACATAGATGCCAAATTGATATTCCTAAATACCACTTCGGACCATGTAACTCCATTCAAGGGATCCCTCTTGATTCTGGGATAAAATACAGACTCCTCCATGTGGCTTTTAAAGTCTTACAATCTGTCTGTAACTTACATTCCAGTCTTGTTTTCATATTACTTTCTTTACATACTCGATCTTCCAGCCAAACTAGACTAGTCACTGTTTCCCATAAATGACATTCCATTTCTAGTCTCCATGTCTTTGTACAGGCTACTTTCCATGCTTGGAATGCACCCCATTCTCAACTCAACTCTGTAGAATAACTGACCTTCCTTCAAAGCTTACCATGAGTGCCACTTCCTACCAGAAAGCTTATCCAAATCCCTGCCAGTTTCTGGGAACTTCCCATCAGAAATTACTTTGTATATGCTTTGTATATATTTTAATTCGCTATGTCCTTTATGTTTGCATCCCATGTATCTGATTGACAATTTTGAAACTATAACAGTCTCTATATGTCATGGACTATCATCCATGTAGGAGGATGGGTATGATGTGGGTCACATGTGCTCTGGTCCCCTGTTAATGGATGTAGTGACTTCTAGCTGATCCTTGTGTATGAGTGGATGTCACAGAGGATTGGTGACTAAGGCAAGAATCATCTACTCTTTGGGCTACAAGAATGGAGGTTTCTTTCAAGGTGGAGCTTTTGTTGGACAGAGTCAAGACTGGATCCCTCTTGGACTTCTACCAAAGGGAGTTGGGGGTGGGGGGGGAGGGATTCTCCATCTCATCCTCTCCCCCCTCTTGCCCCACTAATGGCAATTCCATGCATGTGGCAATAAGCACATGGGTATGCCTAGACAAGCTTGAGACTAGATCTGATGTACCACAGCTGCCTCTTGTTTTGTGTTTCCCTTGGTATAGGTCACATAACAGCCGTCTTGAAAGACATAAAATTCCAGCCTTTGCAGCCACTCTCTCATGATTTTGAGACATCCTAGTGTCTCTGAATTGGGTGTTGGTTGCCCAGTGGAAGGTGCTTCTTGTAATGACACCTTTTCTGGGGTAAAGGATGACCATTGCCAGGAGGATGAGCCATGCCCCGGCTAGTCAAAAAGCCTAGACTTTGGGTCGCTAGTTAGACAGTGCAGGTTGAGGTGAAAATGAATTTCTTTAGCAATACTGAGAGTCTTTCCTGCCTCTCAGGGGAGTATAATATTTTATGTACATGTAAATGTGCATTTACGAGTCTTTTGGGTTTTAAGCATTTATTTTGCAATGGAAGAAATAAATGCCATATAGCCATATCTATTACTTTCTAAAGTGAGTACCTATCAAGTAGGATCCTCGCAACCTCCTTTTGAGGAGATCTGAGCGAAATCAAGGTTTAGTTTTATACATTTTCTGCAGGATTCCTGGAGAGAGGTATAATAAGCTGGAAGGTAAGAAAATAATCACCATCATCATGAACATCATAATTAGCTTTTATATAGTGCTTTAAGGTTTATAAATCACTTTACAATTAGGATCACATTTTTTTTCCCCTCAGAGCCTTGGAAAAGAGGTGCTATTATTACCCTTGTCTTAAAGATAGGGAAACTGAAGCAGATGGCCCAGGGTCATATAGCTAGTAAATATCTGAGGCTGGATTAGAACTCAGGTTTTCCTGACTCTAGTTCCAGTGCTCTCTATCCACTGTACCACCTAGCTGCCTCATCCCCTCCCTTTGGCTCAGGCTTCCATGAGAATGAATCCGGAGAATTCGGGTCTACTTTGTGTCCTCTTTTCTGGGGGAAGGGAAGGTGATATGTATTTTACAGCATCTACTATGTGCCAGACACTGTGCTGAATGCTTTACAAATATCTCATTTGATCCTTGCAGCAGCTGCAGGAGGCAAGTTCTATTGTTATCCCCATTTTATAGTGGAGGAAACTGAGGCAGACAGGTTAAGTGACTTGTCCAGGGTCACACAGCTAGTTAAGTGTCTGAGACCGGATTTGGACTCAGGTTTTCCTGACTCCTGGCCCAGCACTCAATCCACTGAGCCATGTAACTCCCTGGGAGAGGGGTGTCTCCTAAGCCATGGCTGAAAAAGCAAAAGATAGCACCCAGCAGCGTGTAAGTAGATCCAGAGTTTGGTGAGTGATTGAATGTAAGACAGATCCTTCTCAGTAGGTCTGTTTGTCTCCCCCTTATTTTACCCTCAGTGTGCCATTGGGTGTTCTACAGGCAGGGAGGTGGTGAGGCAGCCTGTGGGGGAAACATGAACTCCCCAGAACTGGGAGACACACTTTGCAGAACCATGCAGACTGTCTGATAACTCACTTATTTATAGTCTAGATTGTCTTTGCTTTGGGGTATGCCATTCCTCACCCATCCTCCTCCCCTTCTGCAGGAAGCAGACACTTGTCAAAAGCTGCATTTCAGACTTGAGCTTTGCTCTTCTTCTGTTTTCCTTTTCTGACAAAGGTGCTGTTATTTACACACATATGACTCCTTTATTCTAAAAATAATTTCAGCTTTAGAAGGCAAGTGAACTCAGCCATGTTAGTCTAAACTAGGACAGCACAAATACAGCTCATATATTAGGATAGTAATCTGTGTGCAGATTCAGGGATGGTAGTGGGGTCAGGGATGGAGGACAGGGGGAAATGGCAGGGAAGGAAGGTGGCAGAGGGTTACCTGAGAGGGTTCATCATTCTCCTTGTCATAGCTCTGCCATTCTGCAAAGATTCAGAAAACAAGGGACTCAGTTCAGGGATAATTTTTTGCTACAGTGGATAATTATGGCAAGAACCAAATTTCTAGCCTCTAAATTCAGCAATCTTGTTATTTGCTCACATTCACATAATGTTCTCTAGTTAATTTCTTATAATTTTCTCCTCTGGTCCTCAGAGCCACCCCTACTCCATCCCATTCCACAAGCATTTATTGAGCACTGACTACATTGTAGACCCCGGGTGGGGCAAGACAGAGGTGATACAAAGGCAAAAATAACCAGCTCCCTCCCCCCTCCAAAAGGAGCTTGCCTTTTGCTAAGAGGAACAATATGTACACAGGTAAATCCCCTTCAGGACAGAAATTGTCTGCATTTCCAGATGGCCAATTGTGCTAACTTAGTGCTAAAAGATTTGAAGTTCTGTGATGATGACCTAGCAAACTGGGTTGTCACTTGGTCTCTGAAATGGCAGCAAGGGAAGGTGGCTGCTACAGGAAGGCTTGATCACTGAGTCGGGAAGACTTGTAAAAGAAATGACTTCATCCACTCTTCCTCTTTGCTCAGTGTGTTAGGACTCTTCAAGCCTGACCTTGCCACCCCAGAAGAAATGGTAAAATGTGGGGCATGGCAGCTACCACATTTGTTAACTTAAGTGAGCTTGAGATTGGATCATAGAGCCCTAGCTGATATTTCTACTTTGTGTTCCTTTTTTGAGCAAAGGTGAAAGAGAGATGATCTAGAGACAGACTTTTCTAAGCTTTGGAGGCAATCTTGTGAGTTTGAGAGGTCAGGGCTCCTGGGTCCTTCAGCAGATGCAGATTATACTATAGAAAGTGCCCTCCTGTAGCAACAACCACGCAACTTGAAAGATGCCCAGTGATAGGAAGAAATAAATGTGAAATGCCTTTCAGTCGTCCTTCAAAATACTCTGAAGCTTTACATATCAACCTCTTGGAACAATACAATAATTGTTATAAAATCACTGACGTTTAAGTCACAGTCAGTGAGCACTGGTGATTCTTTTGTGTTAAGCATTTTCTTGGTGTCAAGGAAGTAAAATAAACAGGGGTCCAATAACTGATTTACATTGTACGCTGAATCCCTTTTTGCTCACTTTTGGGGAGATCCCATGTATTAGCTAAACTTAAGCTTTAAGTAATTCTACCCAGGAATTGAGGGTGAAAGGAGAGCCATCAACATGCACCAACATGGAGTTGTGAACTGATCCAACCATTTGAGAGAGCAATTCAGAACTATACCCAAAGGGCAATCAAACTCTGCATACCTTTGATACAGCAATACCATTACTAGGTCTGTATCCCAAAGAGATTAAAAAAAAAAGAAAGAAAAGGACCCACATGTACAAAAATATTTATAGCGGCTCTTCTTGTGGCAGCAAAGAATTGGAAATTGAGGGGATGCCTATCAGTTGGGGAATGGCTGCACAAGTTGTGGTATATGAATGTAAAGGAATACTATTGTGTTATAAGAAAATGATGAGCAGGAAAACCTGGAAATGCTTACATGAACTGATGCAAAGTGAAGTGAACAGAACCAGGTGAACACTGTACACAGTATCAGCAATGTTTTGTGATGATTAACTGTGGATGACTTAGCTCTTCTTGGCAATACAATGATTCAAGACAATTCCAAAGGACTCTTGATGGAAAATGCTAGTTATATGCAGAGAAAGAATTGATGGATTGTGAATGCAGACGGAAGCATACTGTTTTCACTTTCTTTATTTTTTAATGGTTCTTTTCTTTTGGCCTGTTCCTTCTTTTAAAACAGGCCTGCACAACCTGCGGCCTGACGACCACTTGTAGCACACTAAAGGATTTTGGGAGGCCCAGGATGTTTTACCTAAATCCTTTGGCACTTATGGCCCATGGGCCATAGGTTGTGCAGGCCTGTTTAACATGATTGCACATACATGACCTATATCAAATTACTTACTATCTTAAGAAGGGGATGGTGAGGGAAGGAGGGAGCTAATTTAAATTGAAAAATTTTAAAAAATAAATATTAAAAATTGTCATTACATGTAATTAGAAAAATACTATTAAGAAAAATGAAGAAAAGGGAAAAAAAA
>CM053623.1:223760608-223792660 GCA_028646595.1 Phalanger gymnotis
GCTTATGCCTCTGATGTAGCAGAACCTCTAATGTTTTCTGGGAATGTTACCATTTTGTTCCCCATGGACCTATTCTACATCAGTCTGGCATCTTTTGCTAGATTTGCAGGCTCTGCCTCTTCTGGAATGTGGTCGTTAGTGGGAGTAGTTCCCTGTTGTCCTTTCTGGACACTGGTCCCATCATTACTGATGGTCATTGCTTCACCGGACTTGCATTTTTTGGCTACCCTCTGCTTCCAGCTTCTGGCTCTAACTGGAGTCCTTAAATGAGGTGCTAACTCTCCCCCATGAGAGAAGAATAGACTCTGCCAGCTCTCTTCTAGTTTAGGGGTCAGAGGTTTTAGTTTCATCTCTTTTAGAATGGAAGGGCCCAGAGATGTCTGCGAACACTGGGGGCAGGGTCTGGCTAGCGGCACACCAGTAACTCATAGAGGTTTACACACCAGGCCAAGAAGAGGACCTAGACTCATACCACACCCCAAGCTTGTGCAGGATATGGGAACAGTTTCCAGCTGCCAACTCTGTCATTCATTACCTAGTTCTGAGTCATAGATCCCAGGCAGAGAGAGAGAGAACCTGTGCCCAGGGGTAGAGTTCAAATGTAAGGAACAGTAGAGATTGTAGGCTGTATGCTGAGCTAGAAAAAATAGAAGTAACCAGTAGCTGTGTGCCTTTGACCCCAGGAGTTCAATGAGATTTGAGCTCCAGCTATCAGCTCTGTCTGAAACTCTCAATGAATAATGGGGGCAGGACCCCCAGACAAACAGGGAGCTGACAGTTATGTCTCTGTGAACTAGCAGAGATTTCTAGCTAGCTGATAGCACTTGAGTCCTGCAAGCTGTCTGCTGGAACTTCCAACTGGGTCCAGACGATAGTAGCTTTATGCAAACCCAAACCCAAACTAGGAATTTGAAGGCAATAATCAAACTTTAGAGCAGCTAGGTAGCATAATGGATAGAGTGCCAGGCCTGGAGTCAAAAAGATTCATCTTTAAGAGTTCAGATCCAGCCTCAGACACTTACTAGATGTGTGATCCTGGGCAAGTTGCTTAACCCTGTTTGCCTCAGTTTCCTCATCTGTAAAAAATGACCAGGAGAAGGAAATAGCAAACCACTCTAGTATCTTTGCCAAGAAAACACCAAATGGGGTCATGAAGAGTTAGAAACAACTGAACAACAAATGGCACATAGTAAGATCCCCTCCCCCCCACCCCAGATCACTGCCGTGTCATGGTAGAGGGGCTTATATAGCTCAATAAAACTATTAGCTATGCCATGCAGGGTTATCCAAGGCAGACAGGTCACAGTGGAGAGTTCTGATGAAAGGTGATTCACTGGACAAGGAAATGGCAAACTTCCAGTGGCAAAATTCCATTAGGTCAAGAATGATAAGAGACAACATTGGAAGATAAGCCCCTCAAGGTCAGAAGGTATACAATACACTACTGGAGAAGAGTGGAGGGCTATAAGTAGCTCCAGTACTAATGAAACAGCTGGGGCCAAAGCAGAAAGGAAGCTCAGCTGAGGATGTATCTGGTGATGAAAGGAAAGTCTGATGCTATAAAGATCAACATGGCATAGGGACCTGGAATGTAAGATCTTTGAACCAACATCTCAAATAGGAGATGGAAAGATTAAACATCAACATCTTGGGTGTCAGTGAACTTAAATGGGCAGGAATAGGTGAATTTAATTCAGATGATCGCTACATATACTACTGTGGGCAAGAATCCTTTAGAAGAAATGGAATAGCCCTCATAGTCAATAAATGGGTGAGAAAAGCAGTACTGGGGTATAATCTCTAAAATGACTGAATGATATCTGTTCAATTCCAAGGTAAACCATTCATGTCACAGTGACACAAGTCTTTGCTCCAATCACTGATGCTGAAGAGGCCAAAGTTGATCAGTTCTACAAAGACCTACAACATCTTCCAGAAATAATACCAAAAAAAGATGGCATATTCATCATAGGCCATTGGAATGCCGAAGTAAGAAATCAAAAGATAATGGGAATAACAGGCAAGTTTGGCTGTCAAATACAAAATGAAGCAGGGCAGGGACTAATACAGGTTTGTCAAGATAACTCACTGGTCATAACAAACACTCTTTTTCAACAACCCAAAAGGTGACTCTACACATGGATCTACCAGATAGTCAATATAGAAATCAGATTTGTTTTATACTTTGCAGCTAAAGGTGGAGAAGCTCTAGACAGTCAATGAAAACAAATGGAGCTGACTATTGGCTCAGCTCATGATATCTTTGCAAAATTCAGACTTAAATTGAAGAAAATGGGAAAAACCATCAGACAATACGGGTATGAGCTAAATAATATCCTTTCTCAATATGAAATGGAAATGCTATACTCAATATACCAGCAAATTTGGAAAAAAAAAACACAATAGTGGTCACTGGACTAGAAAAGATCATTTTATGCCCCAATCCTAAAGAAGGATAATGCCAAGGAATGTTCAAATTACTGAACAATTGCTCTCATTTCACATGCCAGCAAAGTTATGCTTACAATTCTGCGAGCTAAGCTTCAGAAAAATGTGAACCAAGAATTACCAGAAAAGTAGGCTGGTTTCTGATGAGGCAGAGGAACTAGAGACCAAATTGCCTACATTCTCTGGATGGTGGAAAAAGCAAGGGAGCTCCAGAAAGACATCTACTTCTGCTTCATTGACAAACTAAAGCTTTTGACAGTTTGGATCACAACAAAATGTGTCAAGTCCTCAAAGAGTTGAGAGTACCACATTATCTCACTTGTCTCTTGAGAAACCTGTATGTGGGCCAAGAAGTAACTGTTAGAACCAAACATGGAATAACTGATTGGTTTTAAAGTGGCAAAGAAGTATGACAAGGATGTGTGTTCACCTTATTTATTTAACTTCTATGCAAAGTATGTCATGCAAAATGGATGAATCTGGATGAATCAAAACTGGAATTAATCTCATGTATGCAGATGATACCTCTCTGACAGCAGAAAGTAAAAAGGAATTAAGAAGCCTCTTAATGAAGGCAAAAAAAAGAGTATAAAAGCTGAATTGAAGCTTACTATAAAAAAAAAAACTCTAAGATTTTGGTATCTTATCTCATCACTTTCTGGCAAATCGAGGGAGAAGAAATGGAAGCAGTGTCAGGTTTTATATTCTTAGGCTCAAAGACCACTGTAGACAATGACTACAGCCATGAAATTAAAAGACACTCCTTGGAAGGAAAGTTATGGAAAATCTGGACAGCATGCTAAAAAGCAGAGACATCACTTTGCCTACAAAGATCTATATAGTCAAAGCTATGGTTTTTCTAGTAGTAATGTATGGCTGTTAGAATTGTCTAGTACTAATGCATGGCCATGAGAATTGGACTATAGGAAAAGCTGAGCATCTTCAAATTGTGGTGCTGGAGAAGACATTTGAGTCCCTTGGACAGCAAGCAAATCAGTCAATACTTAAAGAAATTAATTCAGAGTATTAACTGGATGGTCAAATACTGAAGCTGAAGTTTAACTTTGGTCACATAATGAGAAGATGGGACTGATTGGAAAAGCCCCTGATGTTGGGAAAGATTGAAGGCAAAAGAAAAAGAGAATGGCAGAGGATGGGATGGGTAGATGGTGTCATGGAAACAATGAACACGAACTTGGACAGACTGAGAGATAGTGGAGGATACGACAACAAACAAGCATATACTCTTGTTACCAAGTGTATGGATTCACCACAGCTTATGTCTGTGTCGGGGGAGGGTAGGCGAAGAATAAATTTCTTCTCACCCTTAATGTGGTTAGGTTTCAGTAGACAGAATGCTGGACCAGGAGAAAGGAAGACCTGAGTTCAAATGTGAACTCAGACACTTGCTAGCTATATGACCACGGGCAAGTTGTTTAACCTCTTCTACTTCAGTTTCTTCAACTGTAAAATGGGATAATAATAGCACTTACCTCCTATAGTTTTTGTAAGGATTGTATCAGATAATATTTGTTAAGTGTCTGGCACATTATAGGTCTTTATAAATGCTTGTTCTTGTTCCTATGGATGGGAAATTCAAGAGCGAATTTTCAGAGTGCTAAGGCACATAATCAAAAGAGGAAGGGGAAAAAAAGTGGAAATTATATCTAATGTTAAAATCCACTTATTGGGTAGCTCTTTATTGCAGTGTTTGTGGATCATTCCAACCTTTCCCTCACCCCCTGCCTCATGGTGTAGAAGGCAGCACATGGGAACCACTGAAAAGCCCCTTGTTGTACATGCCTGGAAGTGATGACAGCATAGGATCAACACTCTTAGTGCTCAGTGGTGTGGGAGGTAGAGGGGTGGGAGGCGGAATCTTCAAGCACACTCCTCTACATCTACAGAATGACTTAATTTAGTCTAAATGATCTCAAATCGAATGATCTCAGATCTCTCTATCTTTAATTCAATAATATCTTTAATTCAATTCAACATGCATTTATTAAGTACCTGGTGTGTACAGATTACCAGAAGTAGTACAAAGTTTAGAAAAGACTGAATCCCTTTCCTGATTAAAAAAAAGAGTTATAGTCCAGTAAAAGCATAAGAAAAATACAGACAAGTATAATGTGCAGTAATATAAGTGTATTATAGACATGGAAAACAAAATGTTTGGGAAAGTCAAGGCGAAGGTCATTACTTACTGCAGGGATCTGGGTGGTTTCCTAAAGGAGGTGTCACGTGAGTTGGGTCTTGTATAGATAGAAGTGACAATTAGGCTGGGCCAAAGCTTTGTTCTCTTTCCAGAGCCAAAAAAAACAAAACCAAACAAACCCATCCAAATGCCTCATGTGTAGTCCTTTTCATTCAGCCAAGAGCAATTCAGTTTCTCAGTTTCAAGCAGCCCATTACTTCTTTCACCTCTAATCACAACATGTCTAATCCTAGAGAGGTGGGTGGGGCAAGGCCCTATAATTAATATAATTGTATGTCATTAATTAGTAATGGTAATTATATGTGTTCACATCTAATAAATTCCCATAGTGCTAATGTGTGGTAGAAAAACATAAGACTGAAGAGAAGAGAGAATGTAGTTTAGAAATGCTGGATTTCCAGTTCTGACCATTAGACTATAGCTTTAGAAGATTTTTTTTTACCTTATTTCCTCAAATAATAATAATACTTAGGGGGCAGCTAGGTGGCGCAGTGAGTAGAGCACCTTCCCTGGAGTCAGGAAGACCTGAGTTCAAATAAGGTCTCAGACACTTGACACACTTGCTAGCTGTGTGACTTTGGGCAAGTCACTTAACCCCAATTGCCCTGCCTTCCCCCTTCTAAAAGTAATAATAATAATAGTAGTAATACTTGGGTGTTTTCCTATCCGTTATCTATTTAAAGCCATGACAGTATAACACTCCCATACAGTTTATTTTTCAACTTGTACTCACACTTATGGAAGGGCGCCAAAGCATTAGATGCCACTTCAATTTCTTGAGGGATATCTTTGTGGTTACCTGGCTTTCCCAGAAATACACAGATCTGGGTGAGAAATGGAATGGGGCCCGACCTTAGGGTCCAGTGACAGTGAGATAGAAGAGACTATGTGTGTCCAAGGCAACTAACAATTACGTCACTGCTTAGAATTTATGTCCTTCCTTTCTGGACAGTTTTCCTGAAGGTTTTTTTTGGGGGGGGCGGTTTGGGCAGGGCAATTGGGGTTAAGTGAGTTGCCCAAGGTCACCCAGCTAGTACATGTGTCAAGCAAGTGTCAGAGGGTGAATTTGAATTCAGGTCCTCCTGACTCCAGGGCCAGTGCTCTTCTCACTGCGCCACCTAGCTGCCCTTTCCTGAAGTTTTTTTTAATGCAGAGTGGAGCCAGTAATGGATAAATTGCTCCACTGCTCACGTGAGCTGGTTCCTGGAAGGGCATTTGCATTTGTTGGATGCATAGGTATGTTGCTAGGCTGCTCAAGGAAGGTTATTCTACTGCTAGGTTCAGTCTTCATAAGGGATGGCTGCTGGAAAGATAGGCTGGGCAGGTGGCCAGCAGCAACTATTTCCAGTCTTGACTGAAAGGTTGTTCAGCTGCTGGGTTGTCTCTTTACAGAGTGTGTTGTCTCTGCTGGTGGATCTGTCTGCCTCATCTCCCCACTTTAGTCCATGCTCCATTCAGCCACCAAAGTGATTTTCTTAATGTGCAGGTCTGATCATGTTACCCCTCCCCCATTCAACCTAACCTCCTCCTACCTTTCCAGTCTTCTTACGCCTTATTCCCCCACCCCCACATATTTTTCAATTCAGTTACATTCTACTTCTGTCCATTCCTGACCAGAGGAGACATAATCTCTTAGCTCTGAGCATTTTCTCTGGCTGTCTCTAATACCTGCAATGCTCTCCCTGCTCTGCTCTGACTACTGACCTCCTTAACTTCCTTAAAATCCCAACTAAAATTCCATCTTCTAAAGGAAGTCTTTCCTAATCCCTCTTAATTCTAATGCCTTCCCTCTTCATTATTACCTATGTAAATAACTTATTTATACATATTTGTTTGTCATCTCCCCTATTAGACTGTGAGGTCCTTGAGAGCGGGGACTGCCCTTTGCCTTACTTTGCCTAATTTGACCACTGCTTGCCAAAGTGTCTGGCATATGGTTGCTGTTGCTCATTCTTGATTTTTGAAGACCATCATGACATCGTGTTGAGTATGAATTGAATTTAAGTGAGGCAGAGTTGCAAAAAGTCATCAACCTCACTCTGTCTTCCAGAGGTTGAAGTCCAGTGGCAAGACAAAAGTCAGGACAACTGGTTATGGCCTGGAATGCAGCGGATGACCTTGGCATCTTTGATGTCTTGCTAAATTCTAAGTGCTCCATAGTGCCTGCTTCAACTACCTTCATGGCTGTTGGAACCAATTATTGGAATCTACCTATTCCTCTGGAAGAAGTTTTCACATGCTTGGGGTAGGCATCCACCTGTCAGCCACTTTCAACCAGGTGTAGCCTATGCTATAGCTTCTTGGAGCCACAAGTGAGAGTTGGGTGACAGGTAGACACCAAAGGTGTGTGAGCAGCCCTAAAAACGACTCGGCAAGCCCTCTCACCAGAGGTGCTAGTCCTTCCTGAACAACCCATACCACCCCACCCCGGGCATATTGTAGGCACTTAAGAAATACTTATTAACTTATTGGCAATAGCCCCTACCACCTCCAGCCTCTGACACGGCTGGATGTTACTGAGTTCTTTTGACTGATATGCTCTTTTCATCTGGAGTGCTTTTGTCCTCTTCCAGAAAGGTAGAAACTCTTAGCCTTCGATTGGCAGAAGCCTCTCTGCTTGAACTCAGTCAGACCTTCAACTCTTACAAAATTGCCACCTCTTTGCCAGGGAGTGATAGATTTCAGCTTCTGCAGTTCGGTCATTCTTTCTGGTGCAGAGCTAGGAACTTAGTGAATTTAGAGCTTAGTGAACACCCTACCTTTATATATGGTGACTAGCCAGCTACATTTCCCAAAGCTCAGTGAACACCCTACCTTTACATAATGTGACTAGTTTCCCAGATGCTTGTTGGGTTCTTCAGCAAATGAATGGCTGGAGACAAAGGCATTGAGAAATCTTGTGCTCTGAGGCAAGTTGATTCTCTTTTACAGTCTTCTCATATGCAATTGGAATTTTCAAAGCCTTGTGCTCTTTCCAAGGTATTTGTTGTTCAATGATTTTCAGTCATGCCTTACTCTTCATGACCCCATTTGTGGTTTTCATGGCAAAGGTATTGGAGTGGTTTGCCATTTCCTTCTCTAGCTCATTTTACAGTTGAAGAAACTGAGGCAAACCAGGTTAATCACACAGGTAATAAGTATATGAGGCCCGATTTCATTTATACCTAAATATCTTTGCCTTTGCTTCCTTAAAAACAGCTTTCCAATAGTTATCTATGATTGTGACACATCTCCAGATAAGACAGTAAGCTACTCAAAGGCAGAAATATCTTTTTATCTAGAGTTTACATTTCTCTTCCTACTCAACTCCACACCCCTTGCACTTAAGCTCTCCCAAGGTAATAGGTACTTAATGAAGTCTGCAGTACAAGGTACAGGATGCTAGACTTGGATTTAGCTCTCGATACTTTCTGACTTTAAGGCTATGGGAAAATGAGTCAACCTTTCTGAACACCAGTTTCCTAACTGTTAAATGGGAATAATGATATTTGTACCTCTCAGGGTTGTGAAGAAAGCACCTCATAAACTTTATAGCCTTATGTAAATATTAATTATCAATATTAATAAATGTCTGTGAATGAATCTCCTTTATATATGGAAAAGCTGAAACACAGAGTGTTTCAGGTGGTACAAGTAATGTACCTATTATCACATAGAAAATTTCTGGCAGGGCTAAAACTTACTTTTTAGATCTCACAACTTCGACTATAATACTTTTTTCCACATTTATATATGCCTGGAATAGAAAGAATATTTTCTGACTTGTTTGGCCATACCCACTTGTGACCACAAGGGAGGCAACCTGGTGCAATACACTAGGCTTTAAGTCAGAAGACTGGTTGACTTTGTTCGTTTACAGAGAATTTGTTGGAAGCAAAAGCTTTCTAAATGATCCAATGGCCACACGAGAGAAAAAAGACACCCAACCATGGAGGGGAGTATGGGAATTGCATATTTTTAGCAAACTTTATTAAAGGACACTCATTGTAAGATGTTCGTCTAAAATCGGTTTCTGCCAAACTGTTTTCCAATTTCCCAGCAGTTTTTGTCAAAATTTTTGTTCTGTGCCTAATCTATTCCACTAATCAATTTTGCTATTGTTTAATGAGCACCAAATAATTGTGATGCTTACTGCTTTGCAATATAGTATAAATCTGGAATTACAATTCTTTCTTTTCCCTTCCTCCCCCTGCCGTTATTTCCTTGATATTCTCGATCTTTTATTCTTCCATTATGTATTTTGAAATTCCATTGATTTTGGAAACTTTTGAAACTTTGTGTAGTTATCATTTGGTAGTTTAAATGACAACACTGAATAAGTAAATTAATTAAGTAGTATTGTCATTTTTATTATACTAACTCAGCCTAACCATGAGCAGTTAAGTATTTTTTCGTTTGTTTAGGTCTATATTTCCTATATTCCTCTACAAGTAGATATATTCTCATACAAGTAAATTTTTACTCATATTTTTGTTCAGTTGTGAACAAAACATAGCCTCCATCTATATAGACTATATAGACATAATGTTATATTTAAAGTTTGGAGTATCTCATCAGAGTTAAGATAATCAGGTAATGGACTAATTTAATGACACCTTTGATCTTTGTTGCTATTAGCAACTTTCACCTCTGGGATTGTACAGGTAAGAAACTGTCTTACAGACCCCAACCCAAGTCCATTAGAGTAGACCCCCATCATCACTATGCAGTGAATAACTTTTTAAGATTTGTCATGGGGTGAGTCAGGCTCTTCCCTCCTCACCTTCTCCTTCTCCTACTATGCAAACCTTTCTTCTTCCTTTGGTTCTCAATACTAGGTATAATAAAAGAAAAAGAAATTATAGGAATAAAATAGGTAAAGAGGAAACAAAATTATCACTTTTGCAGGTGATATGACAGTCTATTTAAAGAACCCTAGAAATTCAACTAAAATTAATTGAAAAAATTAAAACCTCAGCATAATTGTAGTATATAAAATAAATCCAAAAAATCATTGACATTTCTGTATGTTGCCAACAGAGCTCAGCAGAAAAAGATAGAAAGATTAATTGCATTCAAAATAACTATAGAAGTTAGGAAATATTTGGGAGTCTACCTATCAAAGATGTGCATAGAAATTATATGAATAGAAATAATTGTATTATACTTGCATATGAATACAAGAGGTAGCTAGATGACTCAGTGATAGAGCACCATCAGAGGTCAAGGGAGCTGAGATTAAAAGCAAGAATCACTTACTCAGCAAAACTGAGTATAATACTGCAGGGCAAAAAAAAAAATGGATTTTCAATGAGATAGAGGACTTTCAAATATTTTTAATGAAAAGACCAGAGCTGAATGGAAAATTTGACTTTCAAATACAAGAATAAAGAGAAGCATGAAAAGGTAAACAGGAAAGAGAAACCATAAGGGACTTACTAAGTCAAACTGATGGAGCACCAGGCCTGGAATCAGGAAGACCTGAGTTCAAATTTGACCTCAGACACTTACTAGTTGTGTGACCCTGGGCAAGTCACTTAACCTCTGTTTAATCCACTAGAGAAGGAAATGGCAAATCACTCCATTATCCTTGCCAAGGAAAACCCCATGGACAATACAATCCATGGGGTCATGAAGAGTCTTACATGGCTGAACAACAATCTATATAGACATAGTAATCAGGTTAACATGTATTCAAGGCTGTTCATTGTAGTGTCTTACATTTACTATATGGGTCAGCAGTCAAGTATAGGAGTCAAACTCCTCCACAACAAATACCAAGGTTTTACTTTTGTCTCTGTTACTAACTAGCTCTTTGACCTTGAGTAATATACTTAACTGGTTGGAGATTCTGTTTCCTTATATGTAAAGTGAGGATAATTACACTTTGCCTGGATTTCCAAACCAAATGTAATGGGGGAGAGGCAGAGATCTGATTTCCCTCCAGTTCTGTTAATGTAATCACACATGGTGAAACTTTAATGCCTATGACCTGAAATCTCGTTATAAAGTCTCTTTGGTTGTGTCAAGAAGGGAATAATGCGATTAGTTAACTGAACAAGATAACCACACCCATAGGGCCTTTAAATCCGTGGAGGAATTTCAGCAGTTCACCAATCCATTGGCAGTTGAAGATTCCAGTTTTGGGAACCAGTTCTAAACGGGAATCACTCTTTTACTCTCTTACTCCCTCATAGATCACATCATTACAGAGAGTGAACCGTTAGAAATCAATGCTTTTAGCCAAACAGACATAGGATATAGCCAAGCACAAGACAGATGGATGTGGAAAGACAGTCATCAGAGTGAGGAGGTAGCTTCAGGGATTAGTGCTGCTAATGGTAGAGAGATACTCTAGCTACAGACTCAAGAAAGGAGTAGATCCTAAAAGCCTAGCTGAGCTGCCTAGGTAGGAGAAAGTTGGGACTAAGCAGAACTGCATGAGGACTCTACAAAGGAAGGAATTATTTCCAGTAGCGGGAGTCATGAATGACTTCTTTGATATATTTATTCCATATGTGTATACCACTGTTCTCTGTTTGAGCCCATCATTACCATGGTAGGTATTTGTGTGTGTGTGTATGTATTTTGGTGAAGATCTACCTCAGGTTTGGGAGGATAGGGATGTTTTGTACCAACTGTTCTCATTATATCATCTTAGCAAATGTCTTTTTTTTTAAATTTATTTTTATTTTTAGTTCACAACACTCAGTTCCACAAGTTTTTGAGTTCTACATTTTCTCTCCCTCTCTCTGTAAATGTCTTTTTTAAGTAACTAATTAAGTCAATTGGATGATTGTTAATGGGAATCACCCTGGGATCAGGAGCTACAGTGGTTAGATGAATAATCCCATAGGGTTACACTGGAAACCTGAGAGCAGTAGTAGCCTACCTCTGGGATCTCAAGCTATAAATGTGAGCAAAAATAGAGGCCTTTCTCCCGTAAGAGGTGCTACATGAATGAGCTCAATATATAAAGTGCTTTGTTAATAAAAAGATTATTGTAAATATGAACTGTTACTAACATTATTTTTCAGTTGAATCTTTTTCAAATGTGAAGGACAGCGGTGTATCAATTATATGACATTGAATGTAGAATAGCAAATTCACAAATTATCATGTTGGCATACTCTGATATTTCAAAAGGGTATGTTTAAAGTAAATTTACCCTCCATCTGCATAGGTTGCTATCCCTCTGTGACTTAGTAAATGGTCTTTGACAATGGTTGTGGATGCAAAATTCACTTACCTGCAACCCTGAAGTCAACATGGTAATAAGCCTCTCCAATCCAATGCCATAAGCATTTATTAAATGCCTACCAAGTGCAAGACACTTATCTAAGAGCTTGGGATGTGAAGACAAAATGAAAAACAAACAGTCCATGTGCTCAAGTTGCTTACTACTGAGGGGGTGGAGATTAGGCAATATAACATATAAGTAGATAAGTATATACATGACAATTTGAGGAGTAAACAGAGAGTACTAAATATTAAGGAGATTAGGAAAGATTTCCTGTAGAAGATGGTAGATGAGCTGCTTCTTAAAGGACTCTTGGATTTAAGAAGTAGAAGTGACCTAGCTAGGCTAGTCCTAAGATGAAAGCTATTAACCATTACTCACCCGAAGCACTAAGCCTTTCTAATTTGGTAAGACTTGCCAAAAGTTATATTCCACTTTCAATGACCTAGCATCATTTTCATATCACAATGAGACACAAGAGTAGGAAAAGCAGAAATTCTCTTAAAAACAAACTAAGCTCTTAACTACTTGGTCTATTTCCAAAGATGTTTAGGGGGAAAAGGAAAAGAACCCATATGTTTTAAAATGTTTATAGTAGCCCTCTTCGTGGTGATAAAGAACTGGAAATTGTAGGGATGCCCACCAATTGGGCTGAACAATCTGTAGTATATGAGTGTGATGGAATACTACTGTGATATAAGAAATGATGAACTCAATAATTTGAGAAAAACGTGGAGAGACTTGCATGAAATAATGAAAAGCAGAATCAAGCGAACATTGTATACAGTAACAGCAATATTGTTTTAAGAATAATTTTGAGCAGATAAGTTATTTTGTCTGCTATAAACACCCAAATTAGCTATAAAGGACAAATGAAGAAAGAGGCTAACTGCATCCAGAGAAAGAACTGATAAATTGAAATATGTATAAAATAATTATATATATATATATATACCTATCTGTGTCTAATGGTAGCCATCTCTAGGGTGGAGGGGGTGGAGAGAGAAGAAAAAAAAAGAAAATCAAGAAATTTACATAATAATTTTGTTGTATATGTGAAAGGAATAGCAAGCTATGCAGAGATTCGCAGTTTCATACACAATCGTCTTTTTTTTATTGTACTATGTTATCGAAATGCTTATTTTATTCCATTAATTAAAAATAAATTTTAAAAAAGTTTCCAACCAAGATTTACCCTAGTCTTTACAGCTTTTCCTTTCTTCCCTGATCTGGGTTTTTGCAACCAGCCTCAACATTCATGCTGTCAGTCAGCAAAATGAAGTAGAGCAACATTTTAGAAGACTTGACAGCAGAAGGGATTGACTTCAGAAGGGATTGACAGCAGGGAACTTAATTTTTGTAAGAGTTGGAAGATAAGATGTTTTATCCTGGGGATTAGTTTATCATTAACTTGTTTCAACTTGCCTGCAAAGTGTTTTTGAAGAAAGAATTCAAACCATTTGTATTGAGCCAAAACTTATTCTTTGCAGTCTTAGGTAACAGTAGCCTCTGTAATGGAGCCTAACATGATGTTTTCTAATTAAAAGTCTAGTTAAAGATTAAAAGAGGTCATGTAAGATTATAGTGACATAAGATTGCCTTGAAAAAAAAAGGGGGGAATGAAGTTAATATACCAGTCTCAGGAATAGGGGTTAATATGTCAGTTAATTACTCTAAGTTCAATTCAAAAGAATCATGAGATAGCATAGAGAAATTGAATTTTGCTTATACAGTTGATTGATTGGTTGGTTGTTGTCCTTTCTTACTCAAGAGGACCAAAATGAAATCACTATGTCAGGGTCAATGTACAGTATGTCTGACAGTGGCTGATCAGACCACTACAAGCTCAGAAGGCTCAATCACAGGTCGGACACAAATAGCCAGTGAGAATATTTGGGTTGGAGATGTCTCTAAATTTGCACATTTTTCTTGAGCTGCTTCAATTCTGTTTTGCTCATGGAGAACAGCATCTTCTTTTATATGGGCATGCCAAGCTGAATGGTCCTGTGCCAGTGTCTCCCATGTCTCATAATAGATACCTAAGTTCTCCAGAGAGACCTTTAGAGTATCATTGTATCACTTCTTTTGACTTCTCTATGAGCACTTGCCTTGTGTTAGTTCTCATAAAATAGTCCTTTAGGCAAACCTGCATTTGGCACTTGAATAATGTGGCCAACCCATAGAGTTGTGCTCTCTGCAATAGAGTTTGAATGCTTGGCTTGGCTTGGCTTGGCTTGGCTTGGTTTGGCTTGGCTTAGCTTGGTTCAGCTCAAGAAAGGATCTCAGTGTCTAGCATCTTATCTTGCCAGGTGATCTTCGGAATCTGTCTAAGACAATTCAAATGGAAGCGATTCAGTTTCCTGGTATGGTGCTGGTATACTGTCCAGGTTTCACAGGCACAAAATAATGAGGTCAGCATAATGGCTCTGTAGACCTTCAGTTTGATAGACAGCCTAATACCTCTTCTTTCCCACGCTTTCCTTCAGAGATTCCCAAACACTGCACTAGCTCTGGCAATGCATGCATCAACCTTATCACCTATGTATAGCAGGGAAATCTATGCAACAGCAGGGCAAATGACTAACAATTCCCATTAATATAGCATTTTAAGTTTTGCACAGGACTTTACTCACAACAACCTTGTGAGATAAATAGCGCAAGCATGAGAGTCCCCTCCCACAAAGTAGTTTCAGCTCTGGACTCAGAGCCAGACTCATCCTGAGTGAAGAGGTCCTGATCATTAAACAAGAGGAGGTCAATATTCTCTTGCTCTGACCCAAGGTCTCTTTGTCCATACCCCAAAGTATCCCCAAGGAAATCTCTAAAACAAAGCATAGGAATGACTCATAGCCAGTAGAGTCTCCTTTCATATTAGGTAACAAGATCCCTTCTAGAAAAGGTATTCAAGGTACATCATAGGTTCAAGGTATAGAATAGTAGTTTATTTCCTCAACTATGGAAAATGATTAAAACATAAAAGTTCCATAAGCACACATTCATACAAAAGCAATAACATATCATATGTGAGGTATTCTCCCAAAAGATAAAATCAGTTATGTGGGACTGCAGAAATAGACATTTCACTTTCATCTCAGAACTGTATTATCTGAATAATTCACAAAGTCCAGATCTCCTGGCCAACTGAAACATGAATTGAACTTTCTTTTGGAGAAACCAACTTCCATTGGGCAGCCAGCACCCATTTCAGAAACTCTTATCCTTTCAAATTCACGAGGTTGTTGCCAGCATTGGAAATGTCAATTTTAAAAATTGCTAGTTGTTGGTCTGTGCTCAGAGACTAAGGTAGAAGGTATCCAAAGACTAAGGCTCACCTAGGCATGCACATATTGTAGCCATAGACTTTTCATTGCCATTGCCACTGAGAAGGAAGGAGAGAGAAACCTCTCCCGACGTTTCTGGAAATTCAAATGAGAAGAAATGCTGGAAAGATACCAAAAGAGAGAGAATTACTTTTCCTCAGTTTCTCTTATAGACCACCAAATGGGCAGCCCCTCCCGACCAATCATCTTTGGCAGTTAGAAGAACTACTAATAAGGAGCTACTGTATCATCTCTGGAAAGGGAATGTTGCTCGACAAAGAGCAAGAATCCATGTTCTGCTCTAGGGATTATTTCTGTTACATTCTTGCCTCAGCTAAATATTTGCTATACCCGGGAAATCAACAAGGGTTCTCTTATATGTTAAGCTATATCTCCAATTCCGGATGGTTCTCTGGGGGACCTTGGGAGGTTCAAACATTGTTCTTCTAATTATCTTCCGCAGTGCTTTGCATTAAAGAATCTCAATAATGTACACAGGGAACAATTTTTATTGGCCTCCTGCATGTCATTCAAAGAGTTCTAGCATTCCATTCAATTCCCAGATAATCCCAAAAAAGTCTTTTGTAAGGATTGCATTGCCAGTGGGCCTAGAGAGTTCATTTGTTCCCAAATACAAAGTTATACAAATTCAACAAATAAACATTTTGCAAAATTCTCATGTATCATTGCTGTTTTGGCACTTTCAAAAGCTTGCCTTGACCCAAAGAGAATTATAAAAGAAAAAAATGAAACAGAAACAGCAATAACAGCAAAAAGATAAAGGGAAAAGAAAAATAAACCTAAATAGGATTCTTTATTCTGAGAAGAGATTCAGTCACAAAAGAGCTCCCAGTATATGTAAGGCTCTCCCAAAAGGGATTGTTGATTTGGAGGTCATCTAGAAGTCACTTTCTTATATTTGGGTAAGAAACCAAAGTATCCTGGGTGAAAATTCCTTCCATGCTTCCTTTTAGTACATTAATACAATCTATAAAGTTCTCTAGTAGCTCCCTCTATAACAGAAAGAGTAATTCCAGATGAAAGTTTGAGTAAAATGTTCTGGTGGAACCCTACAAATGCTTAAGAAACTCAACATTTCTCCAGTGGATCCTTGCACAATCTAAGACGCCCAAATAGAGGTCCAGATTTGCCTAACTACTGGACAAACAGGTTAGCTCGGAAAGAAATGAAACAGATTCAGATGAACCCTGAAAATGTATGAGACTTCCTAAAAGGGAATGAACACTTGGTGTTGGTGGGAATCAATCCTTCAAATCTTAGACGAGCCACCACAATGCAGTGCTCTGAGATATATTGTCCCCTGCTCATCCTCATAGATAAGTGTCCTAGCTGGATGACCACCCTAGGTTCAAGGTATTCTATGGTTCTACCCTCTTAGGGCTAAAGACCTACCTGTGTACTTAACTTGTCCCTACTCAGCAAGAGGATTCAATTAACTTAAAGAAAGGCATTTACTGAAATCAAATTGTAAGAATAGTAGCAACAAGACATCTCTCCCAGAAACGTAGAGCACATTTTCCCATGAATACACACAGCAATATACACACAGTAAGAGTACACACATATGTTTCCAAGAGATATGCATATTTAGCTAAGGCATTGGAGAAAAGGAGCTGCTCATGCTTTGGTTACTATAGGTTTGCTGTTGTCTTCTCACTGTCTACTGATTTTAGTCTGAGCCTTCTCCAGTTACTCGCCCCTTGGTCATTCATTACCAGATGCTTCTGTAATGATAAGCTCTGCTTATCATTATCAAGCCACTGGTTGGTTATAATCAACACCTCCTCCCTTTTTAGAAAGAACTGCTTTCCACATCCTAGGACTGACCCCTTTTGTGGCTTTAGGCATGAGATCCTCTACTCCACAACTCTATTCCCAAGCACAGCTATTTCCTTGACTTTGAACCACTTAGTTTCTTCACTTCCCACTTTTAAGTGAGTACAAAGAGAAAAGGCACAGACAAGCCAATCCTCTTTGCCAATCAATCTTCATCCACTTTCTGAATTTTTCATATTCAGACAGGCCACTACAATTTTACACCCTTTATAATCTGGTGAGCATACAGTGTGCTCAATTGATGTCATCCTTACATGAAAGAGAGGCTGGGAAGGCATAATGTGTAATGAAGGCCCTACTCCCTAATCTGGAGCATGCATAGACATTCCATAACTGGTTTTAGTCCACTAACCTTGTGGTAAAAAGATAGATTATTGATTGTCTACTGAGACAGAAATGAGATACATGCAAAAGACACTAACTGGTGAAAGGCTGGCTCTGGCCCCTTTCTGCCTGGTTTCTGCCTCTTTTGTGTGACAGGGACATGTTATAAACCTCTGGAGAGGAAGAGACCTCAATCCCCTTCCCCCAATCAATGTGCCACTGGTGGTCCCTGTTGGAATTTGCAGCCAGCCAAGCCTAGTCTTCTGGCACTGAGGTTCCAAGGAATGACTTGTGGCACCCAACTTGGCAGCCAGGCTCTGAGGAGTGACCTACAGAACCCAGTCCAGCGGTACCTGAGACTCAACCTCATCCAGTTACTATGCTATATTTGGAAGGAAGGTGGAGTGGCAAATGCAATGTAGAAAAGTCATTTAACCTCTTTTTTGCCTCAGTTTCCTCAACTGTAAAATGGGAAAAATAACAGCAACTACTTTGTAGGGTTGTTGCGAGGAAGCACTGGCTCTTGATTTTGATGGACGTGTTTAGACACCGGTCCCATTCAGAATCAGATGGCTAAGAAAAAAAAAGTCTCTACAAGGGTGTGGGTCTCAAGGATAATTCACAACAACCCATTTGGATGAAGGAAAGAAATTCTCTTAGTGGGAGAAGGACATTTTCAGTAGCTGGAGGAGAAAGAAGAAACAACATTCTTCAGTCCTAGGAAGTTTTGACTTTTTGAAGCCCTAAATCCAGTATTCACCTATGACAAAGCCAGCAAGGAAAGACAGCCAAAGGCAGACCTCAATAATTAACAGGTCTTGAGTCATAGTATCATGGGGTTGGAAAGAACCTGATGGACAGATTGCCTCTGCAACCTCCCAGACAAATGGTTGTCCAACTATTGCTTATGAATGCCTTGTGTGTTGAGGAGCCACTAATGCATCTGACTGTTCTAACTGTTAAATTTTTGTGTTTATCCAACTGGAATCTCCCTCCTTCTGTCTTCCCGACATTCCTTCTAGACGAGAAGAATAAGTTTCATTTCTTTCCCATCAGGCCCTTTCAAATATTTGAATGCACTGATAAAGTTCCCTTGAGAATTCTCCAGGCTAAACCTCCTTAGTTCCTTCAGCTGATCCCCATAGGACCTGGTTTGGATCACCTTGCCATTCTATTCTTTTTACCTAGTAGAGGTTGGTACCTATGTCATGGAGGAAGCCTCATGGCTATCTCCCACCAAAAGGGAGATACTATCAGATATGAAGTACCTGACTTATCCAGAAAATGTTCTCTATCCCACAGGCCAATAGGAATTCATTCTTTCATTCTCTCCCTTAGTTCAACTCCATCATTGAGGTTAAGAGCAAATGAAAATGTCTTGTTTTTCCTTTCTTCTAGTCCCAAGGGGGTTTCTTAATCTAGCAAACATGAAGGAGAATGAAGGGCAGGATTGTATGGACAATGGAGGTGAGGCCAAGTTAGAACCTTTGTGGCTGACCAGGAAAGCAAAGCTAGACTCCTTTCCCCCTCCACTGAAGTGTTTAGAAGAGAAGAGGAACCCAGTGAGATCTATGTGTAATGAAGATTAATTAAGCAGTAGTTGTCTGATAGATTGGTGAGGGGGTGGGAGAAGAGGAGGGGAAAGACTGGTTAGGGGGCTATTGCGTTAGGATGTTAATGAAAGCCTATACTGGGATGGTGAAAGTGGGAGTATAGAGGAGGGGACAGATACAAGAGATATCGACTTTGTTGCAACTATTAATGTACTTTTAAGAATTTATGGCTGGGACAAATTTGGAATTAAAAAAACAAAACAACAAAAGTTTTGCACATTACCAGTATGTGACAAATGCTTCTTAATTCTTTTGATAGAAGCACCTGAGCAAAGCAGCTAAAGGGTTCATTCTCATGGTTGTACAAACTTAAAAATTCACATCACTCTAATCCAACAAGCATTTATTAAATACCTACTTTACAGGGAGTGAGCAGTTTTATGGCACAGTAGATAGAGGGCTAGCCCTTGAGATTCTTGAGGCAACACATGTCTGGCACATATCAAAGGCAGGACTTTCTGACTCTCAGGCCTTTTTGTGCTTCTGTTCTTTCTATATCTTCAAAATAAATAAGTACCCCCTTTGTAAAAACTAACGCATGTTAATTGGTTAAATGGAACTGGGGCATTAATCACAGGAGGCCAGTTGTGGGGGGAACACACTGGACAGGCAGCTTCCGCTGATAGCATTAGAGATAGGCACACCAAGCACGCAGAGGTACTCCTAGAACACTGAGGTTGAGATGGAGCCAGCCTCACTTTGGGAAAGAGAGACCAGAGTATCATTGTTTTCCTTAGACCTGTGTAACTCACAAAGTCCAGATCTTCTGGCCACACAGAATGGTGCTTTAAACCCTTCAGGTTCAGGAAGTCCTGTTGATGGTCATCTTCCCTGAAAAGTGGTGCACTATCCAGAAAGCATCCCTTGTTTACACAGATTTAGGACCCCCAAATTCTCAAACCTACGAGGTAGCTGCCAAGGCTGGAAACATCCATCTTTCAGGAATGCTGTGTGATTTGTGCTCAGGGAAAAAAGAAAGAGAAAAGGAAGACAGGGACTTGAGGTCCTGGCTCAGGCTCGTCTAGGCTACTATTGTTTGTGGGGGTAGGAAAGGAGAGAGAAATCTATGCCACCACCCTCCCATCAAAGGGAGAGTCGACAGAGTCACAAATTACACCCTGAAATGAGGAATGTCTGTGTGTGAAGCCTTCATATACCTCTTAAGACACACTGAGGGTCTTCCTGGCTCAGTCTTCACACTTTATTTTTATTTTTAATTTTTTTTTGGTAAACAGTATTTTACTTTTTCTAATTACATGTAAAGATAGTTTTCAACATTCTTTTTTATGAGATTTTGACTTTCAAATTTTTCTCCCTCCCTCCCAACCCCCCTCCCCAAGAGGGCAAACAGTTTGATATAGGTTATGCATGAGCAATCATGTAAACATATTTCCACAAACAATTTCCATCATATTGTAAAAGAGGAAATGGAACAAAAGGGAAAAGCCACACACCCACACACAAAATTAAAATAGTATGCTTGGATCTGAATTCAGACTCCATAGTTCTTCGTCTAGATGTATATAGCATTTTCATTCCCTTTCCATTCCAGTACACAATGTACTATATGCAATGTTCTGGTTCTGCTCATTTCAGTCAGCATCAGTTCATGTAAGTCTTTGCAGGTTTTTCCGAAATCATCCCATTCATCATTTCTTCTTTAAATTAATTAATTTTTAGTTTTCGACATTTCTTTTATAACATTTTGAGTTCTATATTTTTCCTCTTCTCCCCAAGATGACATGCAATCTGATATAGGCTATATATATCATATTAAACAGATTTCCACATTAGTCATGTTGTGAAAGAGGAATCAGAACAAAAGGGAAAAGCCATGAGAAAGAAAGAAAAAAGAGAGAAAAAGGCATGCTTTAATCTGCATTCAGACTCCAGAGTTCTTTCTTTGGATGCGGGTAGCATTTTCCATCATTTTGGAATTGCCTTAGATTACTGCATTGCTGAGAAGCATCAAGTGTACCAAAGCTGGTCATTGCACAATGTTGCTGTTACTGTGTACAATGTTCTCCCAGGTTCTGCTCACTTTACTCAGGATCCCTTCATGTAAATATTTCCAGGTTTTTCTGAAATCATCCTGTTCGTCATTTCTTTTCTTTTCTTTTTTTTCAGCCAAAAAGAAAAAGTTTATTAAAGATTTGCCATAGTGGGAAGTCTTAAGAAATCTCACCATTTGTGACACTTGTTTTTACAAGCATGCCAGATTCAATCTACTGGCTTAGACTGAATCTGAGCCCTGTTCATCATTTTTTATAGCACTTCTTAGGATTTCTTATAATAATTCATCCCATTTATATATCACAACTTGTTCAGCCATCTCCCAATTAAGAATTTCCAATACTTTGCTGCCACAAAAAGAACTACTATTAATATTTTCGTATGTGTAGTTCTTTTTCCTTTTTTTATGATCTTTTTGGGCAACAGACCTAGTGATGGCATTGCTGGATCAAAGAGTATGCACAATCTGTTTGCCCTTTGGTCATAGTTCCAAATTACTCTCCAGAATGGTTGGGTCAGTTCACAACTCCACCAACAATGCATTAATGTCCCACTTATTTTCCCCCATCTTCTCCAACATTTATCATTTTCCTTTTCTGTCATACTATCCAATCTGATAAGTGTGATGTGGTACCTCAGAATTGTTTTAATTTGCATTTCTCTAATTAATAGTGATTTGGACATTTTTATATGACTATAGATAGCTTTAATTCCTTCTGAAAACTGCTTGTTCATATCATTTGACCATTTATCAATTGGAGAATGACATAAATCCTTGTAAATTCTTATAAATTTGACTCAATGCCCTCTGTACTTTAGAAATGAGGCCTTTATCGGAAACATTTGACGTAAAAATTGTTGGCCAGCTTTCTGCTTTCCTTCTAATCTTGGTGGCATTGGTTTTGTTTGTGCAAACCTTTTTTAATTGAATGTAATCAAAATTATCCATTTTGCATTTCATAATGTTCTGCATCTCTTGTTTGGTCATAAATTCTTCCCTTCTCCATAGGTCTGTTACTTTAAGGAAATGTTGTTAATTTAAGATGTTAATTTAAGGAAAGCTCTATTTATTCCTGTACTCTCTAGTGTTTTCAGTAGAAATAGGTGCTGTATTTTGTCAAAAGCTTTTTCTGCATCTATTGAGATAACCATATGATTTCTGTTGGTTTTATTATTGATATGGCCAATAATGCTATTAGTTTTCATAATGTTGAACCAGCCTTGCATTCCTGATATAAATCCCACCTAGTCATAATGTATTATCCTTGTTATAAAATGCCATAATCTCTTTGCTTGTATTTTGTTCAAAACTTTTGCATCAATATTCATTAGGGAAATTGGTCTATAATTTTCCTTCTCAGTTTTGGTTCTTCCTGGTTTAGGCATTATCACAGTATTTTGCCATAAAAGGATTTTGGTAGAACTCTTTCTTTGCCTATTTTTCCAGATAGTTTATATAGTATTGGAATTAATTGTTCTTTAGATGCTTGATAGAATTTACTTGTAAATCCATCTTGCTCTGGAGATTTTTTCTTAGGAGTTCATTTATGACTTGTTCAATTTCTTTTTTCAAAATGGGGTTATTTAAATATTTTATTTCCTCTTCTATCAATCTGGGCAATTTATATTTTTGTAAATATTCATCCTTTTCACTTAGATTGTAAGATTTATTGGCATACCATTGGGTGAAATAGCTCCTAATTATTGTTTTAATTTCCTCTTCATTGGTGGTGAATTCACTTTTTTCATTTTTGATACTGGTAATTTGGTTTTCTTCTTTCTTTCTTTTTTTTTTGGAGGGGGGAGTGCAGGGCAATTGGGGTTAATCAATGTGCCCAAGGTCACACAGCTAGTATGTGTATCAAGTGTCTGAGGCCAGATTTGAACTCAGGTACTCTGACTCCAGGGCCGGTGCTCTACTCACTGCACCACCTAGCTGCCCCCTTTCTTTTTCTTTTAAATCAAATTAATGTTTATCTATTTTATTGGGTTTTTTATAGTTCTTAGTTTTATTTATTAATCCAATGGTTTTGTTACTTTCAATTTTATTAATCTTTCCTTTGGTTTTCACAATATCTAACTTGGTATTTAATTGGGGATTTTTAATTTGCTCTTTTTCTAGCTTTCTAAATTGTATGCCTAATTCATTGATCTACTCTCTCCCTATTTTATTCTTTTATTCATGTAAACATTTACAGATATAAAATTTCTTCTAAGTATTGCTTTGGCTATATTCCATAAATTTTGGTATATGGTCTCATTGTTGTCATTTTCTTTGACGAAATTATCAATCATTTCTATGATTTGGCATTTGACCAACTCATTCTTTAGGATTAGAATGTTTAGTTTCTAATCAATTTTAATCTATCTTTCCACGGCCCTTTATTACATGCAATTTTTATTGCATTATGATCTGAAAAGGATGCATTTTATATTTGTTTTTCTGCATTTGAATGTGAGGTTTTATGCCCTAATACATGATCAATTTTTGTGTAGGTGCTATATATCACTGAGAAAAAGGTATATTTCTTTCTATCCCCATTCAATTGTCATCAGAGCTCTATCATATCTAACTTTTCTAAAATTCTATTCATCTCCTTAACTTCTTTCTTATTTATTTTATAGTCAGATTTATCTAGTTCTGAGAGGGAGAGGTTGAGTTCCCACATTAGTATAGTTTTGCTGTCTAACTCTTTCTGTAGCTCATTTAATTTCTCCTCTAAGAATTGGGATGGTATAGCACTTGGTGCATATATGCTTAGTATTGCTATTACTTAATTGTCTATAGTACCTTTTAGCAGGATGTAGTTTCCTTTCTTGTCCCTTTTTTTTAATTAGATCTATTTTTGCTTTTGCTTTTTCTGAGGTCAGGATTGTTACCCTGCTTTTTCTTCTTTTTTTTTTTTAACTTTAGCTAAAAGATAATTTATTCTGCTCTAGACTTTTACCTTTACTTTGTGGGTGTCTGCTTCAAATGTGTTTCTTGTAAACAACATATTGTAGGATTCTGGTTTTTAATCCACTCTGCTATTTGCTTTCACTTTATGGGAGAGTTCATCCCATTCACATTCACAGTTATGATTACTAATTGTGTATTTCCCTCCATCCTATTTTCCCTCTTTTTATACTTTTCTTTCTCCTTTCATTCTGTCCCTCTTCACCAGTATTTTGCTTCTGACCACTGCCTCCCTTAATCTTCCCTCTCTCCTATCAGCCACCCCCCCCCCCTTTTCTTTCCCCTTTCCTTTCCTACTTCTCTATAAGGTAAGATAGATTTCTCTACCCAACTGACATGTTATTCCCTCTTCTAGCCAATTCTGATGAGAGCAAGTTTCAAACAATGCTCACCCTCTCCCTTCTTCCCCTCTAATGTAATAGATCATTGATGCCTCTTCATAGAATGTAATTTACCCCATTCTGCCTCCCCCTTTCCTCTTCTGCCAGTATAATCCTTTTTTTTAACCCCTTAATTATTTTTTTATCATCACATCAAAGTCAACTTATACCCACACCCTCTGTCTAAGTATACGTCTTCTAACTGCCCTAATAGAGATACAGTTCTTAAGAGTTACAAGTATCATCTTCCCATGTAGGGTAGTAAACAGTTTGACCTTATTGAATACCATGTTTTGTTTTGTTTTGTTTTTTTCTTTCCTGTTTACTTTTTTATGCTTTTCTTGAGTCTTATATTTGAAGACGAAATTTTCTGTTCAGTTCTGGTCTTTTCATTAGAAAAGTTTGAAAGTCCCCTATATCATTGAATATTCACTTTTTACCATAAAAGATTATGCTTAATGTTGCTGGGTAATTGATTCTTGGTTGTAGTCCAAGCTCTTTTGCCTTCTGGAATATCATATTCTAAGCCCTCCAATCATTTAATGTAGAAGTTGCTAAATTCTGTGTAATTCTGACAGTGACTCCTTGATATTTGACTGTTTGCAGTATTTTCTCCTTGACCTGATAGTTCTGGAATTTGGCTACCATATTCCTTGCAGTTTTCATTTTGGGATCTCTTTGAGGAGGTGATCGGTGGATTCTTTCAATGACTATTTTACCCTTTGGTTCTACGATATCAGGGCAGTTTTCCTTATAATTTCTTGAAAGATGATGTCTAGGCTCTATTTTTCATCATGACTTTCTGGCAGTCCAGTGATTCTTAAATTACCTCTCCTAGATCTCTTTTCCAGGTCAGTTGTTTTTCCAGTGAGGTATTTTACATTTTCTTCTATTTTTTCATTCCTTTAATTTTGTTTGACTGAATCTTGATGTCTCATAAAATCATTAGCTTCCTCTTGCCCAACTCTAATTATCAAGGAATTAGTTTCTCAGTTAGCTTTTATACCTCCTTTTCTATTTAGCCAATTCTACTTTTAAAGGAGTTGTTTTCTTCAGTCGATTTTTGTTTCCTTTTCCAAGCTGTTGACTCTTTTTTTGATAATTCTGCATAACTCTCATTTCTTTTCACGATCCTTTTTCTACCTCTTTTACTTCATTTTTAAAATCCTTTTTGAGCTCTTCCAAGAGGACTTTTTGGGCTGGAGACCACTTCATATTCCCTTTTGCACTTTGCGTGTAGGCATTTCGACATTGTTACCCTCTTCTGAGTTTGTGTTTTGATCTTCCTGTCACCACAGTAACTTTCCATTTTGAGGGCTCTTTTTCGTTTTTTTTTTTGCTCATTTTTAAAAAGTTGGGCTCTGCTCCTGGGGGCACTGTCCTAAGTTTCTTGCACTGGGGACCAGGGGCTTGGTCACTATCTCCTCTGGGGCCTCAGGTGCTTCTGGCTTGCCCATTGTGCTAGAGTGCTTGGCCTAATTCTGCCTGTTGTGCCCTGGGGTTCCAGGGCTGGCAGTCTGCCTGCTATGTTGGGGCTGGAGACCTCACAGCTGGCCTGCTGTGCCACTGGCCTGCTAAGCCAGAACCACAGGGCCTTGTTTGTTGATCTATGCTGTGGCTAATAGTCTCCAGCTGAACCCCTCCTGTGCTGGGCAGAACCTCCCTTTTACCCAAGGGAGACAGACCTTTCCTGAAGTCCTTCTAAGTTATCTTGGACTGGAAAATTGTTTCACTACATCTTTTGTGGATTGTATTGCTCCAGAATTCCTTTAGAGACTTGATTAACATTGTTTCTGAGGGAAACTGGGGAGAGCTCAGGCAACTTCCTGGCTTTTCTCCACCATCTTGGTTCCATCCCTCTTCAAACAATTTTGACCCCACTCTCATTTCTTCCAGTGAAAAGAGCCAGCTCAATGAATGTTCTCTAGTCTGACTTCCATTGCATTATAGTAAACCATGTTAGCTATAAAATAAAATCCTTTTTTTATTTTGGAAGTGAGAATTCTGCCCACCCACCCCCCACCCCCCCATGCATAAATGGTGATTGTGTATTTAAAAGTCAGCTAACCAGACTCTGGATAAATGGAAAGACCTCCCTCTTGGGATTAAGCCTATTCTGTTCACCTCTATCCACCAGGGGAATTACTATACAGTATGAGAACTGTCAAGCACAAATTGGTTTCTCCTTAAGTGATAGTCTAGCAACCTCAATTGGTTTTCCAGAAATTCAATTACCTTCATACGAATTGTTCATTGGAGTTGTTAGATGCTCCCTGAGCAATGCATTAAAATGACAATCTTAGTAATATTCCTTAAAGAGGTAAATCACTGCCATTATTCTCCCTGAAGTTCCTTTAGTATCTGCCTGGGAGATGTGATTTCTTTTGTTTGTGTTTGTTTTTGTTTTTACTGCTAAAAGGCAAAGGCAGCCACATGCTTGCTTAGTCAGACATCACTAGACAAGAGCATGTCTCTGACTGTTCCAAGGATCTCACTCAAGATTCCTGTGATGAGGTGTTTTTTTCTTGTCTTTTTTTTTTTAGTTTTTAATTACCTCTCTGGGGAAAATCCAGATGTCTAAGGATATTAGGTGGAGAGATGATCTGTAATTGTCTTTGTCTGAGTGTCAGTTAAAGCTAGCCCTTCTCTACATCCATAAAGACCAGGACACTTTCCCACGGCACAGAGGCAATTGTTGCTTGAAAATAGGACTTCAGTGGTTTAATTTTATTTCAGTTTTGGGTGCTAGCAAACAACACCAAATGAAGTTCAAAACTTTCAGAGAGAGCTCTTTCCTTCACTTATAGAGGGCAGGAAAACCAATTTTTTTTTTTTTTTTTTTGCCAACACCACCCACAATTTCCAGCAGAATTCTCGCTCAGCTTGGAATGTACAAAATGAGTTGACTCTCTGAGTGACTTTTCATGGGCCCAATCAGCTGGGGTTTAGGAGCGGCCAGCTCCACCCCTCTCCCTGACTCTCTTTGGCTAGTCCCCACGGGGGGGGGGAGGAGGGAAGGAGGCTGTGGGAGGAGGGAGGTACCTGGAACAGGGAGTGATGTCAGCTCCCAGCTCACTGCCTTCCCGGATTCCTGACATGGTGCGAGAGGGAGAGCGGCTGGGAAACCCAGGAAGGCGAAGCAAAAGGATTAATGTTTTGCAAGCCTGGGGAGGACCAGAGTGCTGAGCTTATGAACCCTCAGGGGAAGTGAGCTGGAACTTTTGCAGCAGTGCTGGTGATTTTACACCCAGGTAAACTTGTTTTGTGGCACTTTGGGAGAAGGGAGGGAAGTAGCATGGTGTGTGTATAGCGTGTGTTCAGCTGCTGGTCTTTGCAGCTGCCGCTCCTCCTCTTCCAGGGCTTGGCTTCCCTATCCAATTCCCTCCCTGTTTTTCAACAGGAACATTCACTTTGGGGAGTGGGGGAGAGAGTGGGAAGGGTGTAGTTTAACCACTGGCCTTCGCTTTGCTTTTCTACATGGAAAATTCCTGAAGGTTTGAAAATGCAAGGTCTGCCCTTTCTGTCCTCTCCCTTTTTGCCCCTCATCTTCCCACTTCCCAGCCCTCCCACCCACGGATCATCCACACCCCATTCTGGGGGAGATGTCAGGAAAGGGAAGAGGATTTTATTGAGAGCCGAAGAGGTGCCTCTAAGTCTTTTCTCAATCAGTAATGTGGAAATTAGACTTTTCAAGAAAGAAGTTTCTTTGTTGTTTTATTTCTTTCCTTTTTCTTCACTATTTCCACTATGCATAGCGTATAATACCAGACAGGATATGAGATATTCAGTTTAGGCGTTGAATCATATCCCTCTTGGCGACTTCAGCAGTTAGTACATACTATGCTTCAAAACTTCATTGGAAGGCACCGTTCTAAAACCTAGTGAACAATTCTGTCTTCTGTCTTCATCCCTCATTTTAAAAATAGAATAACTTTCTGTTGCCAGGTTAAATCAGGAGGGTTTTGCAGAATCAATGTTTGTTTGCTGTGCTTTAAGAAACCACTGACTAATAGAGTCTGCTTTTTGCCTTATTTCTGTAGTATAGTATCTCACTAATGAAGAATGAGTTGGAAGGGTATACTCTATGTGATTATTGGGAAGGAGATTTTCAGACATGCAGGACTAGAACAGATGTCTCCTTTGAATAACACCATACCTAGATCTATGTTAGCTTACTAGGAGACCAATCAAATGTACAAGGGGAAAATATATTTTTGGAAGCAGAGAATATAGACTTGGTTTTCCTGCCTCTGAGATTTATTTTCGTGAGCTCTCACCATTATCCAAGAAGCTGTGATTTGCAGTCTCCCAGACATTTTAACCCAGAGACTGAATCAGAGTCATCAGCAGCCAGCATTTGAGGTTTTTCTTTAAAAAATAAAATAAAAAAGTATGGAATGATGATCAAGAGTAGTTTCTCTTTGCATTGGGCATTGTTCCTCAGCAACATGACTCCTTGATGCCAGCTAGCAGAAAATTGTTATTGGTTTTTTTGTAAGGCTGCTTCCTAGATTTGGGCATCAGAATCTCCTGTCTCAAAGAGAACCAGTAGATGGAGAAAGAATGCAATCTAGATTTTGTACAATGTTACCAACCTCTAGTTAATAAGTGTTGAGGCAGAGGATGCTGATAAACCATATTAAAAGAATCTTTCATCTTTCTAGTTGAGTGACTGACTTCAGAATAAGAAAGTATGGGATTTTGTTTAGTTGGTTGGCTTATGGAAGAATTGAGTCCAATTTCTGTTGTATTTCTACCAACTAGAGCAATTTAGCTGCCCAAGATCATTAAGTTCAAGTTTATGTTAAAAGATATACCCTTCTAGAAAGATCAGAATAGTTTCATTTTTGAAGCAGCAGTTAGTTGATACATCTGAAATAGTAGGCAGACGTCAAGAAATGGAAGTAATAAATAGCCCTGAAATTAAAAGTGAACTTACCTATTGCATTTCCAGTGTTAATTCTTCTTTTAGAGAAAATGAAGTGATGGAGAATTCTTCTGGAAGATCACATGTGTATTGAAAGTATGGCATTTTTGTACCATGTAAAATGTAATTCTACATTCCTCATCCCCAGAATGCACATACTAAAAAATCAGTCATGTTGGACTTCTTCCAATTTATGTGATAGCATAAGCTGTCTTTCAATAAGTTGTCTTGATGCATCCAAACCAGATTTATGCCTTCTGTTAAAACTCCTGGCTTAGGGCACTGCACCTCTCTAAACAGGTGTTACTTTTAATGTACTTTAATGTTACTTCCATCTCCTGACTCAGAGAGCATTTTTACTGGCTGTCCCCCATACCTAAGGTACTCTCCTCATCTCTACCTCCTGGCTTCCTTCTTGTCTCAGCTAAAGTCTCACCTTCTGCAAGAAGCCTTTTCTAGTCCTCCTTAATCTTCGTGTCTTCCTTGTGAGATTCCTTCCAATTTATCCTATATATATCTTGTTTCTACATAGTTGTTTGCATGTTGTCTCACCCATTAAACTGTGAGCTCCTTGAGAGCAGGGACTGTTTTTTGCCTTTCTTTCTATCCCTAGTATTTAGCAGTCCTTAGCATATAGTAGACACTTAGTAAAGGCTAGCTAGGCAGAGGCAGTTAGGTGGTACAGTGGATCAGGTCGCAGAGCTCAGACATGAGTTCAGTTCCTGTCTTAGCCACTTACTTACTAGCTGTGCTGTGCAGCCCTAGGCAAGTCACTTAACCGCTCCTTGTCTCAGTTTCCTCATCTGTAAAATGGAGATAATAATAGCACCTATTTCATGGATTATTTTGAGGATCAAATGAGATAATAATTGCAAAGCACTTAGCATAGTGCCTAGAACATAGCTAATGCTATAGAAATCTTAGCTGTTTATTTTTATTTAGCTGACTGACTAGCTAATAAGGGGTTGATCTAGGGAGCCAGATCTGTTGAACTCGGAGCCTCCGATGGAGCTACAAATGCATACTCTGGCTTCATAGAGAGAGATATGTGCTAGAGGATTTGTGCTACGGGATGATGCGGCAATCCTTTGTTGGTCCCCATAGTTCTCATTATTGGGGTTGTGCCAAAGAAGATTGGTGACTGAACCAGGAAGAGCCACCCACTCAGAAATCTTAAAAAGAAATATCAGTGTCTCTGCCTCTGTCTCGCTTCCCCTTTTTTGAGTGTGTGGCTTGGCACTCTAACAGCTTTTCCCAAGATGCCACTTTACCCAAGTGGCTCCTGCCATGGACTTACTCAAGTTGGATTCAGTTCAGGGGGATCTTGACCCCAAAGGAGGAGAGCAGGCTTTTTTCTGGTATTCTCCAGATTTTCCAAGAGATTTTCCAAGGAAAAAAATTTTTTTTTCTATATTGGACCACGAGGACCTATGAGGCATAGCTGTATCATTTCAAGCACAAGTCCCTAAGTGTTGAGCCAGAGGACCATAGTTCTCCCCATGGAGCTAGAATTTACATGCCCAGTTTCATGGGGGGTGCTCAGTTCCAGCAGGTCAGGAGCGCTCTCCTAATTACCTCCTATTATACTAATAGCTTATTAATTTTATATACAACGGCTGGTCTCCCTACTTCAGGACTCCCTGCTCTAATCCATCTTCTGGTCAGCTACTAAAGAAATGTTAAAGCACAATGAGTCCCTATTACTTCCTGGATTGAATAGAAAATCATCCTCTTGACTTTTAAAGCCATTCCACAACATGGTCCCCTCCTGCCTTTCTGCTTTATTTCCCTTTATGTGCTCAGCCATCCAGTGACACTGGCTTCCTTGCTTGTACCTCATTCACAACAATCTCCTGACAATTCCCACTTTCCTGATTGTCTTTTGATTTCTGCCACAATCATCTCCATCTCCTGACTCCCATCATGTCCTTCCCTTTTCACTCCTGGAATGCTCTCCTTCATTATTTCCTCCTGGCTTCTGTGGCGTCCTTCAAAAATCAGCTCTAGTCCCACCTTGGGAAAAAGACCTTTTCCAGTTCCCCTCTGTTACTAATGCCTTTCCTCTGAGATTATCTCCAGTATATCCTGTATATATCTTATTTATACACAATTGTCTGCATGTTGTCTTCCCATTAGAATGTGACATGCATGAGGGCACTTACTGTTTTACCTGTCTCTATAACCCCAGTGCTTAGCTCAGTGCCTGGCTCAATGAATGCTTGTTGACTGACTGACTAATGCCTTGTGTGTAGTAGTTATTTAATAAATATTTTTTCAGTTGAATTAGTTTGAATAATCTTTCTGTATGTCTGCATGCAGCAAATACTGTTAAGGAAGAGCGTAACATGTTACATGTTGTATGATTCTTTTTTTTTATAAATTTTGTTTAATATATTTAGTTTTCAGCATTGATTTTCACAGGAGTTTGAATTACAAATTTTCTCCCCATTTCCACCCCCCCCCACTCCAAGATGGTGTATTATTCTGGTTGCCCTGTTCCCCAGTCTGCCCTCTCATCTGTCAACCCACTACCCTCCCATCCCCTGTTCCCTTCCTTTCTTGTAGGGCAAGATAAATATCTATGCCCCATTGCCTGTGTATCTTATTTTCTTGTTGCCTGCAAAAACTTTTTTGTTTTTGTTTTTTAACATCTATTTTTTAAAACTTTGAGTTCCAAATTCTCTCCCCTCTTCCCTTCCCACCCACCCTCCCTAAGAAGTCCAGCAATTCAACCCTTCCACAACACTCATGTTGTGAAAGACTAACTATATTTTGCT
>CM053623.1:223793160-223810033 GCA_028646595.1 Phalanger gymnotis
TAATCTCTTGATTTCTCCTAAAGTCACTAGCTTCCACTTGCTCCAGTCTAATTTTTAAGGTAGTATTTTCTTCAGTGGTCTTTTGGATCTCCTTTTCCATTTGGCTAATTCTGCCTTTCAAGGCATTCTTCTCCTCATTGGCTTTTTGGAGCTCTTTTGCTATTTGAGTTAATCTATTTTTTAAGGTGTTGTATTCTTCAATATTTTTTTCAGTATTTTTTTGGGTCTCCTTTAGCAATTCATTGACCTGTTTTTCATGGTATTTTGCATCATTCTCATTTCTCTTCCCAATTTTTCCTCTACTTCTCTAACTTGCTTTTCCAACTCCTTTTTGATCTCTTCCATGGCCTCAGACCAGTTCATGTTTTTCTTGGAGGCTTTTGATGTAGACTCTTTGCTTTTGTTGACTTCTTCTGACTGTATATTTTGGTCTTCTTTGTCACCAAAGAAGGATTCCAAAGTCTGAGACTTAATCTGAGTGGGTTTTCGCTGCCTGGCCATGTTCCCGGCCAACTTTCTTGACCCTTGAGTTTTTCAGCAGGGTATGACTGCTTTTAGAGTGAAGAGTACTTTATTCCAAGCTTGAGGGGATGTGCTGTTGATTTCACAGCTATTACAGCCAGCTCTGCCACACCAGCACTCCTCCTTCCCCTAGAACCCCCAACCCAAACTGGACTCAGATCTTCAGCAGGCTCTTCACTCCTGCTCTGATCTGCCACTTAATTCCTCCCACCAGGTGGACCTGGGTCCTGAAGCAACTGCAGCTGTAGTTCTGTAGCTGCCCCTGGGTCGGTGGCTGAACCACGAACTCTATCACCCTGTCCCCAGCAGCTTTTCCCACTAACCTTCTCTGTTGTCTTTGGTGTTTGTGGGTTGAGAAGTCTGGTAACTGCCGCGGCTCACTGATTCAGGGTGGTAGGGCCTGTTTTGCCGGGCTCCTGGTCTGGTTGGTCCTGCCGCCTCCCAGGCTGGGCTCTGCTCCCCTCCAGGCTCTGCTCCCAGCTCTGTGCATGGTAGACCTCACCCAGCGACTATCCGGGCTGTCCTGGGCTGGGTCCCTGCTTCCCTCCGCTGTTTCGTGGGCTCTGCAGTTCTCTGTTTTCTTTGTTTTTTGTGGGTTGAGAAGTCTGACAACTGCCACAGCTCACTGATTCAGGGCACTAGGGACCACTTCACCTGGCTCCTGGTCTGGTTGGTCCATGTGGCCCACACTGAGTTCTGCTCCCCTCTGGGCTCTGCTCCCCTCCACTTCTTGTGCGATAGACCTCATCCAGCGACCCTCCGGGCTGTCCTGGGCTGGATCCCTGCTTCCCTCTGCTATTTTGTGGGTTCTGCAGTTCTAGAATTTGTTCAGAGCCATTCTTTATATGTTTTGGAGGGACCTGGCAGGGACCTCATGTAAGTCTCTGCTTTCCAGCTGCCATCTTGGCTCCACACCCTGGAAAAAAATTTTAAGCTCATTTTTTTTACCTGCTGAATTTAAAGTGCTGATGGAATTTCCAAGTAGATATTTCTTATAGGCAGTTGGGAATTTGAATGTGAAACTAGTAAGGACCAGCGATATGTATTTCGGAATTATCTGTGTAGAGGCCAGAGAACTAGAGTTGTAAAAATGAATGACATTGCCAAGGGCAAAAATAAATAGAGTAGAGGATAGCACCAAGGACAGAATCTTAAACTTGATGGATTAGGGACTAAAGGAGTTGGGAAGACATCTGTGAATAGAGTGGTGGCTTAGAAGGCAAGAGAAAGGAAGTTATTCCAAAGGTGTGTTTGGGGTGTGAAGAGGGATTGAAAGAAAGGCAAAGAAAGATTTATCAATGAATAGGGAGACACCTTTCTGAAGGAAGTAGTGAAGGATGTAGAGGAATAAGAGTTGGAGGAGTACCTCTTATCTGACCTTATCTTCTTAGTTAATTAGAAGTTTGGAGGTTGGGGGCTTGAAATAAAAAAAAAAAAAAGATTTTAGAACAGTTGTGGTGAATGAGGTAAAGAACCAATAAGAATACAGTTTTATCCTTGACAGTTTTCATGTATTGTGGCTTGGTAGAAGAAATGGAAAATTTTCCAGAATCCACAGATGACACAGAAAAAAAGTGCAAAAACTGAGAAATGGGTAAAATATATGCATAGTATTATATAATATTAACATTTTACCTTGTAATACCATAATAATTCAGACTTCTTATAACGTGGATTTTCCAGATTGTGGGGACACCTAAACTAACCCATAACCCCTGAGCTATGGAAGCAATAACTATGAGAGAAAGATGCTGAGAAGTAATGAGGGTTCAGCTGAAGTTATAAATTGTCCAAACTAGACTGCAGAGAAAGATGATATAGCTCAAAAATATAAACTCTTTTGTACGGTTAAGTGTCTGAAGAATGACTTGTGAGAAGCACATATTTGTTAACTTACAAGTTCATCTGATATCTGTAATGATCCCTCCTTACACTTCACTAAGAACATCTACCTACTTCTCTTTAGGAACTTTTCTAAGAATTTTAATACCAGAATGAAGGGCGGCTGATATGGGATCAGAATAGGGGACCAATTAATCAATAAGCAAACATTTGTTAAGCACTTACTATGAGTGGCCGGGGGGGCGGGGGGGGGGGAAGTGTACAAAAACAGGCAAAAGAGAGTCAGAGTCCCTGCCCTCTAGAAATTTCACAATTTAAGTAGGTGGAGTCAGCAAGGAAACAAATATGTACAAAGCATGCTATAAGTAGGATGAATAGGAAATAATTAAGAGAGGGAAGGCACTCGAATTAAGCCGGAGTAGAGGTAGGTGTGGGGAGTTGGGAAAGGCTTCTTGTGGAAGATGAGATTTTAGCTAGGACTTGAAGAAAGCCAAGTTCAAGCAGAGATCAAGTGACATAATGTAGCAAAAGAATAAACTTGATAGACATAATTTGTTTTTTAAAAAAAGTGCACATAGAGATTTACCTTCATTTCTACCAGAAAAGCTAGCTAGATGTTAAATATAAGTTTTAAATATAAGACGAGGGGGTCATTCAATTAAAAAGCATTTATTAAGGGCTTTGTACCAGGCACAGTGCTAAGTACTGGGAATACAAAGAAAGTCCCTGCCCTCAAAGAGTTAACATTCTCATGTGGACAAGCAATGTTCTTTCCTCTGGCAAATATGAGTCTGACTTAGCGCCACACCCCTTTTCATTTTGAGCTCTTATCCCCTGCCATTTCACTTGGCTAAATGTTTCCTAAATTAAACCTTCTCTTCTGGCCCAGTATTTTTGTGGACTATAGAAATGACTGTTTCCTGGTGCATAGGTTTCAATACAGTCTGTCTTACAGTGTGTCTCTTTAAGTCTCTGTATCAGGGACAAAGTGACTCTCAGTGGGAGAAGCCCTTCCTGTTTTCATAACCTTCCTCCCGTTCCCCCTTTCATTTTGTGTTTATACAGATGTTCTGTATCTTCACAGGGTCATCTGAGTTGGTCAGTAAATATTTGTTGAGCCCCTGGCGTGAGCATGAGATTATGCTAAAGAAAGTAAAACATGAAAGACATTAGACATAGTTCTTCTGGGGACTAAAGTTATAGACAGTTCAACAATCATTTATTAGAAATGACACATGGGAGGTATACGAGATACACAAAATGCATTTTATATAATATTTTAAAATGTATTTTGAAAAGTTCATTTTCAACTCTTAACCAAATCTTCCCAGTTCTAAGTAAATTTCCTAAGGAGGAAGAGGCTTGGCTTGATAAGTGGTGGTGGTCATAGGATCGTAGAGCTAGGACTGGAAGGAAACTCAGGGGCCATCTAGTCCAACACCCTCATTTTACAGTTGTGGAAACTGAAGCACATGGAAGTTAAATGACTTGCTCGAGGTCACACAGGTAGTATGCTATCAGAGTTGCTATCCAAACCTAGGTTCTCTTGACTCAAGCTAGCGCTCTTTATGATATTTGTATGTATACATGAAAGGGAAGTGAAAGACATCAGTTGCAGAGAAAGGATATTCCCACCAAGATTTACTGATTCAGGTTCTGGAGAGACTTTTAAAATACTTTATACTGGTCCTTAGCCTTCTTATATATAGATTGGTAGTTGTGGTTAAAAAGAATTTTTTTTAAATGGGGTTAGAGAAAAATAATTACTACTCCTCTTCCCTGACCCCCTTGTTTATATTGGCTACTATATGACTACTGTATATTTTTTTCCTGTCCCAGCCCATCTCCAACACAGTCCATTTCTGTTGATGTTCTGACCATGCCTAACCAACCCTAGGCATGTGTCCAAAGCAGGCCTCTGGTGTTACTCTCATAATATCTCTCACTCCTTCCATTTTCTTAGATGTTTTATATTTAGAAAGGAATTCCTTTCCATATTAAATGAAACTAGTTTATTGAAGCTCAAATTTCTCTATATTCTCAGAAACAATTTCACTTCAGCTCTCTGTGAAAAATATGTTACTAACGTATGGGAGGGTTTCATCCTGCTTTTAGAGCCAGGATGCTACATTTAGGCCAACTTAGCTAATCCATTGTATAAGTCAGCGAGGAGGGGATCCTATCTCCTCTTGGAGGCTTTTTCTCTTCTGTTCACTAGCCCCTAGGTCTGTGTCTAAAGGTAAATCTAGGAAGAAGCATCTCGCCTAAAAAGAGAAATAGAAAATCTGGAAAATAATAAGTGTTCTGATAAAGACTGAATATATAGCAGTCAATAAATTTTCTCCCCTTCCCTTTCCCCCTTGGTCCCTCCCTGACTGGGAGCCTGGGCAGGCATCGGGACCTAAACTTTAGTAAGTCATTCACTGAGCTCACAGCTGGAGGGGTTGGGAGGGTACGGAGAGGAGGTGGTCCTGCCAACCCTGGAGCCACCACACCCTGTGTGGATTTCTCTCCTTTGGAAAGCTGTTTCCAATTCAAGACTACTCCAAATGGTCATGCCTGAAATACATCCTAAGATGACTAATTATGTCCACTGCACTGACACCTTCTGTCTTAAAGTTATTTGTTTTATTGTAAACTTAAAAATTGTCGTCAAAAGCAATCAGTCAAAAAAAAAACCATACAAAAACAAAGGACAAAATCCTAACCCAAGCCTCTTAGCCTTTAAGGAATCAGTACCAAAGTACTTAATAAATAAGCAACAAACAAGCAAATAAGATCTCATTTTTGTGCATCCTTTTTTAGGGCCACAGGGACTTCCAATACTTTTGACTTGGTTTACCTTCCTTCTTTTGATTATTTTTTTAAAGTTAGTCTATGAATATTTTCTCATATAAACATGTGTGTATACACATACACAGATGGAGTGAGAGAGAAGGAAAAGTTCTGTTTCTTAAAATCTATTTCATCTCATATGGGTTGTTGCACATTTCTTACTTTGTTTCATACTGATTGGCTTTTTTCAGTCATGTCTGATTTCTCTGTGACCTCATTTAGGGTTTTCTTGGCAAAGATAGTGGAGTGGTTTGCTGTTTCCTTTTCCAGCTCAGGAATCTGAAGCAAGCAGGGTGAAGTGACTTGCCCAGGCTCACAGAACTGGTAAGTGCCTGCAGTCATATTTGAACTAAGAAAAAAAGAGTCAGAAAGTTCTGACTCCAAGTTCTGCACACTATCCATTGAGCCAGCTAGCTGCCCTCGAGCACCTTCATGTTCTCAGACAACATGGCATATCAGACAGTATATTAGCAAGGCAATAATCACAATATAGACGATAATCATCAATGTGCCTATGTGGTTCTGTATCAAAAGATATAAGAGACTCTCCCTATGGAAGAAATAAAACCATTTATTCAGACTCTAGAGAACCAGATCCCAAAACCAAGAAGTCCAATCCACCACCAGCAGCAAAGAAATTAACCCTGATGTCTGCAAATAGCTTTTTTTCTTTCTTGTTCTTGACTCTATTTTTTTTTTTAAGCTAAGTCCTTTTCCCATTTTGTTTTCCTTACCATCACCTAACCCAGGGTGCAAAAGAGAAAGGAGAGGAATGGAATATAGATTTGCATTGGTGGCAACAGGAAGTACACTTTACAGATTCTTCATATCCCTTATATCATGGCTAGTAATATTCTGTTGAGGAGCAAAAAAGACCTTATAAGTTGCAATCATTGTTGAAATTAATAGTATTGATGATATAATTAATTATAGATATGGCCATTTATTTATTGCCATATGTCAATATTATGGCAAGTTTCTAGGCAGAGACAGTATCCTTTTTATTTGCTTTTTACTCTTAGATTCTAAAGATATTTATTGAGCACCTTTGAACAAGCCACTGTGATAGCACTGAGATAATATTGAAATAAAGATGTCATCTCTGTACAACACAAAGGCAGAACCCCATGCAGAGATATTTGTTTTTATTCTAGGCCAGGCCTAACAATTCCATTTGTCATGAAACTCTCATAGGCCCATTGCTCTGTAGAGAAATATCATGATCTTGTAGGTATTGCAAAAATGTTGCCTTCTGATGCTCTTAGGATGGAAGAAGTAAGGAGGTATGAGTTCCAATCCTGGCTCTATCATTAAGTAGTTATATGACCTTGGTAAGTTATATTTTGCAATTTTCTGATCCTTAGTTCCTTAACCCATCAAATAGGGAAAATAATACCTGACCAACCTACCTTATGGAGCCATTGCAAGGTTCAAATGACATGATCGATTATGGAATCACTTTCAAAATTAGAAAATTCTGTAAAAATGCCAGGTACACCTAAACTAAATAAAGCCACTTCTTGATCCCATGTTTCATACCCAAGAATACCCTGGAAATAAAAGCCCCCAGAAGCATATTAGCATGAATACTCTTTACCTCAACTGCTCCAGCTATCTGAATATATAATGGACTCACCAGTCATAAAGAGCTGAAATGTACTTTGGGTTTTTTTCCACTGATACTAAATTAGTGCCTGACAAAAGGGTGAAGTCAAAGGCCCAAATCCTCTTTACTAAGTTAGAAATAGCGCAAGCAATAATTAGGCCAGTGTTCCCCACACCTCCAATCTTATCGTACCTGAAATATCTCTCAGATTAGAAATAGGAAAGAAATAGGAAGCTGCTCCAAATGGAAAGTTTTTCTTGCTCCATTTCAAAAACAGGAACCTGTTTATAAGGTTTCAGCCTGAAATGTATAAGTCTTTCTTGTTCTAGTTTTATGTGAAATTTGAGTATTCTTTTTAATGTGAATTTTAGTGTGAATATTTCTTTGTGTTTTGAAGGTGTTGACTGTTCATCCAGGCAGATGTTTTGGGTTGGCGGCGGGGGAATGGGGTTTGAGTTTGGTAATTTTTAATAACTTGTCAAATATATCTATATGACCATAATGAATGGGATAAAATGAAAGGGAATTTTTGCTACTTATTTACATGGAGTCAAGAGATTGAAGAAACATCAGAGATAGTTGTGCTCTTTGGCTCTTTAAGGTTTTTTCTGGTTTTTAGTTTTTCATTCCAAAGCTTGATATTTAAAATTGTGCTCTATCTCTTTACACCATCCAACAACAATGCATTTACCTGGGTTCTAAGTTTGGCTTTACCACCAAGTTTCCATGTGATCTTACTCATCTGTGCTCTAATTTCTCCATATAAACTAGAGGTGGTATTTGTATGGAGAAACTGCTGTTTACCACAACTGCATAACTTTTTGTGAAGCTCAACAGCGAGATGAGATTTAGCAGCTTAGAAACAGACACAAATAGCTACCCTTAAACTTTTAGTCATTCTCATAGTCACATAGAGACATAGAGTTTTAGAGATGGCAGTGTCATTAGTCACAAAAATCATTCTAATTTTTTCTCTAGGGAAAAACAAACCCCAACAATTTAGCACAACCCCTTTTTTAAAACTGAGACCAAGAGAGGGGAGTTTATTACCCAAAGTTGAACAACTAATTAATGATACCACTGAAAGAGGAAGAAAATCTTGTTTTATGTCCTGTTCAGGCTGTCAGTCCACATTCCTATTCAATACTTCAAGACTTCTCTATATGAAAAGACTCAACTAACCTCATTCATGAACACACTTTCTCAGAATCTTGTTTGAAGAATTTACTTGTCATCCAAGTCTGCTTACTGTGCATACTTATTGCACATATTCTGTGCAATTTGCCATCTCATAATGACCACATTTTTTCAAAAGTCATATCAGAACACCCCAACCTAGCATAGATTAATGAAGTTTTACTTAATTCCATGTATATAAAAACCCATGTGTGACCCTGACAGGACCTTCCAAAATGGCAATTTTCAAAGTGTGGTCCTTGCGCCCCCTGATGATGTCAAACTATTTTGATAATGATCCTAAGACGTTTTTTGCCAATTTAAAATTCCTCTCCTTTCTAACTAAATATCTTTGTGAGGCCACATTTTCTCCATATACTTCACAGCCAAAACAACATATCACAACAGATTGATTGCAAAAGCAGATATGAAAATCCAGTTGTCTTCCATTAAGATAGGCATTAAAAAGGGTTGCAAAAATATATAAAACAATTTCTCTCACTAAATTTTTTTTAGAAAATTTTTTTGGAAGTAGTTATTTTTCATAAAATGTTATGCTAACATGTTGTAAGTTCAATTACTTTTAAATTAATACATAAACATTAAAAAAGTTTTTGTCAATTTTAATTTCTAATATAGTAAAAGATCAGCAGATATAACCCACTTAAACAAAAGCTCTTTAATAATTTTTTTCACTAAAAAATATTTCTTAAATGCAAACTTAGTGCAAATCATTTTGCTAGGCAATTAGAAAATATAAAATTTTGTTACAATAGATTGCTTCTTGATTGCCTTTATTATTTCATTTTTGTGCATGTACATAGTAGGCACTTAATGCTGATTAATTGATTTATAATCCTTTACATCAAAAAACTCATATCTTAGTAAGTGGGTAAGATGTAATAGGGACAGTAGTATATTTCACTCAATAGTATTTTTTTTTCATTTACATGTAAAGATAAATCTCAACATTCATTTTTGTAAGATTTTGAGTTCTAAATTTTTCTTTCTCCCTTCCTCCCTTCCCTCCCCTCTCTCCTAGACAGCAAATAATCTGATATAGGTTATACGTGTACAATCATGTTAAACATATTTCCACTTTAGTCATGTTGTGAAAGAATAATCAGAACAAAAAGGAAAAACCATGAGAAAGGGGGGGAAGAGTGAAAATAATATGCATTGATCTGTTCAGCCTCCATAGTTTTTTCACTGGATATGGATAGCATTTTCCATTAGAGGTCTTTTGGAATCACCTTGAATCACTGTATTGCTGAGAAGAGCTAGGTCTATCATAGTTGATATCGCACAGTGTTGCTGGTACTGTATATACAATGTTCTCCTGGTTCTGCTCAGTTCACTCAGCATCAGTGTATGTTGGTCTTTCCAGGTTTTTCTGAAATCTGCCAGCTCATCATTTCTTATAGCACAATAGTATTCCATTACATTCATATACCACAACTGGTTTGGCCATTTCCCAATTGATCAGTATCCCCTCAATCTTCAATTTTTTGCCACCACAAAGAGAATAGTAGAGTAAGGGTTAAAAAACCAAGTGCTGTGTGAGGTCCTGGAGGGAGGTCATTACCAACCAGGGGATCAGAGAAGTCTCACCAGATGGGCTTTATAGAATGGGTAGGAATTCAACAGTTAAAGGAAGGGCATTCTAAGTATAGGGAACTGCATGGGCAAAAGCAAGAAGTGCGAATGCAGAATATATTCCAGGGCCAGGAAACTTTTACGTTTGGCTGGCATATAGATTACATAATGATATCCTGAAAGTAGTAGGAGATTGTACACTAGAGATCAGAAGACAGATGAGCAATGGAGATAAAGATGTGAAATCCATTTTTAAAGAGGTGACAGTTGAAGCTAGGGGAATTTATGGGATTTCCAAGGAAGGGAATGAAGGACAGAGCTCCGGCAACCAGTCACCTTGAAAGGACTGGGAGGGAAGAGAGAGAGGAAGAGAACAAGGAGTGTGTGATGTTTCTAAATTCGAGGTGGATACTGTGATCAAATGATCAACAGGGTCATAAAACACAGAGGTGTGAGGACTGGGAAGAGATCGTTGGATTTGATGATTATATAGAGAAAGCAATTTCAGTGGAACGGTAGGAGTGTCAGCTCAAACTGCAGTGATTTGGGAGGGTAGCAAGAAAATGGAGGCATTCTATATAGATAACTTAGGAAAAACCACCTCTTCAAGCTTATACAACATTCACTACCTGTAGTCAGGCTACCACCACTGTACCAAGAGGAGGGAAGTTCATTCTACCTTCAGTCCTCTGAATCGTCATTGCTTTTAATCTTATTTTTCATTATAGATGACTTTTCTGGAAATTTATCAGTAAAGGGGAAGAAAGGGAGGAACAGCAGCTGGATGAGTTGGAATGTTCAGCAAAGGCAAATTTAGAGTTGTGGAGAACTAAGTATGTTTGCAGACAGTTGGGAAAGAGCTATTGGTGAGGGACAGACTGAAAAAGCATGAGAGAGAGAGGAAATGATGCCTTGAGCAAAATCCAGGAGGAGATAGGAGTGGAAAGGATCAAAAGCATAGGGAGCATGATGCATCTACATAGAGCAATGAGAAGTGTGCTGGGCCTAGGGCAATTCACCCAACTTCTGTCTGTCCTAGTCTCCTCATCTGTAAAATGGGGGCTACAATAGCACCTACCTTTCAGGGCTGTTGTGAGGATGAAAGGATTCTACATCTGCAGAGAGCTTTGCAAACCCCAAGGTGTCACATCAAGGCATTGGCTATTACACCTAGTGAGGAGTGTGGATATCTCTTCTTCTGGGAGCAAAGGAAAGAAAAGAGGAGAGAGGCTGGTAGTCTTAAGGTCTGAGGAATAGAAAAAGGGAAATAAGGGAGTTTGCAGAAGGTGAACTCAATTTTTCTGAGAAAAGTAGGAGGTTAAGTCATCTGTTATAGGTGAGGATAATGATACTATTGGTAGCAAGAAATAGGAAGTCATTTGGCTTTTGGGGAGGGCTTCCCCCAAAAAAGTAAAGTTTAGGAAAGGAAAGGAACAAAAACTCTATCAAAAATGCCTTCAATCACTAATATTGAAAGAAATGTAGATTAGAACAGCTCTAGAATTTTTATCTCATAGCAGAGATAATGAGACAGAATTAGTCGATGCTGGAGGGGCTGTGGGAAGGCAGACACACTAATACTCAGCTGTTGATGTGAAGTGGTCCAACCATTCTGAAAACCAATTTGCAATTATGTGAGAAAAGACACTATGTTGTTTGTATCCACATATATCCCAAGTCAGCCAAAGAAAAGGGCAAAAGTCCCATTTATCAATGAGCATTTATTAACAAAGTATTCATGGGAGCACTTTTTGTGGTAGCAGAAAACTGGAAGCAAAATGGATACCTATCAAGTGGAGAATGATTGAATGAAGTGCTGTACATGAATTCAGTGGAATATTATTACAGGATATGGTGATATGAAGAATTCAGAGAAAATTTGGGTGACTTGTTTTAGTAATGTGGTAAAGAAGACAATGAATATAAAAATATGTAACTAAAATAATACAAATGAAATACTGGGAGATATCAGAATGCAAATTAAGTGCAGTGATCAATTCTGATTCCAGAAAATTGATGCAATCTACTCCTCTCCCTTTAGTAGATGTGGTCCATGGAATTTTGTATACACTATTAGATGCTTTTGCTGGGACACTTTATCTTTCTTGGCTACTTTTCTTTTTTAAAAGAAAAGAGTCATTCTCCAGTAGGTAAGTGGTCAAAAGCTATGAGTATATAATTCTCAAAATTATTACAAACTGTTAACAATAGCATGAAAAAAATTCCAAGTCAATAATAATAAGCTAAATGCAAATCAAAATAACTCTGAGGTTTCTCCTTGTGCACAGCAAACTAGAACAGATGGCAAAAGATAGAAACAGGCAAAGTTGGAGTGCTTGTGGCAAAACAGGCACATAATAAATAGGTGTTGGAATTATGAATTAGCACAACTGTGCTGGAAAAAAAATTGGAATTATTCAATGAATGTTACTGTACTGTTCATATCCTTTGACTCATAGATCCCACTACTAGGCATTGAGGAAGTTAATGACAAAAAGTTCTCAATAATCTTTAAGAATATAAAGGGGTCCTCAAATTGAAATATTTGAAAACTGATGCCCTAAAACAGGGGTGGGCAAACTTAATACCCAGCCCAGAAAGAAGGACAAATCCCACCACCTGTTAGACTGCCTTAGAGCTACACACGGTTTTTACATTTTAAAATAAAGTTGTATTGGATTTTAAAATGTAAAAACCCAGGTGGTTAGCAGGATTTGGGCCTTGGGCTAGGGGCCGTAGATTGTGCACTCTTGCCCTAAAATATTAGAATTAATAGTTCTATATGTTACCAACTAGATTGAGATGTTGTGTATAGCCTAATGGATAGACTACTGGACTTGGAGTCAAGAAGTCCTAAATTCAAATTCTGTTGCAGACCTGGATTCCATGTTGCCCTGCGCAAGTCACTTAACCTTTTCCAGCTTCAGTTTCCTTATCTGCAGCAATAATAGCATCTACCTCACAAGACTAGGGTGAGGCTTAAATGGGATAATGTATTTAAAGCACCTTCCATAACTTAGAGTAACATAAATCAGCTATTACTAGTAAGGTAGTAGTAATAATAATATTATCTCTGTCTCTTCCTGAATCTGAGCATATTTTGAAAAATCATATGTGGTCTTTAATAAATATCTTGAATGAATAAATGAATTCATCATATCAGGACTTTTCCCTTAGCATAGGGGACTGAAAACTGAAATCATAATTGCCAAGTAGGAGTTGATACTTTTCTGAGTGCAGTTAATAATGCCCATCATTTTTTTGTTTCAGATTCAGGTCGTGACTTCACTCTCCACTCGTGAAAGTAGAAAATGATGAGTGATGCCAGCGATATGCTGGCAGCTGCTTTGGAGCAGATGGATGGTATTATAGCAGGTAAGATCAGTCTCCAGCTTCTAAAATCCAGATTCAGTGATTAATTGATCCTGTGAAGGAGGAGATCATGTTGGTTTGATCAATTTCATCACAATCTCATAGTAGCGGATCTTGGACATATCACCTCCCCTTGCTAAATCTTAGTTTTCCTATATACATATACACACATACATACACACATATGTGCATGTATGTGTGCATGTATGTGTGTGTGTATTTGGAAAATATCAGTTCCCATCTTGTTCCAAATACAATAATTGACTGATGGACCACTGAAATGTAGTATCAGATTGTGGGTACCACATTTTAAGAGGGATTTTGACAGATTGGAAGAAGTTCTTGGAGGAAGGTGTCACAATGGTGAGATGCCTAAGAGAGCCATGCACTATGAGAAACAGTTCAAAGAAATGGGAGTGTTTGGTCTATAGAAGAGAAGACTTGGGAGAAAGAAGGGATGTGATAACTACCTTTGAACATTTGAAGCCCTGTCATATGGAAGGAGGACTTAGTCATTCTAGACCAGAGCAATAATTGGTTCTTGGACTTTTTGGTTAGTCTCAGGGCCCCTCTACAGTCTTTAAAATTATTGAGCATCTCTGCTACCCAATGAGTTTTGTTTATGTGGGCTATTTTTGTCAATAGTTTTCTCATTAGAGAAAAAAATTAAAATGTATTGTGTACTGTATAAATTATAATAATGATAGTTTTGACCTCAGCAACTCCCAAGAGTTCCCAAGATTTTTGAGAATCACTGTATCAGAGGCTAGTTCTAGAATCAGTAGAAGAAAATTAAGAGAGGAGAGATTTCAGATCAAATATAACAATAATCACTCACATTTCTCTAATGTTTTTAAGTTTTTTTTGCAAAACTGCATTCTCACAGTCCTGTAAAGCAGGCAGTATGAGCATTATTTTTTTACAGATGAAAAACCGAAAGCTTCAGTCCCTGGCCCTGGGTCTTAGAGGTAGCTATTGTTCAAGCTGGAATACAAATTCAGTTCTTCTAACCCCTAAGACCAGTATTCCTTCTATTACATCATATTTCCCCCAAGTTCAGTTGGACTTCTTTATGGAATCTCTGTTCTATAATTGTGGTATCTCTCTTTGGGGCTGTTTTGCCTCAGAAGTTATTTAGTGATGTTACCACTCCGATACTGTACATATTTTCCCCCCAGAGCATGCCAAATGTCCTTGCTTCATTAAATTTATTCCTTCTGGTATATCTGGGTCAGAGAATGTGTATATTCCACAGCATCTCCAATCCAGGCCAGGCCTTCACTTTTCTTACTCTCTACTAGTGAGGAAACAATATAGAAATTCATTACCTCAGGGTAAATATTTTGGTGGTAAGCTTTGAGCTCTGCACATTCTCTAAGTAAACTATATCCAGAGTTGCCCCCTCATCTGCTAGTTTAATGATCCTGTCAAAAAAAAGAAATCAGATCAGTTTGGCAAGGCTTGTTCTCTATAAAGTTATGTTGCTTGTGTGGAATTACTGCTTTCCTGTCTAGATACCCAGCAATCATCTCTTTATTGATTGATCTGATCTAGAATTCAACCAAGAATTGAAGTTAAACTCACTATCCTAAATTCTGCAGGGTCTGTTTTCTAAACTTTTTTAGGTTAGGAGGGCTACCTTGGGGCAACGTTTGCCAGTCTCCAGTCTTATGAACCATTGTTTTGGAGGATAGTTCTAGTTTTCATGATCTTTCAAATATTACTGACAGTAGTATAGCTTTCTTATTTGTCAATTTTTTTATTTTTAGAGCCTGAGGATAGAGTTCATCTGGGCCAGGTGATTTGAATTCATCAAGGGCAATTAGTTCTCTTATTTTCTCCTTATTAATCATAAGTGTCAGCTCAATGTTAGCAATTTTATAAACAAATTAGCTAGGTGGGATTTTTAGGAAGGTTGATATTTACTCGATATGAGGAAAAATTTCCCAACAATTAATGTTTATTGGAGCTATAGTGCAATGGACTCTCCTGTAAATGCCCCTTCAGTGAAAGTACTCAAGTAAAGACTCAATAACTACTTATTGGGCCTGTGGTTTGGAGATTTCTATATTAGATTGGGAATAGATAGATGATAGATAGATGATCAATGACAGATAGATGAACTCTGAAGTCTCTTCCAGCTGACATTTTCATCGTCTTGTTAGAAATTTGTTATTTGTTATTTGCTAAAATCCCTGTATTGACACCATGGTGGTATTTATAAGATATAATCGTTTTGGCCCATGAGTTTCTCAACAACTCTGATAAAATAGTTTCCTATCAAGGCCATAAGTATAGCTTTTCTTTTGGTTTTATAAGAGCTGGATTAATGTAAACTTTATTACTTTTATTTCACTTTTTCTAGGTTCTAAGGCCCTGGAATATTCCAATGGGATTTTTGATTGTCAATCTCCAACCTCCCCATTCATGGGGAGCTTGCGAGCCTTGCATCTGGTAGAAGATCTTCGTGGCTTATTAGAGATGATGGAAACAGATGAGAAGGAAGGGTTGAGATGTCAAGTCCCTGACTCAACAGCAGAAACTCTGATTGAATGGCTTCAGAGTCAAATGGTGGGATACTTTTATTTTTAAAATTTGGAATCTTTTATGACAGCAGTAATGGGAAAGTTGGCTGATTTCATTTTGAAATTTTCAGAGACCTTTGTTTTACAACCTCCCTATGCTTTTTTCCCACCACTTAGCAGACTCTCTGAGTCTCTCTTACCTATAATAATTTCATCGTTGTAATAGCTGCATTTCACTAATATCACCAAGCCATTAGATCTCATATATTAAATGCCAGTGACCAGACTCTATCAGAGTGGTTAAATAGCTTTTTTTCTTTGTTTTAACTTATAAATCTTGAGGAACAAATAGTTCCCTGAGGGTAGGAAATCCCATCTTATGCTTGTTTCTCCTTTATAAGTATTGTTCATTAAATTATTTGTCGATTGGTTATATCAAAGACTATTTGTTAGGTCCATTAACAATCTGAAGCATGAAATGAGTACATGTTTTTTAATCAATATTTTTTATGTTATTTAAATGCCATGAGAATTATTACAATTATGAGCTAAATATTACTGTACTTGGAGTTGAACTAAGTCACTATTTTCCAACATTTTACACAGCAGACCAGCAAAATGTCTTAGTTCCTTGTGAACTTTCTCACTTTTGACTCAGTTACCCTTAGCAACTTAAGAGGTAGGGTTGAGAAGTGAGGAAAAGAGAAAGCCAGCTGGGAGACATAGGACTCATGAAGAAGAAAGAGATAGGAATCCATTTTATAACTATACAGTATTTGAGAAGGTAAGGAATTTTGAGAGTGAAAGATTTGGGAATAAGTAAAAATTTGCTCTAAGGCAGTATATGTTAGAAGATTCATGGTCAGGAAACACCGAATTGGAAATGTTTCTTCTACTGATGGTTTTAGTGTACAAAGGTTATTTCTAAGCACCAATGCCATGTATCAGTGAACCTAAGGTCTGAATGTTTATCAAACATCTAAGTTGCAAAGAACCCAGGAGAAACATAAATCAAAATAGAAAAGATATGTGGCATTTACTTTTTTTGGCATGATAAAACTTCCTAAAAGATTTGATTTTTAAGTATCAATAAGATAAAGGTACTGGAGGCTACAGCCTTTCTGATGCAGCTAAAACAGGAAGTGGCATGGTGGATCTGGCTAATTACTACATTTGCACATCAGCATAAGACAGGAAATCCATATGGTCACATTGCAATGACATGTCAACCTGGCCATGAGTCAGTTTTGCTCCTATTCCCCACTAATTCAGTGATCTCACTGAGGCTATGGGCTTCAGCAGGACTAACAGTTCTTGAGATGATGATATTTACAGGAAATATAACTAAAATTGTCTACGGAATTGGAAGTTTCCATTTCACCCTCAGGTTTTAAAAAAA
>CM053623.1:223810533-223828066 GCA_028646595.1 Phalanger gymnotis
TGTTGTCTTTGCTCTTTGTGGGTTGAGAGGTCTGGTAACTGCTGCAGCTCACTGATTCAGGATGCTAAGGCATGCTCCGCCCGACTCCTGGTCTGTTCCATCTGCGCTGCCCACGCTGGGCTCTGCTCCTCTCAGCTCCGCTCCCTGCTCCGTTCGGGATAGACCTTACCCAGAGACCATCCAGGCTGTCCTGGGCTGGATCCCTGCTTCCCTCTGCCACTTTTTGGGTTCTGCAGTTCTAGAATTGGTTCAAAGCCATTTTTTATAGGTTTTTGGAGTGACTTGGTGGGGGGGCTCATGCCATTCCCTGCTTTCCAGCTGCCATCTTGGCTCCGCCCCCCCCTTTTAATATCTTTGGGGTACAGAACTATTAGTGGTTGGTTGATTGGTTGGTTGGTTGGTTGTTGTCCTTTGTTCTTGAAGAGGACCAAAATGAAACCACTATGCTAGAATCAAGTTTCATTATGTCTGACTGTGGCTGATCACACCAATACAAGCTCAGAATACTCTACCATAGGTTGGACACAAATAGACCATGTGAACATTTGGGGTGGATATTCTAAATTTGTGCATCCTGCATTTCCTTTGGGATGTTTTAATTCTGCTTTGCTCATAGAGCATAGCACCTTCTCTAATGTGGGAGTGCCATGCTGAAGGGTCCTGTGCCAGCGTCTCCCATGTCACACAACCCATTCCAAAGCTCTTGAGAAATCTTGAGTGTCCTTGTATCACTTCTTCTGACCACCATGTGAATGCTTGCCCTGTGTGATTTCTCCATAAAATGGTCTTTTTGGCAAGAATACTTTTGTCATTCAAACAGCTTGGCCAGTAAAGGACCTCAAGAGTCTTGTACCTTATCTATCTTGCCAGGTGATCTTCAGAATCTTCCTAAGACAATTCAAATGTAAGTGATTCAGTTTCCTGGCGTGGTGTTGGTAGACTGTCTAGGTTTCACAGTATACAACAATGAGGTCAGCACAACAGCTCTATAGACCTTCAGTTTGGTAATCAGTCTAATACCTGTTCTCTGCCATACTTTCCTTCGGAGCCTCCCAAACACTGAGTTAGCTCTGGCAATGCATGTGTCAACCTCATTATCAATGTGCACATCCCCAGAAAGTATACTAACAAGGTAAGCAAACTTATCCACAGCATTCAAAACTTTAGATTTGCTGTGACTGATGGTTCCATGAATGGATGGCGTGGTGGTGGCTGATTAGCACAAGTAGCAGAGAAGTGATCCATACTTCGTTGCGTCTCATCTTCAGAGGCTGCATTGAGTGCACAATCAACTGCAAACAGAAAATTATGCACCAACCTCCATCCATTTTGGTCTTGGCTTGTAGCCTTTTCAAGTTGAAGAATTTAGTGGTGTGGCTGCCATTGATGCCATGTTTATCCTCGCTGAAAGTATTTGACAACATTGGTGAAAAATATCATGCTAAAAAGTGTGAGAGCAAGCACACCGCCTTGTTTCACTCTGTTGGTGCCTGGGAAGGTACGAGAGCATTGTCCATTATTTAGAACTCGGGCAAGCATTCCACCATGAAATTGATGCACAATGCTGATGAACTTCTCTGGGCAACCAAATTGTGACATAATTTTTCATAAACTCTCATGGCTAACAGTATCAAAGCCCATACATCTATAAATATGGTGTAAAGACCTCTGTTTTGCTTCTGGCATTTCTCCTGGAGTTGTTGGGCAGCAAACACTATATCAACTGTTCCTCAGCCCTTTCTGAAGCCACACTGGCTCTCAGGTAGATGACCATCTTCCAGGTGAAGGATCAGTCTCTTAAGGCGGACTCTGGCAAGAATCTTGCCAGCAGTAACTAAGAGAGAGGCGCTGCTGTGATTGTCACAGGACAATCTATTTCCTTTACCTTTATAGAGGTGGACAATGGAGATATCCTTGAACTTCTGGGGGACAACCTCCTCTTGTAATATAACCTGGAAAATTTCAGTCAGCTTTTGTATGAGTAATGGACCCCCTACCTTGTAAATCTCAGCTGGAATAGAATCAGCACCAGGTGCTTTGCCACAGGAAAGGAGCCTAATGGCGTTCAAAACCTCTTCTTCAGTTGGAATTTCAGCTAAGGAGAGTTTGACTTCAACTTGAGGTAAATGGTCAGTGGCCTCAGCATTGATTGATGATGATCTGTTGAGAACACTATGGAAGTGTTCAGGCCATCTTTCTAAGACCATGTCCTTGTCACTAATCAATGTGGCTCAGGCAGCACTGAGTGGTTGAGATGCACCAAAGGTCTTTGACCCATAAATAGTCTTCAGGGCATCATAAAAGCACTTTAGATTATTGCTGTCAGCATAAAACTCAATTTCATCTGTCTTCTTACAGAGCCAAGAATCCTCATTCTCTCTAAACTTTGCTTATACTTTTCTTTTGATGGAATTGCATGCTGCCTTTTTAGAGATGGATGAACTATCCTTGATGGTAAATCCTGTGGAGTTTTCATTTTTCATTTAGCAGCTTCTGAATTTCTCCATTATTTTCATCAAACCAGTCCTGGTGTTTATGAGTGTTCTGACCCACACGAGCAAATGTAGTGCTATATACCAAGTCTCTAAAAGCTGCCTACTCCTTTTCTGCTCACTGTTGCCAACTGTGTGTTGGCTCAACTTTTCCTTCAAGTTAACAACAAACTGTTCCCACTCAGAGAAGAGCTCTAATTTATTTTCATTAATTCTTCTGGAAGTAATTTTTCTTTGGGGGTGCCTCTTTTGTTCAATGTGAATATTTAGCTTAGAGAGGATAAGTCCATGATCATTCCAGCACTCTGCACTACACACTGCCTTTGTTATTATCACATCCTGTCTGCCTCTTCTCCTTAAAATCACATAATCTATTAAATGCTAGTGTTTGCTTCAAGGATGCATAAATGAAGCTTTATTTGGTTTAGGTAAAAGGAAGACAGTGTTGGTGATGCACAAGTCTTCAGTAGTAAGTGACCACTGCTGGTGCTGTTTCCAACTCCATTCCTTGCTAGGACTCCCTTCCATGTCTGGTACTCTGAGCTTGCTCTAGCATTAAAGTCACCAGAAGTATAAGCTTGTCCTCTTTTGGCACATTGATGATGAGAGTCTCCAGGTCTTCACAAAATTTTTCTTTGACCTCATCAAGGTTCATCATGGTGGGAGCAAAGGCACTGATGATGGTGGTGTGATTCCTGCAAGTGGCAATTGCATTGCGAGCCTGTCACTCCTTTTGGCAGGCATACAAGCTTGTTGACTAGATTAGTTTTGATTGCAAAACATACGCCGGCTTCACGGCATTCCCCTTCACTGTGGGCTCTCCAGAAAAAACATGTATCCAGCACCAACTTCAGTAAGCTGGCCTTCATTTGCCTGCCTTGTTTCACTCAAGGCTGCTATTTGGATATGATACCTACTGAGTTCTCTTGCAACAAGAGCTCTTCCTCTTTCAGGTCTACTGGATTTTATGTTATATATAAGTGTGCACAGATTCCATGTGCCGATGGTGAGTAGAATCATCTTTGCAGATGTTTCTGCACATTTTCTTGTATTTTAACTGCAGAGTGGGATTCCTTGCCTGCCTCAGTAATCAGGCCAGGTCTGGGTAAGTAGACAATTTTTAGGGCACCTTTTTTAGCCCCTTCCTCACACTTGGAGGTGAGCAGTGCGATCCTTAAAAGGCTGCTCAGACATCCAGGGGGCTGTCAAATTCCACTGCTGCTCTCAGTGAGAAATGACCTTAGGGTCTGGGCCACCTGTATGCAGGATTGTAACTACAGCTCCCAGTGTATCTGTACCTGGTGCTTCATCACTTGCCTATCACCACAGAACTTTGAGATACATATAATGCTAAAATGGTATAAATGATGTCTTTTGATTCGTGTATAAATTGGATTGAAGTGAGGCAGAGTCGCACAAAGTCGTTGGCCTCACTCTCCTCTAGTTTCATCACAGTCCAGTGGTAGGACAGAATCAGGAGAACTGGTGATGGCTCAAGATACAGTGGGTCACCTTGGCATCTTTGATGTCTAACCAAGGTGCCTGCTTCAGCTGCCTTCATGGCCATTGGAACAAATTGTTCTCATCTGCCTATTGTACCAGGGGAAGTATTCATATGCTGGCAGTAGACACCCCCCTAACTTGCCAATGAGTTGGAGACCCCTTGGTTACTCTCAACCTGGTTTAGCTCGTCTACCAAAACAGTTTACCAGGTGTGGGCACTGTGCATGCTACAGCTTCATGGAGCCACAATTGAGAGTTGGATAGAATAGGTGGACACCAAAAGTAGAAAGCAGCCCTGAAAAGGGCTCGGCAGCCATCACATCAGAGGTACCAGTCCTCCCTGAACATACCCTACATCCTTATTAGTGGTATTACTGGATCAAAGCATATGCAGACCTTTGGGTGTAATTTCAAATTGCTCTCCAGAATGGTTGGATCCATTTACAACTCCACTAACAGTGCATTAGTATCCCAATTTCCCACATGCCCTCTAACATTTATTATTTTTCTTTTGTCATATTAGCCATTCTGATAGGTGTGAGGTAGTACTTCAAAGTGGTTTTAATTTGCATGTCTGTAATCAGTAGTGATTCAGAGCATTTTTTTCCACATAACTATAGCTTTGATTTCCTTCTCTGAAAACTGCCTATCAATATTCTTTGACCACTTCTCAATTGGAGAATGAGTTGTTTCTCATAAATTTGTTTTGGTTCTCCATATATTTGAGAGATGAAGTCATAGATCTGCTTACTTCGTTTTTCATTAGTCCATACAAGTCCTTCCATGCTTCTTTGTATTCATTACATTCACAGTTTCCTACAGTACAGTAATATTTCATTCCATTCATATGCCATAATTTGTTTAGCTATTCCTCAAATCACTGGGCATCTACTTTGTTTTCACTTCTTTACTACCAAAAAAGTGCTGGTATCAATATTTTTAGTGTAAATAGAGACTTTCTTCTTATAAACGAATGTCCTCTTTGGTATATTAACCTAATAGCAGAATCTCTGGATATGGACACTTTACTCACTTATTGTAGTAGTTATAAAGTGAATATAACATCGGATAACATGATGGAAGTATGTAGTAATAATGTCAAATACTTACCTTTTCTCAGCATTCAGGCCACTCTGCTGGGGCAAGCTTTTTCCCATCCTTGCTCCATTGTCTGTGTTTCAGGAAGCAGCCCTGGATAATATGAATAACCTATCAGGAGAAGATGGGATACAAAAAGATGCTAGGATGAAGAGCAGAGACACCCTTCTAAACCCTCACATCCATTGGGAAATGCAGATAGGAACACAAAAAGTACTCTCCAGATATTAGGGGAGAGAGGAGGCAATACGCCAGAGTGGGACTGAATTCGGAGACTCGCTTGCTTTAGTGCAAGACGAAGTTCTTATTGCCCTCAGAGGTTTTACTGCACGATGGCCAGGGTAGTGTGGCCACATACAGAATATAGCTTAAGATTAAGAGAGATGTGGACTTGGGGGAGTTTTGTTTCTTTTTGAGCTAGAGAGGGGTGGGGCGTGGGGGGGAGGCAGGCAACCTGGTAAAGTCGATAGACAGCTAGCCTTAGAATTTGGAAATCGGATTCAAGTTTTGATTGACTGATAATGACTGTGTTACTTAGCTAATCATTTCACTTCTCAGTACTCTTATGTCACTCTTAAGACTGTAAGCTGTTAAGCAAGTGATGCTGTACTCCTTTCAACTTCTCTATCAAGCCCCAATGCTAGGAATTTCCTATCCCGGAGTTCACTGCTATAGGAAAGTGGACAGCAAATGAAGCAAGACATTTCCTAATTTCCTACTCCATTGTACTTTTTAGTCATGTCCCACCCAGGAACCCTTTCATCCTTCAAGTTCACAGTACATTTAGAACTCATACCTCAGCAGTGGCAAGCAAGGCCCCTCTAGTTGGAGAGCAGAGCCGAGGTCTTCCTGGAACCCCATTTTCATGAGATTGCCCAGACCAGCTGTCTCTTCATTTCCTACCTGGCTGTACTCCTTTCCACTTCTCAGTCATGCCCCAATGCTGTGTACCTCCCCAGCTTTTTTTTTTTTTTTATGTTCACCATTAGATTATAAGCTCTTTGAGGGTAGGGACTACCTTTCTTTTTTGTATTTGTATCCTCGGCGTTTTGCATAATGCCTGGCAAATAGTAGGTATCTAATGTTTATTGATAGACTGTTTTCTTTGGTGCATTTCTTTCAACTATTTCAGTGACCCTCTTTTCTTTCTTTCTCTTTTTGTAATAGTATCATTACTTTCCCCTTCCCATCAAGTCTTCCTCATTAAAAAGACACTTTCAGCCATTCTCAAAGTTGGAATGTCTTTTTAATAATTTCCTTCAGTCAGAATGAAAGATTTCTGTTTTTAATAGCATTTCCATGCCTCATTTAAAAAAAAAAAACCCCAAACCCAAACTCCACACAGTGTAGTGTGTCTATTCAGAAAGTGTGATTCATGTATTTTGGTTTTTTTTTAAGCGGGGCAATTAATACTTGTAATTAAAACTAATCATGCACAGCTATATTTAACAAATCTGGGCATTTTCTCAAGTTAAAAACTTATGTTAAATAATTTGCTTCTTTTTCCAAGGGCAAGTCCCAAGAGAGACATTTCTCATTTTCATGGAAACCCCTAGAGATAATACTCATTCAGACCATTCCAGGAAACTGCTGAGAATTCAGATAATGTAATTCAGGCCATTACATTTTTTTACAAAGGACAAAATTAAGTTGCAATAACAAAGGGAGTGTACTGACAAGTAGTACTGATAATTTGATCTCCACGTACTTACCATATATTTACTAAATTAGGGCCTGTCTCTTTGTGAGCTCTTGTCAGTTACAATGTAATACATTACATTACATTTTAGAAGGAAATATCCTTAATTCATGTAATGATATAGACAAAAATCTTGGTAAATGTTTTAAAATAATATGTAAAGTATTTCATACTCATAATATATATTCAAGACCTCAGAATTTTCCTTGTCACAAACTTTGCTCATATTTATAAAAATAGGGAGGGTAACATGTATAATAGTATAACTCTTTTCATGGGACCTCCCCTTAGCAATATTTTATTTTGTTTCTGTTGGTCATAAAGCTTGATCTGTTTTGTCCTGTTTAACTTTTTTGGTGGGGAAGGCAGTAGGGGAGGGCAGCTAGATGGCACAGTGGATCGGGTGCCGGACCTGAAGGCAAGAAGAGCTCAGTTCTAACCCTGCCCACACTTCTCTGTGACTCTGGGCAAGTCACTTAACCCTGTTTGCCTCAGTTCCTCATCTGTAAAATGAGCTGGAGAAGGAAATAGCAAATGAATCACTGACAAGAAATTCCCAAACAAGGTCACAAAGAGTTGGCTGTGACTGAACAAAATTTAGGTTTTTTTTTATTTATTCTCCAAAGGATTGCACTGGCTGCACCCACCAGTTCCAGTCCTTAGGACTTCAACTAGCCTCCTTGATGTGAATGGAATTGTGTCTAAGTGGAGTTTAAGATGGCATGTATTCAGGAGATGGAGAATGCTACTTGAGTTCATGTGCTGTATGAAAAAATGGCATGTATCATGTTGTATTTGGAAATGTGTGGAATAGTGGATAGAGGGCCAGACTTATAATCAGGAAAATCTGGATTTAAGTTCTGTTTCTAACACAGATTGGCTGGGTGCCTGTGGGTAAATCACTTAAAAACTTTAAATGTCCTGGCAATTTAAGGCACTAGGCTGTTCTCTAAGAGTATAAATTGTAGAAGAATTGCTGTTCCACATAAGTAGGGGCAATTTCCACAATGGGAATTCCTTCTCTTGAAAAATTGAGACCCAGATACCCCCTCCTCACTCCAAATTTGAAAAAGTATTAATGATGTTTATTCATTTTCATGAGCTCCAGTTATGTATAGTTGAAAACTATAATTGTCTCCACAAAAATTGCATTTTTTGAACACAGGTTAATTATTAACATGTTTTCTGAGCACCTTCAATTCTCATGATTCTGTACTAAACATGATTTAGATTTCATTATTAACAAGATATAAACAATGAAAAGCATAAACTGTGCTAGGCAAGGACAATGATGACTTATTGGCAATATTTGCTGCTAGAATTCAGAGGAAGAAGGGTGCTGAGACTGATGGGGAAATGTTCATTGGAAGGCTTAATGAGGAAGGAGTTAAGTTGAGCCTTGATGGTGGATGATATTTTGATTATCAGATGATATTTAATGGCCTGTGGGTGCCACCCATCCTTTTCCTAAGGAAAAATTTCAGAGGACTGAATGTGAAAACGAAAATGGTATGACGGCTACCATTTAGATAGACACAGCCTCAGTACAAAAAACACACTGTTTTTAGAGATGACGGTTCAAATCTTACCTTTTGCAAAAGGCCTTTCCCAGTTGTCCCCATTCTCATCCCACCCTAGGTGCTAGTGCTTTCCCACTGAGATTACCATCCCAAATCTTTTAAGTTTCCCAGCCTAATTGAAGCTTGCCAAATACAATTCAGTATGATAATGGACCCAATAATATAAAGATTTGAAATCTCCCAACATTTAACAGAAACTAATCTGCCGGTGCTTATTTTATCTCCAAACTTCTATTTCCATACTCCATATTATAGAGAAAGAAAAGAGGGGAGAGGAAAAGAGAAGGCAGGGGAGGGGTATAATATATATGGTTATTTGAATGTTGTCTCCCCCATTGACTATAAGCTTCATGAGAGTAGGAACTGCCTTTCTTTGTATCCCTGGTACTTAGCACAGTGCCAGGAACATAACAAGGTATCAGTAAGTGCTTGTTGACTAACTGATGCAGAAGATACTCCCTTAGGTATGGAATAAATCTGCATATAGATCTAGAAGAATAGTAGCATTCCCTGTAAGTAATGATCAATAGCAAGAAACAGTTCCCATTGGTCAGATTTTTCTGCTTTAGTAGAAGCTGTTTACACTGGTGGGGAAAAAAAAAGTTAAATCCTTGACATGTTTATTCATGCCAGCAGAAGCTATTTTGAAATTGAGGGTGTTATGAATCAACTTACACTCTCGTTTATAATATTTTGAGTAATGCCAGTAGCAACTGTGTTACGTTTGATTTGAGGTCTGGTTATTCACACTGTGCCAGTTTTGAAGGGTCGTCTTCTCATCTAATTATTTTCTCTTTCAGACTAATGGACGTATATCTGGAAATGGAGATGTATATCAAGAAAGGCTAGCACGTTTAGAAAATGATAAAGAATCTCTGGTTCTCCAGGTAGTCATTTTATGTTAAACTTTTCTTTTACTATATTCACAAAGATTTCATTTAATTTAGTAGCAAGGCAGTTTTCTAGTTTATATTTACCATATGTATGCTTATGCGAGTGTGTTTATCACATGCATTATATAGCATGTATGTACATATATATCGCACATTTGTGTGTGTGGGTGTGTGTGGGTGTGTGTGGTATTGTGAGCCAAGTGGATTTAAATCCTATTATTTGATATATGAAATTAAGAATAAATTCATAGTACCTTCGTTGAACTTTTAGGATGAAAACTGAATGCTCAAGCTGTTTAATTGTGCTCTAAAAAACATACATCTAAAAACATTATGGTCTTTCATTCCATAAAATCTTTTGAGATCTGAGTGGCTATAAATTTATTTGACTAGATTTTTCCCTTTTAATTAAGTCACAAAAGCTACTTTTCTATTCCACTCTTGCCAAAGGATAATTCATATAAAGGCTCTATAAAATAATTATCAGGTCTCATCTAGAAATTGTTGCACATAAATCATTGTAATAGCTTCCTCTATATTTTAATGGTGACCCTTTGGACTTCTTCAGAATAAAAGGATTAACAAAAGGAAGAGAATGTGTAAGTGTAGGTGATGTATACTGTTCATATAATAATGTTGAATAAATGATATGTCTCTGGATTTTTTAACATAAGGAAATTTAGGAGTAGATGTGTGTTGTTATGAATTGAATTGAGAAATAGAAATGTATGATTCTTTTCCCCTTGTGTCTGTATTTTATACTTTTCAGGTAAGCGTGTTAACAGATCAAGTGGAAGCTCAGGGAGAAAAGATTCGTGATTTGGAGTTTTGTCTTGAAGAACACAGGGAGAAATTAAATGCTACAGAAGAAATGTTACAGCAGGTATGGAGAGAAAAGTACATGGTAGCAGAAGATTTTCTGCCAAGTATGGGGACAGCATAAATTTGCTGTATCATTGGGTCTGTCGTTGCACTGAATTCTATTTGGTATGTTTCGGTTTGCCCGGTAAATCTTAGGAAGAGATTTAGGATTGTGTGCTAGCCCATGATGGAATGAAGAAAGAGGATCTTGAAATAGAATTCTGTTTATATTTTGGAAAATTCTAATTTTCGCATATACTTTGTTTCCCAAATTTTCATATTATTTTCCTACATGGAGATTAAAAAAAGAACCCGTTATTTTTCTCTTGAGCATTGTCATCTGACAGATCTATGTTGCTTTGCCAGAGGTTAAACAATTGCAATCCTTCTTCAGAGAAGAACTTTAGTAGACTGAGCAGAGGGACAGGTTTGGGTCAGTCTTCAGCAGCAATCAAGGAAAAGAATCTCACATAGAAAGGACTCCAAGCCAGCTTTCTCCCACTTTTTCTTGCCATACCATTTATTTAGTCCTCAGTGGTAGAGCCTTACTTGCTGTGTTTTTTTTTAATGTCAAATCAGCCCTTATAGTAGGAAAGGAAGGATGCTTGGATTTTAGAAATATAGATAATCATTACCCAAAAAGTTGTCTTGATAGAGGTACCTAACTTTCATTGCCTTAGAAAAATGATTTATTTGGAGCCATTCTTGGGTATGCAGCATAGAACTAAATGTAATTATTTTAAGTGTTAAGATGTTTCTTTCTTTTATCAGGAACTTCTGAGTAGAACATCTCTAGAAACTCAGAAATTGGACCTCATGGCAGAAGTATCTAACTTAAAGCTAAAATTGACTTCTGTAGAAAAGGACAGATTAGACTATGAAGATAGGTTCAGAGACACAGAGGTGAGTATACCAATACAATTTATTACAAGTAAATTTTTCAACTCATTTTTTAAGTATCAATTTGGTCTTCAATTCTTTAAAAATAAAGTATTATCAATGTCTCATGGCAGTTTTCATTAGGACATTAATTTTTTAGTTATTCATTATTAGACACATCTGGAGTTTAGAGCATCTGTGGAATTTTTCAATAATCTCTTATATAACAGTGAACTAATTTACATTATTTTCTGAATAATGAGTATCAATTTTATTGTTTTACTAGTAGGTAGCTTTCAGATAAGAAGCAGAATGGAGTAGCAAGACCACCAAGTTCAAGTCTTGCCCCTGACACATACTACCTCTGTGACTGGGCAGCTCACTTAACCTCTCAGTGTCCCAGGTAGTTCTCTATGATTATAGATCATAGAAGGTTAGGGCTTTTTCTTTTTTTAAATTTTTCTTTTTTTTGTTTTGTTTGCATTAGTCAGAGGAATTGATTGGTTACTTGATCCCTCCAGCAAATAAATCACAGGTCCAAACTTCTTCCATTCCCCTTCTCCCTAATAAAAGCTCTCAGGTGCATTGTATATTTATTTTGGGAGTTTTTATATATGTATGCCATGTGTTGGTTGTGTAGTTTTAGAATAGCAGTGCTCTTAAGAGGTAATTTAATATAGCCTCTTACTTTTGGGTAGAAGCACACCTGAACCACTTTAGATAAGATTTTATTTTGAAATGATAAAAATTGGGTTGATTCCACAAGCTCCCTTAGTTATGAAATAGTCACCACAGGGATATATCTCCCTGTCATTTACATAGGTGTGAGATAAACAGGTGTTCCATCTTTTTTTTTTAATAGACTTCATTATCAATCTATAGCTTAGGAGCAAAATAAAACTCTACTGGAAGGACTGCCACAAAGAGAGTAGTTTAAATTCTCTTGCATCTCTGACCTTGCTTCTTTTCTCCATTTTTCTAATTTACCCTCTTTGGCTTATTTGTGTACATGACACCTTGAGGGAGGAAAGAACAAACTGGTTTATACCATGTTAGGGAACTAGGCATAGGAAAATAATTTAATGTCTATTTTCTCCCCCACCTCCACTTTAATTCTGATCTTAAGTAAATCCTTTACACTGCAATTTCCTACCTTTCCCCATTGCCATATCCTACTTGGAGATGGAAATCAACTGCTCAGCACGCTTTCTGTAAAACTGCTATCATCAATCAGAAAGCTATAAGATCATTCTATAGCTCTTTTAAGGGTTAAGTACTTCCATATCATTTAACTTTCCCCTTGGGATTTTACGTTAGAACCCTTTAGTCATTTTAGCTGCTCTGTCTTCAAATATAAATTCCATTCCTTCTTTGCCTATGAAAATACACGCCAGCAGCTGAGAACAGAGTCTATTCCTTTTTTCATCTTTGAGACCCTAAGTTCCTAGTATTATACCTTATTCAGAATAGGTATTTAATAAAAGGCCTGTTGAGTTGAGTTGAATCATCAGGCTGGTTCAGATTTTATTCCACTAGATCCCCCATTATCTTTTCTTTTCGGCCATATATATTATATCAACTTGATTTTCTAAAACAGAACTTGAAAAAAAGTCAAACCTCCTTCCAAATTCTTGCCTTCTCCTGGTCTTTCTAAATTGTTTCCAATTTTTTTTCCCCCTCTCATTTCTTTCAACCCCACTGTTATTACATAACTTAATAACAGAACTGAGCCAACAGATGGAGAAAGTAGAGGTGGAAGTAGCTCTCTTCTAGGAAAAGAGGTTACAGTAGGGGACCAAGAGGTGACCTTTTGCATTATGTACCACAACATTGGGCCAACTTAATCTTTATACATGACTACCACTAGATTTCCTGAGGTGCAAAATGGCTCTCTAACCAAATAGTCAAACTAAACTGCATTGAAAATGCTTTCATGTGTCCTGTAAAAAACTATTGCAACATTTACACTCCTTATTTGTTTGTACTTTTGGTTGAAATTCCATAACAGTTCTTCTCTTCTCCACTCACTTAACCTGTCCCTAGTCATATATGGCATATTCTTACCTGGAAAAGTTCTAATTAACCTAAACTTTCAAAATTCCTCAGTGAGGAATCATCATACAATTCTTACTTTAAAACATTTATAACATACTCATGCCTACAGTGGGGAGGTTATTATGTAATATAATATAATAAAATAAAATATACAATATAACATATCTTAATAATTTTAATAACATTTCTATCATGTTTTAAATATCCCAAAGTACATTTATCTACACATGAGCCCATTTGAGAAGAAAAAAAAATTTTCTAAATTGAAAGTCAAATTTGAAAAAACCTAAAATATTTCTTTTCCTATTTGTCTCTCCCACAATAGAAGCAAAATTTGTATTTGGAATTTTATGACTCTCAGAACAGTTTGCCCCTTGTGACCAACAGCTTGGGCTGAGGCAAGATAGAAAAAGCCGGTGCTGAGTTCTAATTTCTCCCACAATCTGTGAGCTTCTTTTGTTTTTATTATGCAGCTAATTTCTCTGAAGATTTTACTACTGAGTAAGGAAGAAATAGGAGCCTAAATATTTTCAAAAACCGTTAGAAAGTTTAGGTTGCATCAGAGGATTTTTTGCAATGTTTTTCCTAGGGTTGCTCTTTTCATTGGTCAATAGCTCCACCTGTTGGACAATAACATGGACAACAAAATTTTACATCTCTTGGGATCTTAAAATAGTGGAAAGGCTACTCTAACTTTCATTTCTTTGTTTTTAGGGAGGCAGTAGGTGAGCTTCCTTCAATAAATGAATCTTGAAGCAAACATTTATAAAGTGCTTGCTGTGAGTCAGTCTCTGTTGGGGGTGGGGGGAGGGATACAAAGACAGAACTAAAACAGCCTTTGTCCTCAGGGAACAAGCATTCCTTTGGAAAGTAGATTCTCTGTCCATGCAAACCACTTGCTCTTTCAGGTGCTCTTTTCAGAATGGAACCAAATATATTAGGACATATATATTGAGATTTACAGGTGCAACTGAAGCTTGGCCTCGATAGAGTAATTACTTGTTTAAAGACATATGATACCATACTACAAGTCATCTTTCCCGAATTATTTGACCTCTGGTAACTTTGTCAGAGCCTTTCTATTTCTAAGGGAGTTAGCAAAGGGAATGCCACAGAGAAATATAAATTTGGCATATTAATATATATGGAGAGGGTTTTTACGTATGTCAGGGTTTTTAGAGTAAATTTTTTAACTCATTAAGCACTGATACTATAAGAGGAGCAGTATGACCATAGTGTTGTACTCAGAATTATGCACTTTAGCTAACAGACTCAGAATTGATTTATTGTTCATTATTGTGTGTGACCCTGGGCAAGTCACCTAACATTTCTAGTGCCCAGACAACTTTCTGAGACTATAAGTTGCAAAAAAAGGTGCTGATGTGCATTGGCAGAGATGCTCCCTTACCAGGACCTTCCCTTGCTGATGAAATTCCAAGTCTAGCAAGATAGATTGATGGATAGATAGATGGATAGATAGGTAGAGAGAGAGATAGATAGTACTTTGAGCAATTAGCAAAAAAAAAAAAAGTCTCTTAAAATGTTTAGCAACAATAGTGATACAACCACTTAACAAGGATATGCACTGACAGGTACAGTTCTCCAGTTTATCCATTCCTAGGCCCAGAGAGATGCACCAAGACTTACTGAAAGTATAGCATACTTGGGAACCAGAATTCCATCCAATGGGGAGAGCTTTACCTCCTTTTTGGTATTGACTTAAGAGAGACTCTTCATATTACCAAAAGCAGGCCTTAGTGAATTTGCCAATCAGGAACAGAATAATATCTCATAATTCTATGTCTTTGTTCTGGGTCTCCATGACAAAGGGATATGCCTTGGATCACTCACACTAGTTAAGCCTTTGGGCTTATGGCCTGCACAAATTATGTGGCACCCATAGCATTCCATCCCTTGGTCTCAGTCCAAGTGTGGCCCCACAAGTACCAAGATCATATTATGAACCCAGTGGAAAATTACCTGGACCTCAGGTTTCAGGTACGAACAGGTGAAATGCCCTGGGGTATGTGCCCAGGGGTAGAAACATATAAAGCACTCTTAAAACAATCCCAGTAAAAACTCCAGCTACTCCCTGAAGTTAGAATAGTAGTAGTGTCACTAGAGTTACAAATTGGTTGGGAGAACCAGAAGTCAATAAAATGTAGCATTAAGCAGCCAACAGAAAACCAATTACCAAAACGAGGAGTGTGGGAGACAGGGGAGTCCTCTGTTCCAAAACATCTGCAAAACTATATCTGGAAATAGAAGGTAAGGATTTATAATGCTCATGCCTTAACAAGGACAATAGGAGTTAATATCTCCTTTCTCTTTTGTGCCACAAATTTAATGTTATCTGTTCCTTGATCTACTCTCTCCTTTGTAAGGACATGTACTCCTAAGTAGATGTAACCAAATTTTCTCGCCTGGATTGCAGTAATTTCCAAGTTTCTCTGGGGGTCCACTACTCACCTTTTAACTTTTATCTCTGGGTCACTCAAGCAAAACCTTCCCTGATTTTTCACTTCTTTCCCAGGTATGTCTGGGTCACTTTTACTTCTTCTGTACCATTAGGATCTGCTATCTCTCCCTCCACTTCAAAGCCCTCTTAAGTTTTCAGGGAAATGATTTACCCAAATCACATAAGGAGAAAAGTATGTTAAGGGGAACAGTTTCTATTTTTGAAAAGGCAAGGTCTCTCTTTATAGTGCTTTCCAGCTCCTAAGGAAAACAAGATATGGACAAAATTTTGTTTTCCTAAAATTATACTGGGATTGTGGCGATTGTTAATGCATTCTTAGCTGATTGTTTTCTCTGTCTTATTTCTCCCCACTCAAGTCCATCCTCCACTCAGCTGCCAAAAGGATCTTCCATAAGCTCCAGTCCGACCATGTTACCTTCCCCTTTACTCTGTAAACTCCAGTGGTTCTCTATTACCTCTAGGATCAAATAAAAAATAATCTTGTTTTGGCTTTTAAAGCCCTTCACAATTGTAAAGCCTTTTGCTTTTCCAGTCTTCTCACCCTGTTCCTTCTGCCATGTACTCTACAGTCCATGAACACTGACCTCCTTGCTTGTTCTCATAACATGCACCCTCTCTCATCTCCATGACTTTTTTCTGGCTATCCTCCATGCCTAGAATGCTCTCCCTTCTCACCTGGCTCCTGGCTTTGTGTGAGTCTCAGCTGAAATCTTACCATTTGCAAGAAGTCTTCCCCAGTTGCCCTCAATGTCTTGTGCCTTCCTTCTGAGATTACAAATTATTTCCCCCATATATAGCATAGTTGTTTGAATGTCGTCTCCCCTATTAGAATATGAGCACCTTGAGGGCAGAAACTGTTTTTGCCTTTCTTTATCTCCTCATTGCTTAGCATAGTGCCTGGCACATAGTAAGTGCTTAAAAAACAGTGATTGATTTGATCTGAAGACTCACATCCACGTCTTCATCCCTATGATGTATTAAGGACTGAGCCAGAGAATCATTTAGTAGATTGACAAGGACTTCAGTCCATTTGGCAAAAGTCAGAACCAACAAACAAGCAGGTCTTAGAAGTCGTTCTAGTGCTCAGCCTACTGGTTTGCTGCCTGAAGGTCAAAGGAAAATAAATGCAAGGTGATATTATGGGAACACAGTCTTATTTAGGTGAAATTCACCCCTTGATCATAAGAAACAGAATTAAGATGGCTGTAACAGAGGGGTATTAGTGTAACTGCAGTAGTCATAGCTGTAACATGCCAAGCAGTCGCAACAATATCATTCCCTGAGAAAAGGTCAGTGGTATTTGTCAGAGGATAACATGTACACTGTAAATATTCTTGAGCTGTGTGAATTCTGTGGGGAACGTGACAGCGCTGGTGGCGGCCTCAACAGTCAAAAGCAGTGGCTATCATCAGGACAAAAGGGATAAAATGATTCTGTGCCTAGCCGTACTTGGCATCCCTGCCTCCATGACCAGAGTAAAGTTGCTCCCAACGAGAGACAGAAATGGCATGGGTGAGTTTGTTCACAACATTATTTCATTCTGGGCACTGGTGAGAACTTCCATGGCCCATTAAAATGAACAAAGCTCTACCACTGATCCTGCAGACCGCATAGAAGGGCACTATTGACCCACTTCTCAAGCATTGAGTAAGGCCCATAGCAACAGTCCAGGAATCCCCATAAATGATTATTTGCTTGTCATAGGCCATCTGAGCAGCCCAAAGTTCAGCCCACCATGTGAATTGCCCTGGGGACCTCATCCCTTAGGGACTCACTGGAAATTGTGTTAAGCATGGTGGAAGATCAGCGTAGAATCGTAACATGCAGAGCTAGGTATCATGGTGGTTGTCTAAAATGTTCAAATCTTGGTCTTTCTATTTATAAATGAGGATAAGGACACCAGATAGGCAATATGGGTCTCCTAAAACCTGACAAGTTAACAAAGCATTCACCTACCTTATTGATTGGAAAACCCATTGACAGGCTTTTATCTC
>CM053623.1:223828566-223902478 GCA_028646595.1 Phalanger gymnotis
ATTCCATCCCTCACCACTACATCCCTCCAGGAGGGCAGGGGTTGTTTCTTTGTTTTTCGATCTTTACTCTCTTTCGCCTCCGATGCCCCGCCCAATCAAGATGCTTTAAGCAGTAGGGGCTTAATCAACGTTTGCTAAAGGTGTTAGCATGTGGAATGGTCTGCCAGTGCTCCCCTAATTGGGACTCTCTAAGCTTATGCTTGACGGCCTTTGGTGGGGGATACGAGGATGCTTGTTCGGCTAAGGGGTGGGCTGGATGGCCTCTGCTGTGCTTTCCAGTTCCTGAGGCTTGGAACCCTGAGAATGAATGAATGAATGAGGGGAGGTGCTGGCAGTGATTGACAGAAGCGCCCAAGAGAACTTCACAGCGTTCTTCGTTCTTCGACAGGCGGCGGGCGAGAGAGAGAGAGAGAGAGAGAGAGAGAGAGAGAGCTATTTGCTTCAGTTTTTCAATTGTAAAATGAGCTGGACAAGAAAATGACAAACCCTTCCAGCATTTTTGCCAAGACATTGTGGGTGTGACTGAAGCAATTATAACAAATAAAAGTCTATTAAGTGACTTTCCAAATGAAAATGAAGTGTTCTTGATAACTCTGGGTGTTGGGATGGAAAAAACAGTCATTCGCTAAGTCAGTAACACTGGAACAGCCGATATCCTTAAGCCCTACTACCATATCAAGGAGTGGGGAAGTGGTAGAGGTGACCACCTTCAGTTTCTTAGGCACCAACTCTCATTGGCCTTCCACATTGCAGTATTGGAAGGAGAGGAGATGCCTTTCGTATCTGCCATGAGGGTAGAAATTTCACATGGTGGTACTGTTTGATAATATTATGGAGTGAGATCATGGATCATTCTCCCATATTGTCTCAATTTAATCCCATGGCATGGCTCCCCTCAAACCTCTTACCTCTTTAAGGATTCCGTGGCTAATCTGAGTACAGTTCACAGGAATGATGGTCATCTGCCTTACTATATCCATCAGACCAATAAATGCTATATTATTTTCCTTCCTTTACTACTGATAATTACTAACCAAGGTGTCCCTCTTAGTGAAGTTCTATTTTAATTACCAGAACCATGATGACCACCTAATCAAGGTTTCTTCTATCCCCCTCTTATCAGACTAGGCTGCCTCAGAGGGCAGCACCTCTTGGGTCTTACTTTTTGTTCTTAATGATGAAAGACTAGGAGGAAATATTGATTTCCTATCCAGGAGTACCTCACAAAGAAAGGGATAATTACCCTTCACTTATCTTTTATATTTTATCCACTTTAATTTTATTAATAATTTGTGATAAGGGTTGGTAAGACATTTTTTAATTGAGGGAAAATAGGCTAATTAAGAAGGAAGATTTTCCATTTATTGTATAACTAGTATCATATTCAGTGCTGTAGAACAATTAAGAAACAGAACCGAAAACAACTTTGCCTTCTAATAGCAACTAGCATTCTAGAAACATACATTGCCTTACTTCAAAAGACTATACGGCAAGTACTATTCAAAAGATGGGAAAACCAGGGTTTTTTGGTGGGTTTTTTTTTTGTTTAATTTATTGATCTATTTTGTGAAATTTAAATAGATCAACAGTAGATACAATATGGTCTGATTCTCTGAGATCTCTCCCAGAAGGAGTACATGGGCTATGACCTGCACAAGGCTGAAATCAAGAAGCCATTAAAGTAGTTGTAATGCTTCACAAATAGATTCATTTAATTTTAACATAATTGAAGTATTTATAGTCATTTTATATTCTGTTTTGTGTTTCTCTTTTTGTTTTCTTGGACTTTCTTCCTCTTAATTTTCAAGCGACAGTGCAAAATTAATCACTTTTCCCTCCCTTCCTTCCTTCTTTTTTATCATAAACTTAATAACTGTCAATAAATAAAAGGATATGGTACAATGGAAAGAGGTCTAAATTTGGAAACAGAAGACCTAGGTTCAATCCTTGTTCTGTCATGTACTAGCAATGGGCAAATTATTTAACCTCTTTGGGCTTCAGTTTCTATTCATGTTAAATGATGGGGGATTGGTTGGAGTAGTTGACCTCTGAGGGTCCTTCCAACACTAAGTCTATATTCCTAGGTTTGTGCCTGGTGATAAGCACATATGACATGGGTCAAAATTTTAATACAAATCCTTTGCTTTTAACAAGGCAAAACCAAAATAATTAACAAATGCATTTGTTATTTGTCCTCTTCCTGAACTGCTTAAAGTTCTGCCACTTTTGGCTTTGCTTTTTCTTCCTTCTCTGATTGATGACTTTTGCTTTATTGCTTTTCCATAATTTTTTTTTTTTGTGTGTGTGTGATAGGGCCTAATGCAGGAAATTAATGATTTGCGATTAAGAGTTGGTGAAATGGACAGTGAAAGACTTCAATATGAGAAAAAGCTGAAATCCACCAAAGTAAGTGGCTCTTACTAGTTTTACACAGTCCTAAAATGTGTTAACCCAAACCTCATCTTTTCCCAATAATATAAAAACACGGATAATGAAGAATAATGTATATGAAAAAAAGAGTTCCCTGAAATGGGAACCTTCTAAAGTTCCCCCTGTGGCTCTTAAGGAAAACCAGAATCTGATTTATCATAGATATCTTAACTTGTCATTTCTCTGATTATCTAACCTCCTTGTAAACTGATTTCTCTTCTCTAGGCTATTTAGCTTTGTTTTTTTTTTCTATCTTTAGTTTTCTTTCACTGCTCTATCTCTGTTACCAGTCTTTAATGGCCAAACTTTCTAGCATGAAAATCAAGGTGGGGCAGATGCAGTATGAAAAGCAGCGGCTGGAACAAAAATGCCAGACATTAAAGGTGGAGTAGACAATGGATGGTTGGACATTTGTGTTTCCCCTTAAACTGTGTTTATGTCTCCATGTGACTGGCATGCTCTCTTAATGTGCATTAATTTTTCTTTGTGCCATGTAGCCTGATTATTTTTAAAGTCACAAACTACTTATGAAAATATGCTTAAGCATGATCATATCCTACCTTTTTCAGAAAATTTTTGAAAGAAAAATCAAAGCAACAACACACAAGTGAATAGAGTTGGGGGAGAGAAGAAGGAAGGAAGGAGGAAAATGAATTTGAAAGTAACTTTCTACTTGTTAGGTTGTTAAGCCATAAAATTTAACCTTCCAAAGAAGTTTGTTTCATCTTCACAGTAAACTATATTTGTTTCTGCCATCTGTGCAACTTGTTGAAAGAGGAAAAAAGAGGAAATTCAGTGAGGGAAATAGGTTAGATACTCTTGTTTTGACAAAATTATTTCATACCACAGAGAGAATGGCACTTTTTTTCTTTCCACTTTCTTTTAAACACTCTTTTTCTATGCTTCTGCTATTAACTTTAATGAAAATTAAAGAAAAAAAATTTAAATGGGGCCTTCTTAGAGGGGCCCAGAATATCTTCTTTATCTTGATTATATGAGGAGTGTTATATTACATATACACCTGCTAGGTACTCAAAAAAGGCAATATCCTATCAAGACGCTTTAGTCTTAAAGTGATGAAGATAAATATTATGTTTCTTAGTGTTCACAAGCTTCAGTTACTGAGTTTAAATCAACTCTCCCCCAAAAAAGAAACCACCCATCAATCTTAGAATTAATAGTTTAAAAGCTTTCCCCTAAAATGCTGTACAAAGAAAACAAACAATTGAAAAGCTTGAGAACTAACCACTTGCTAAGTGCTAGTTATTATTTTATCCTCTTTTTCTTTCTAAAAATGCATTTTATTGATATTTTTTGCCTTGCCTAAATTTCTTCCAGTATTCCTTTACCTTCTCCTCTCCCAACAGTTATCCCATATAATAAAGAATATTTTTCGTATCTTTTTTTTTCTTGAGGCAGGGAAAGCAGGGCAGTTAGGGTTAAGTGACTTGCCCAAGGTCACACAGCTAGTAAGTGTGTCAAGTGTCTGAGGCCGGCTTTGAACTCAGGTCCTCCTGACTCCAGGGCTGGTGCTCTACTCACTGCGCCACCTAGCTGCCCCAACAAAGAATATTTTTAAAAAGAGAAAGGAAAAGGGGAAGCAGAGGGGTGAAATCAGTAAAACTGATCAGTACATCAAAGTTTGAAGATATATACAATGTTCCATTCCCACTAATTATTGTTCTTATTATTATATTTTTTTCATTGTTACATTGGCTTTTATTCTTTTGCTTTGATTATGAGTGTTAATTGTTCTCATGTTCTGATGTGTGAAAGAGCTCTATTTCTGTATGATAAGTATGGATGTTACCTTGTTGTGATGAAATAGCACATACATTAGCATCTGTCCCTTCTATTTTGCCTTCCTGACTTAAAACATCGAATTCATTTATCTTTTTTGTTATCAAAAATCTTTTTTTTCCTTCTAAAAATAAACAAGCCTTTATCCAGTATAATATTCAAACTTTGGAGAGGCCTGACCTGTCACTTTCATTTTCTCCCTCTCCCATTTGGTAGCCTATTCCCTGACATCATTTGATAGAATTGTAGCTATATTATCTTTAATTGATCATGCTTTGATTGGCCTGTCTTCCATGCAATTGGCTGGTTTCTGAGATTTGACTGTAAATTCTTGAAAAGTTTTCATTTGAACATAATATTAAAACATATGTGACACATATTTTTAAAATAATTTCTAAGACAAATGCAAGTAAATAAATAAAATTCAATAACTTTAACCAAGTTGTTCTGTATTTTATTCAGGATGAACTTACATCTTTAAAAGAACAGCTGGAAGAAAAAGAATCTGAAGTAAAAAGATTGCAAGAAAAACTGGTTTGCAAAATGAAAGGCGAAGGAATTGAAGTGATCGATAGAGGTAAGAATGAGTACTTTTAAAACAGAGGCTAACAAAGACTTCCAGAGGTCATATAGTTCTGTCCTATTGTGAAATCCTCCAAGGTATATAGAGCCAGAGATGTGCCAGAAAATGTTTAACAACTGGCTCTTCATTTTAAAATAAAGTACACACAATATACTTAAGTTTAATCTGCATTATTAACATTTTCTCCATCAGTCTCTTAAGATTAGAAAATTGCCTACACACACACATACATGTGCGTGCGTGTGTGTGTGTGCGCGCGCAATGTTTATCCCAGTTCTAAGAGATGATCATGTCATAGAATCCCTTTCGTTATATAAATGAGCCAGAACTCTTGGTCCCAAGGCCAGTGGTCTTTTCACTGTGATACATTTGGATGGTATTTTGGCTGCAGCAGGGCTGAAGTGCTGGCATAGAACAGACCTGTGGGATAGAAGCAGTTAAGAAGTTAGTTTGATTGAATTCAGTGTCATGTGTTTGGTACTCCCTAGAAACTGGTAATGATCACAAAATAGAAAAGGCTAAAAATACAATTTCCTTATGACTTAAGCTAACTTCCAATCCACTGGGTTTTCCTGCACAGATGAAAACTGTAAAAAGAAGCTCAAAGAAAAAAGTAAGGTTTTTGGAATTTTTACATTCAACATTTGCCCTTTTCAGGAGTACAATCCATGTAACTTTGCATGCGTATTAAACTGTTGCTTTTACCAAACCTCTCAAATTGCTTCATCAATAAGCTTTCTGTGTCTTCATAGCAGTAAACAAATATACAAACCAGAGAATAGAGAATTGTTGTGCACATTCAAGCTCAGTTATTTTCTTCTGGCTCCAAGAGTGTATGATTCATAGTGAACCACCACCACAATAACTCATTTATAATAACACTTTAAGGTTTAAAAAATAGATTATTAGCTCTATTTATATACTGGAGGAAACTAAGGTCCAAAGACGTTTTCAGTTCTCAAGATCTGTCTCCTGACTCAAAACCCAGAACTCTTTCTGGTACTGGAACTCTCCTTTAGATAGCAAATTATATTTGACTTAAGAATTTTCTGAAAAAGAAAGATTTGTAAGCACCTCATATCCCCTTAACCTCATTAGTTCACAAGAGCAACATACTCCCTTCAGTAGTATTATGATCAAATGTATAAGGAAGGATACTTAGAATGCAGGCAGAATAATAAGTATAGGTCTAGGGACTGGATCACGCTAGACCTGGAATGTCATTGGTGTAGGGAACTCCCAGATGAATAACCTCCACTGATTCAGGTTGATACCTAGTCTTACAAGATTGCATAGAGCACTCAGAGGTTATATGAGTTATCTAAGGTCACATGGCCATTATGGGTCACAGGCAAGACTTGGACCTAGGCTACCCTGGCTTAGCCAGCTCTCCATTCATTACATCAAATTGCTTCAGGCAGAAACATATACTGGAAAAAATACTAAGATTATAATGAAGAAAACAGGATTCAGAGCCCAGCTCTGATACTTCCCCACTTTTGCTAAATCCTTCTCTGAGATTAAGTCTCCTTACCTATAAATGGGGCCAATAATACTTGCCCTTTCTGTTTCATATGAGAAGCACCATGGTATGGTGGTTAAAAGGATGATTATAGAGTTAGGAAAACTTGAGTTCAGGTTTTATCTCTGACACATATGTGCTGTGTGACCATGAACAAGCCACTTAACCTCTCAATTCCTCAGGTAACTGAGTTATACACCAGTTTCCAGTTGATATTGGTGGAGGGATTTTCTATGCTGGTACCAATAAAAGGTTAAGACCCTACCCATACCTCCCAAAAATTTACATCACTGGATTGTTATAGAAAAAAAGCACTTTGTAAACCTTGATATGCTACATATATATGAATTATTTTTGTGGTAAAATTGGGTAGAAATATGGTGTGCTGTAAGCATCTGTTCCATTTACTTTGATCCTTGTTTTTTAAAAACTGTTTAAATAGTCTGGAAGTTTATAGATGAAGCAAAGTATTTATTATCTCTTTCTATGGAACATTAATAATAGCTCACCTTTTTAAGAAGTCATCATTCAGCATGTGTGTTTATCTCAATACTCACCTCTACCACTGCACCAAGCTGTTGTCATTCATGTATTTTTAATGGTTATGACTAAACATTAGCTCTTACCTCACTCTGGACACAATCCATCACCTTCATCCATTGTGTGTTACAGATGGCTTTGCTTTCTGGGGGGAAAAAAAGAACAAGTTTGTTATTGTTGTTATAATTGAAATTTGTTTTCATTCTTCTGGGTAGGTTTTTGTAGCTCTCATGTTTTGGGAGAGGCAGCTGGGGAAGGGGAGGCAGAGGTGGTGAGGTATCAAAGCTGAACTTGTTTGTTTTTGACTTCAGATTTTGTTTACCATTTTGTGTGTGTGTGCGTGTATTTTAAGCTCCATTTTTGTAAGTAAAAGGAATCATTTAATAGGTTTGTATTAAAACATTTTAATCTGAAAACTGACTAAGTTGTATGTGTCCCATTTGTCAACAGTCCAACTATGTTATAGAGTGAGATCTAGACTGACTCTTGGGATATTGTATATTTCCAGATATTGAAGTACAGAAAATGAAAAAATCCATGGAGTCCCTGATGGCAGCAAATGAGGAAAAGGTAGATATGGACAAAATTAAATATTTGTTTGATGCCATTTGCATTGCAAATGCCTCCCTTTTCAGTCACAGTATTCTCTTATGCAAGTGGATGATAGGACATACTTGAAACCTAGTCAGAACTAGTGACTGTGACTCCTTCCCTCTCCATCAGAGTTTCTAGTTTCAGCTGTGGCTCTCTGATAAAGAAGAAGAGAGTGCCAGTTAAACTAACTTTTCTGAGTCAAACTTGGCAGTATCTCCAATGCAGAAAGATTTAAGTCATAAAAATCTACCTCTTATTGGAGTGGTTGAGCAAAAATAACATTTTAAAGTACAATATGGCCAGTATGCTACATTAGCATATTGTAAATAAGTATTCAGGTGGTTAGATCATGTTTTAGGCCTTGTTATGTTTATCTTATCTTTTCCTGATCTATTTGCTTTCTGATTCTTGTCTGTTCTTTCATTTTCCTCTTTAATTTGTCTCTTACTCCTTCATATTTCTTCTGATGTCCATTTTTCTTCCTCCTACTCTTCTGTTCCCCCCCTTAGTTATTTTTGCCCATTGACTGAATTCACACGCACATATAAACATGCATGCATGCATGCATACATACGTACACATACTTCTTTTGTGAAGATTTAATAAGCCTTTATTTAAAAGTATGAATAATTGTCCAAGTTCATTCCTTAAGTAGGGCTTTTGTACCATAAATACCCTTTCTCATAGTAACAAAATTGCCAATATTATTTTCTCATAGGATCGAAAAATTGAAGATCTTAGACAGTGTTTGAGCAGATACAAGAAAGTACAGGATATGGTTATACTGTCTCAAGGAAAAAAAGGTAGAGTATTTTCTAATGTGCTTAATCAAAGGTGTTTATTAGTATCTTATCTATGCATTTTACCTCAGTTTTTTGGATTGCCTATGCATCTAGTCCCTAGTTGAATACATTGGAGACTCCCTGTGATAGGGAGCACACTGCCTATCAAGATAGTTCATTATATTACTGGACAACTTAGAAAGCTCGTCTTCAAATTCATCCAAAATATGTTTCCATATAACTTCTATTCATTGTTTAATACGTGGGGAAGGAATGCTGAAACACTTTTTTAAAGTCATTTGACACCACTTTGGAACTTTAGTTTGAGTTCTTTCTCTGCTTTTAGGACTAGGCATACTACTCACAATGGATGTTTATTTTGCTTCAAAGGTTGTAAACTATTCCTTAATCACTTGATGATGGATTCATAGAATTAGAGAGCTATAAGATATGTAGTTCACCCCCCACCCCTGCCCAGTTTTTGGTGGATCCCCCAGTAGAGAACAGTACAATTGAGTCTTGAAATTTAAAACAGATTAATGAGGTTTACTTTTGCTATGAGATCACCCTGAATTTTTGTTTTCTAAATCCATTTCTTGAAAAAAAATTGGATAATGTTTATTATATGCAAGATGCAAACCCGAAAGAATATAAAGTATTCTGATAATCACAGAATATAGCGAGACTGTGACCCTCTTCATTCTAGATACTCTACTGCTCTTCATATAGCATTAGGTGACATCAGTTGGCTTTTTTTTTTCTTTTTTGTCATGTTACACTGCTTCATCCTGGGCATGTAGTCTACTAATATTGTCAGATCTTTCTCAGACAATCCACTCTCTGGAGATTTCTTTCCCCATATTTGTACTTTCAACAACTGATCTCCTCCTTGGTTCTGCATATTACTCCAATTTTAAGGAAGGCATAAGTTGGCATTGGGTTTTGTTTTTTTTTATCTGTTTCACATAGTTGACTCAATGAGCTTGCACTCTCCTAAATCTTAAGCTCTTTTTCAGATGAGCTGCTTTTCTAGCTGCCTCCCCCATATTGTATTGATAAACATTATTTTTGAAGTAGGATTCTAGTCTTCTTAAATTTAATCACATTAGATTTGGCCCATCAAAATCTTTTTGTGTCCTTAGTCTCTCATTTAACATCTCAGCTATGCCTTTCCACTTTCTGCTAATTGCAAATTTCATAAGTCACCTATGTTACGCCTTCAAGTCATTGATAAAGGTATTAAATAGCCAAGGCCAAAGTAGAGCTTCCTGGGGCCCTCTACACAAGACCGCCTTCTAAGTTGACATCAAACTGTCAATGACTACTTTTTAGTCTTGGCCATTCAAAAAGTTCTGATCCAGGTGACTGTACCTATATGTCCTTGTCCACAAAATCATCATGAAAGGATATTAAGTGGTTTTCTAAAATCTAGATAAATTTTATCTAAAGCTTTCTCCTCATCTACCAGTCTAGTGCCATATCAAAAAAAAAAAAAGTAAATGAGGTTATTTTGGTACGAGCTGGTCTTTTTAAGCACTTTCCTTGTTTCTTTATTAATACAGAAAAGGGCCCCAAGATGAATGTGCTGGTAGAAAACATCAGGTACAATTACTGTTGAAATACATGGTTAAAAACAAAACATGTAAGGGTGGTGGAGTGTAGATGGAAGATGCTCTAGATTAGGTAGCCAGTCTCATTGACACTACCTGCCATCCCAGGGTAACGACCTACTGCGGTATCCCATTGAGACATGTGATGTTGATAGATAAGTAGCAGGACTAAACTGGCACCAATACCAAAGGGCTGAGTTTGAGGGGCACATAATGAGAACAATCTCTACAGTGAAGATAAGTTGCTGTGATCTTCCCCCAATGGCACCAGGGACTATGTGTTGGGGCAGGTAGCTGGAGGCAAGATTTTGTTAATTGTAGGAGAGTTAGCATTGGGGAAGAGGCTGAAGTCATTGCCCTTGTCTCCCCACCAGGGATCACTCTTAATCCATGAGGGGCTTCAATGCCCAGGGACCAGAGGGAAACTCCCAAGGCCACCCAGAGAATTGTCAGAAGGAAAAAGCACAAAACTGGGCTTAGTCTATGGTTTAATAGCAGCCTAAGATGAGGTGGAGCTGCATTGGGGGTGGGGGGGTGGGGTGGAGACACGGCAGACACACACTGCTGCTCATCATAGGTGGGAGCACAGTGTTGTGAATGGGCTGATATATATGTCCATATATATGGCAGCTGGACCAATTTCATTTCATAAGAATAAAAAAATGGATATATAGAGTCACTTAGACACTAGGAGACCTGGGACTTAGTCCCTCCTTTTCCACTGACTAACTTTAGGCCCTTAGATAAGATAAATCACTTTATTTAGGCCTCAATTTCCTCCTGTATAAGATAAAGAGACTAGAGTAGAATAGAAGATAGCTCTAAGATTTTATCATTCTAAGGAACCCAAGGAAATAAGGATTTCAGACTTCAGGATAGGTTCAATGTAATGAAAGGGAATCTGTGCTACAGGGGTCTGACCCAGAGACAAAAGGTAGGAAAATATAAGGAAAGGAGCCTATTTCACATAGGGTCTAGTCTCATCAATAGTCATAGGGAATTCCCAATCTTCCCAATCTGGGGAAGGCTTGATAATCTAGTTTCTCTATTCTAGATGAGGAGAGATGGCCCCTATCCTTGGCACAGTATGTATAGGGAAAGTAGAGAGTAGAATATGTGAAGAGATGTTTGGGTTTATGCAACACTTAAAACCAACTTGTTGCTTTGGCATGAGAGAACGAGATGAGATCTTAGATCCTTTACGGAAATCCCTAGTGGCTCAAGGCCACTACTGCCTCTCATCTCTAGGATGTGTTCAGAAGGGACTGTTCATGACCATTGTCCTGCCCCAACCCTTTGAAGAATATGAAGACTCTTCCTAGGTAGCATATTAGTTTAAGGTTAAGGAGAGAGAGAAGCAGAGAGGGAGACGAGGGCTGAATCTCTGTGCTCTCTTTTTTTCTTTCTCCAAGGATGACGGCTCAAGTCAGCTGACTCACAGATCTCTTCCACTACAGTATTGAAGATGGGTAGTTGGTCTAGATGGTGTGAGTCACCCTCCATAGCCACATGTCAGACATAAAAGTTTAGCCTCGCTGAGGTTTTGTTGACTCCACAGATCATAGTGATAGGCACATCTTTCCAAATTAGGTGGATGTGCCTCCAGCATAGGGCCCATCCAAAGGACTCCATTATGGCTTTGAATGCTGTCTCACCCTTTTGATTCTGGGCATTCCAATGGTATATATACTCTGATAGTATTATCATCAAAGAATTCAGCAAATTTTTGCTTAAAGTGAGGATGGAATCGCTACACCAGGCCAGTCCCCTAGGGTGCAGCCACCCTTAAGATACCTAAAGGTTTGGAATGTGCCAGGATAGAGGCAGTAGTCTTGACCCAGGTTGAGGGTGCCCAGACTTCACTAGAGTCCAAAGGGGGAAACCCTATGGGTCTCTTTCAGGATGCCCCAGGAGAATCACGTTGGGAATACCCATAGTCTCCCATCGGGTCTCTGTAGAGGTCACAAACTCATCCTCAGCACCCTGGGCACCACTATGGAAAAATTGGCCTTGAGCTTCTCTCAAACCCCAGCAGATTGTAGGTTTGCACTGTATGCTGAGTACTCAATAAGTCTATGTTTGAAATCCAGAGAACCATCCTACCCCCAGAACCATGCACTATCACCAATGGCATGTAGTTCTCCAACGCTAGGTTCAGTGTAGTGGTCCAGATCTTATTGTGATCTGGAGGGAGGGACACGTAGCAGTCCAAGAACTTATTCTGGAGATGCTATTGGATCCTGGCTTCCGCATTCTTTAGAAGAGAAATGGAAGTTGCATGCCACATAGTTAGCTAGCTGCTCAGCCAGCCTTGAGGCCGCTGCTTCAGAGCATTGGCCACAATAAGCAAGCCTGGACAGGGTCTTTTGTCATCATTCATTCCTTTTCTAAATGTTCACTAATATCCTTTTAATAATATTTTCTAGAGGTTTCCTGAGAATCTAAATCAAGCTCTCTGGCCTATAATTTACAGAATCCATCACCTTTTCTGTTTTGACAATTAAGACGGCTATTCTTTTTCCAAAACTAAAGTACCTCTTTAGTCTCCACAGCTTGAAGTATTGACTTGAACTTATGCTTCGTCTTTACCTAGGCAAAGAAGGTGAATATGAAGAATTACCTAGCTCAATGTCAGCCTTGCTGGAAATGCAGAGTGTCAGTGATCTGGAGAAAAGTCCACCTTCTACTCCAGCTACAGGATCTCCCACCCATAATGTATTGAACACAAGTGTTCCTGAAGAGGTATTGTTTTTCAAAATATAATTTAGCATAACCTGTCTTTGGAGCCTCTGATTTAGGGTAGGTTTGACTCACCAGTCCCTCCCCCAACCTTGGAAAAAGGAGTTTTGGGTAAAACAGAAGAAATTAGGGCCAGGCAAAGAGGAAGAAGGAACTAGAGCTGAGCATTCATAATATACAGCTACCGAGAGAGCCTAGCCATGAGAGCCTAACAGAAGTAAGAAGCTTATCAGTTTCTTATCTGAAACTAAAATCCTTTTAGCCAGCAGAAATACTAAGCTGTCTGTATATTCTGTGTAAGCTTAAGAGAAAGAGCAAAAACATTCCTTTATTCTAGGGAAACAAAAGGTTTGATGAGGAGAAGATCTGGGGGAGCAATTAGGACAAAGTATTAAACTCTACAATTCTCATCTATGAATTCACATTTAGATACTCCCCCCAAAAAATTATATGCTGGTGAGATCAACAAGCTATATATGTAAGTTTACTTTCATTTTTTGGCTGGTTAGGTTTGTTAGATAAGCCACGCCCTTGAGTGGGAAGAGAATGGAAAGAAAGCTTTTCTTTCACAAAAGCGGAAGAGGATTTTTCTATGCCCTCCCTTCTCCTCCACCTCCAGAGTGGAGAAGTCATGTAAGGCCTTGTTTGCTAGTACTACTTGCTGTCTGCAGAACTGGGGGGAGTCCTTTACTCCATTGTGGAGGCATGGCATTCTTTCATCTCCCTCCTCCCTCAAAAGAGTAGCTTGCCCTTTAAACGCAGCCCTTGCACTCCTGGCTGGAAACTGAAAACCTCTCTAGAACAAGGAACAACACACTCTCTCTTATCTTCTCTCTATTTGTATGCTCAAAATAAAACACATACACACACTTAACATTTATGTTGGCCAACAAGGCAATTGAGATTTAACTTGACTGTGATAAATAAGAACTGATAAACTTGCAGACCCAGCTTAGAGGGAATAGTGGCTAGGAGGTAGAAGGGAGGTCACCAGCTCTTGTTGCCCGGGAGGTGTGGATCCTGGCACCCTCTTCACTTGGATCATACATAGCACAGTCCACATCTCCAGACTGGCTTTCTCTTTTTGCTAATTTCTCAGCAACGGTTTACTTCCATACTTGGTTCTCAAGTTCATTCTGCATCTTTGCCCAGTTTTCATGTCCTGATTTTCCCATCTTCTACCTATATCTCCTTTTTCTAAAAGTTGTAGTTGGGGTATGAGGGTGACAAGCCAACCCCTCCCTAAAAAACTGCTGTCCCAAAGGCAAGTTTATTTTGAATCTTTTTCTCAGATTTCCTGCCTCTGGCACTTACTACCTTTGTGACCTTGGGCAAGTCACTTAGCTTCCACGGCACTCAGTTACCTTATCTGTTAAATAAGATGTTTGGGCTTGATGACCTCTGAGGTGCCTTTCAAGTCTGGAGCTAGGATTCTATGACTTAAGGGAATTCTTATCTTAGTACAATTGCTGATTTGCTTTATGATCCTAACTATGATCATGATCAGTTAATGCTTGCTGAATATTTATTACTTTTTTTTTTTTAACTCTCAAGGGTTTTTGTACTGTTAACCAAAAAATCAACTGTTGATGTACTAGAGGATAATGCTTATACATTCTCTAACCTGAAGGAGCACCATGTCTTCCAGACAAACATTTCTACTATAAAATGGCTCTAATTCATAAGCTTGTATAGCATTCACATGGAACAGCATATAGCTCCTTCATGTACCACATTCTGGGTATTATTCCCATATTTTAACACAGCTTTATAATCTTTTTGAAAATTATAGTGGTGGAAACTTATAAACATAACATCAATATAAAACAATCTTGTGAATATTTAAAATATAAAATGTAAAGTAGAGCTTACTGCCATTAATCCAGTAACATTAGTCTAACTGACTGTGTCTCAAAATTATCTACATGGAAAAATATCCATCATACTTTCTTTTTTCAGTCTATGGCAGAATACCAATATTTATGAAATTAAGCTTCAAAATCATTACAAATTTCTCAGTACCTTGAAGAAGTGTCTCTTGTCTTCACATACAACACCTATATTTTGATCTTTTCAGTTTTCTGAATCTCCAATAAACTCACAAATATCTTGGAATTCAGACTGGTTCTATTACAAATTACTATATTTCTTTTTCCTTAAAATTTTATCTCATTTTTAAATATACTACTGACATTATTCTCCTTTACTTTCAAATCAGGTTTCATGTGTTTCCATTTAGCATTAGTTCTAATTTTCCTTTTCCTACCATTTGTCTAAAATTTTTGTATACTTTTCTCCCTTGCACTAATCCTTTCGAAATATATTCTCTCCCCCATATTTATATATTTTTCATATTCCCATACTTATTTCTTCCCATATGTATGTGTGTGTGTGTGAATAAAATTATCCCCTATATATATAGCATACTCTAGTGCTTTAAGTACATTACATTATGGACAATGTTTTGCAGAATTTCTTATCAATTATATAACTTTGTTATTGGGTTTTCATAGGTGAAAACTTTCAGATTTCCAATGAAAATTTGCCTTTTCTACCTAATTACATGCTTAAAGAATTACAGCTAGATCTGTAAATTCTTTGCTTCAATTTTCTAAATAAGTACATTCACTAAAATGATTTGTTGAGCTGTCTGTCTTCTGGAGGCAATTTAAAATTGTACTACTAAAAAGAAAGTATATGGTCACATTTTCCTAGTCACCTCTTTCATTATGGCAACTTCTAAGGATTTAAAGAAGAATAAATCACGTTGAAAACAATTTGCCTAAGAAAAGACAAAGAAGTTCAATGCCCTTTCCTGCCCAGAGCTTAATCTGTACAAAAGGCATCTCTAACTTCTGTAGCCTACCATCTCCATGAAAGAGAGATTAAAAGGATGTTTATAAGTATTTTAATTTCTTAATTACCAACTTTAAAATCTTTAGTAAACCCAGAGAAACTTCACTATGAAGGTTCTGTATAAACTTGATTTTTGTTCCCATCATAATGTGCAAGTTTATATATTGAAAAGATCATATGTGATTTGGTATATTTTCTATTTCTGTGCACTCATAAAAAGACTGTGTAATCTCTTTTCTACAGATTTCAAACACAAGAAAGATGGTTTTGGTTTTGGATTTGTTCATGATCTTTATCTTGTCTTCTAATTTGGCCAGATTAGAGGGAAAGGGGAAGGAAAGGAAATATTGAGAGTGAAATTCAATAATGGTAAACTGAAACAAGTTTCTCTGAACAAGATAACATTTTATTAGTAGGGCTTGAACCTATCAACAGAATGGGTCCTTGACTGCCTCAGTTTCTAGGCCAAAGACTCTGAAGTGAAGCTTTAACTTATTTTTATAAGGTTACAAGAAAGAACAGAACAGTGTAGGTAATATCATGGGGCTGAGGACAACATGACTGGCTACTTAGCTGAGGCATGGGGGACAATATGATTGGTTGGAAGTTGGGAATGAGAGCTAGCAATCGCCCCCTACTTCTATCCTGTGACTAAGAAGTGTTCATTGATTGAGTCCATATGCAAATTCAAAAGATATTGCACCAGACGTCTTTGGGTAGCAAACTAGATACACTGGAAGGATAGCTTGGTGTAGTGTAAAGATACTAAAGCAGTCTCCTGATGTCCATTCATGTTTACCAAGGAAAACGGATTTCCTTAATTTATATCCTTCCAGAATATAACAATGATTAGTAAGAGTGCTGGATTTCTAAAAATTAACTCATCACAAGGCCAGGTGAATCTCTGAACTAAGTTCAGAAACAAAGAACCATTATTTAGGCAATTACACGACAAACTGTAATTGGGATTAATAAAAAATGATACAGAATCAACTTAATCCTCTTGGAAACAAGCATTTATTAAATACCTACTATATATCAGGTATGATTTAAGCGATTTGAGTCCATATAATATGAAGATCAATTAATTTAGTCTGGAGAAGAGAAGACTCACAGGGAACGAGATAGCTGTTGTCAAGTATTTGAAAGGCTATCATGTGAAGAGGATTTAGACTTTTTTCTGGTGTGGCCTGGTATAATAGCAATTAAGTTGGATATCTTTGATTGAGCCTTACTAGGTGCTAAACCCCAGGCCCTATTATGGTGCTTAGGTGCTAAGCCTATATGGGTGTGAATTGGTAACTAAGGTAGGGCTCTCGGTGGGGCCAATGAAGGTAGGTGCTAACTCCAGAGCCAATAGTAAGAGCCTAAATTCTGGTACCTCAGTTGATGTCTGAAATTGTATAAAAAGAGACAACAGTTATTTGCTTAAGGCTCTCACTCCTAGAGGCGCAGGACTCTGGGCAGCCGCTATAAGGGCCTTCCCGCTGAGCTCAGATGTTGACGGTTCTCTTGGTAACTGTGAATTGTATTTGGTCCGTTGATGTTTGTAATTTGTTTATATTTGCTCTGAAGCTCAGGGTGCTGGCTTTTCCCCCTGAACTAAGTGAATGATATTTGTATGCTGGATTAAATTGGGATTGTTAACCCCTTAACCTTGCTTTTCTTAGCAAAGCAGATCAAAAGAACTTGGGCTCGCTGCATTCTGTGAGCTGGTTGTTGTTGGTTTTACACCCCCACAGCAGCTGCTAGTTGGATTGTTGAAACACCTGAAGACCAGAACCAGGAACAATGGGTAGAACTTACAAAGAGACAGGTTTTGGCTTGAGGTCAGCAAAAAATTCCTAAGAATTAAGGCTATCCGTGAGTGGGATGACCTTCCTTAGGGGGTGGTGGCATCTCTCTCATTGGAATTCTTTAAAGAGAAGCTAGATGACCTTTCATTACCATGGAGATTCCTTTTACCTATGATTTGGATGGGATCATTGCTGAGGTTCCATTACCAGTCTCAAATTCTGTGACTTCTATGGCCATGTATGTAATATAATAAATGTTGATGACTCACCACTCATTTGGGTTATTTTTTTCATTGATATACACTACTATATTTTTTATTTACATGTTTTCTTTCTTATGATTATGTTGCAGCTCCATATGAGCATCTTACAAATTTCAATGCCTTCGTTTTCACCAATATCCAAAGACTTGGAAACATCTGACAAGTCCAAATCTCCATCCAAATCAGAGACTTCAGCTGATGTGAAGTACGTCACCTTTAAAGTACACTTTAGATTATATAAGTCTACTGGTATGGTGATAGACTAGGTCATCTAAATGTTGTGTTTCTTCTTTAAAGTTGGGAGGAAACAAGTAAGGCTATTTTATGTTCCCAAACAAAATCATTTTAAAAATTAAAAGTAATTAAAAAGTAAATTTTGAAAAGTAATTGACACTATAACTAGGAATAGAAATATAATTTAACATATCATGATATTATGTAATTAATTTTCCTTTAAAAAGGTACAAAGATTATCAGCATTTCAGCTCTCTAAAAATGCCAGTTAAGTGATTTTGGGGAATTCTTTGGCCTGGAGACCCTAAGAACCTCCTGGAGAGTAATTCGGCTCACTTTGGGTCAGTTTGACTAGAGGTCAATAAACCCAGATGCATGTTTAAAAGATAAAATGTTGAATTAGCCATCAGCCTTTGCCAGGTGGCCATCTCCTATTCAGAATAAAGGGAGATACACACATATATAGGGTTTTACACAGCCTTAGGACAACGTTACTGGCTGTAAAAGGAGCCTATCAGGTGTGGCTACCCATTTTCCTTATTTGGGAGGTTGAATAATAGGGACAGGATTCCTGTTGATTTGGGGGGTAGGGGAGGAGAATGGCAACCTTGGGGTTGTGGTTTGCTAACTTTGGCCTCTCTGGAAGTTGCCAAAGATCAGGTTTATTCTGGTGGGGATGTATATCTGTAGTTAACCCCATTAGACCTTGGTGGGGCTGAAAGTCTCTTCTTAATTCCATTAGAATATCTAGATGAGACGGTGGAGACCTTCAGCAGACCTATCCTGTTGTTGAGTAAAATAACAACAGAGGGTCAGGGTCTACTTATACTGCCTGGTGGCTCCCTTTCTTTGATCTCTAGGGTTATTTTTAATGTGGTGTAAGTGTTTCTCCCAAATTCTAAGCATAGATTTTATCCATTTCCTCTACAGTGGGATCTAGTTTGTGACCTGAGTCAAAAGATTCATTAATAATCTAAAATCTATTTTGCCTTTCAGTGATGGAAAAGCAATTCTTGATGCTGCTTTAGAAGTGCAAATGTGTGATAATCTGTTGTAAGTAATATATTAAATTAATGCTTCTTTCTTAGAGGAAAAAAAGATTTTTCTCCCCAGGTCAGACAACCAATATTAATACAGATAAGAACTTGATGACTTAACAGTTGAATATTTTTTGACCAAGTAAGTTGGTAGTCACAAGCAGAGTTTGAGTAATTGTTTTACAAGCATGGTTATCAGGGGCAAATACATCCTTCTATGTCATTGCCACTTGCTGAACAATAATGAAGTTTGTAACCAACCTGCCAGCTCATTGCAAAATAACTATGTCCATTTGACATCCATTATTATATGATTTCATTTTAATCTGAATTTTAATCATATACTTAATTTTCAAAATGTGAAAACAGTAATAATATAAAAATCTAAAGCATTTTAATTGAGATTTGTGAAAGAGATGTCTTTTTCCAAAGATAGAATTCAATTGTCAAACAAGGTGCCCCGTTCACATGCTATTCAGTCATAGAAAATTTAATACCCTGTTCTTAATGTTTTCTACAATTGACCCTGCTAAGTAGGACATTTATCCTACTCCTTAGTTATGTTAGGCACATTGGTATGGGGTTTCTCAAATTTCCATTTCTGAGTGCTAGTTTTGTTGCAATTTAGGAAAAGCTATGAGGCAGTTCCCCTCCCCAATCTACTGCCAGTCAGCCAAGAGCCACTCTGTTAAAGCGATAAACCAAAAGTGGCTATATTTCCCCTATCTTCCAAGCCCTGTCTGTCCTGCAACAGTAGACACTGTTAAAGAATGTAGCTTCTAAACCAGACTTGGTACTTCTCTCTTGTTCTTATCTTCTCCCTTTACCTTCCCCAATTTCCCTTCCTCTCTTTGTCTCTGTCCTCTGTCTCTGTCTCTTTGTGTACTCGTGTGTGTGTGTGTGTGTGTCTGTCTGTCTGTCTGTCTGTCTTTCTGTCTTTCTGTTTCTCTGTCTCTCTCTGATGTTCCTCTTTAGTTAACTCCATCAGACCTTCTTGGTGGGTCCTGAGGTCTCTTGTTAATCTCATCAGAATATCTGGAGGGGATGGACTTTTCCAAGATTGTGAAGAATATAGAATCAGTAGGTTGTCATGTTGTTGAATAAAACAAACAATTCTATTTATACAACTCTGTAGTTCCCTTTCTTTGACCTGGCATTGTTTAGCCAGTGCTCCAGTCTGCCTTCTGGGTGCACACTGAATGCTTGACCAGAATAGTAGTCACTCCCTTTGTGGATATCCAGGTACTGATTTGCAGACCAAATTATTCCCTTAAAAATGGTTTAGTATGTTGGAAAATACAGCAGACTCAAATCAAAGACCTTGATTCTATTCCTGGTTCTGCCACTTAAAAGCTTTAGGATCTAGGTCATAAGTGATTTATCTTCTTTGAATTTGAAGATCATTATATCTACCCACGTGCCCCTTGGATACTGCGCCAGCTATAAAGTGGCATGTTCTTCTAACATCATAAAGCATTTCTTTGAAAATGTGACATTGGGTAAAACATTACAGGAGAATTTAATTCCATAGGAATGATGTTTGGGCAAAAGAAGAAAGCCAGCAATGTGGCCAGAGTCACCAGGGCTCAATTTTTACTCCTATGAATCCTCTCCATCTGATTTGTATCTTCAATGATTAGGAAAAAATCAGAATTGGGATTCATAAGATCAATGATTTTTAAGATAAATCCATTCCTTTATTGAATCAACATAGTATTATTAATAGTAGCTCACTTATAACACTATAATTTTCAGACTTATTCTATAAAGTGAGGGGATTTGACTAAATGAAACTATAATTCAAACATTTATGAATCTTCTGTCAATCAATAAATATTTTTCATTATTTTTTCATTGTCTTTTCTTGTATTTAATTTATTTTCAGTTTTCAACATTCACTTCCATAATATTTTGAATTTTCTCCCCCTCCCTCCCCAAGATGGCATGCAAACTGATATGGGCTCTACACATACATTCCTATCAAACACATTTTCACATTAGTTATGTTGCATAGAAGAACTATAAGGAATGGGAGAAGCCATGAGAAAGAAAACAAAAGACAAAAGGGTCTGCTTTGCTCTGCATTCCAACTCCGTAGTTCTTTCTCTAGATGTGGATGGCATTTTCCATCATGAGTTCTTTGGAAAAGTTTTAGGTCCTTGCATTGATGAGAAGGGCTAAGTTTATCAAAATCAGTCCTCACACATTGTGGCTGTTACTGTGTACAATGTTCTCCTGGTTCTGCTCACTTTACTCAGCATTAACTCATATAAGTCTTTCCGGGTTTTCCTGAAGTCTGCCGGCTCATCATTTTTAATAGCACGATAGTACTCCATTATATTCATATACCACAACTTGTCCAGTCATTCTCCAATTGATGGACATCCCCTCGATTTCCAGTTCTTGGCCACCACAGAAAGAGCTGCTATAGTTTTGTACATGTGGGTCCTTCTCCTGTTTTTATGATCTCTTTGGGATGCAGCCCTCAAGTGGTATTGCTGCGTCAAAGCGTATGCACATTTTTTTTTTTAGCCCTTTGGACATAGTTCCAAATTTCTGTCCAGAATGGTTGGATCAGCTCACAGCTCCACCAACAAGGAATTAGTGTTCCAACTTTCCCACATCTTCTCCAACATTTATCATTTTTCTGTTTTGTCATGTTAGCCAGTCTGATAGGGGTGATGTGGTACCTCAGAGTTGTTTGATTTGCATCCTCTAATCAATAGTGATTTAGAGCATTTTTTCTTATGGCTATAGACAGCTTTAATTTCTTCCTCTGAAAACTGCCTGTTCATGTCCTTTGATCATTTATCAATTGGAGAATGACTTGTATTCTTGTAAAATCAATAAATATTTATTTAACACCTACTATGTGCCAGGCTAGGTACAGTGCTCAGCTCTGGATATGCAAAAAGATACAAAAGATATTCCTAGCTCACAGCAAGCTCATGATCTAATGGGGGAGACTACAGAAAACAAATATATACAAAGCAAGCTATGTACAGAATAAACAGGAAATAATTAACAAAGGGAAAGCTCTAGCAATAAGAGAGTTTGAGAAAGCCTTCCTGTAGAAGGAAGAATTTTAGTTGGGACTTAACAGTAAGGCAGTAGGGGGAGAAGAGGAGAGAAAGCATTCCAGACAAGGGGGGCCAATCAGAAAAAATGCCTAGAACCAAGAGATGCAGTGTCTTGTTTGTGGAACAGCAAAGTGGTCAGTGTTAACACATCTATGAGTAAATAGTGTGAAACAAGATGTAAGAATACTGGAAAGGTAAGATGGGGGGCAGCTAGGTGGCACAGTGAATGGCACACTGGCCCTAGAGTCAGGAGTTCAAATCTGGCTTCAGACACTTGACACACTTACTAGTTGTGTGACCTTGGGCAAGTTACTTAGCCCCAATTACCTGGCCCTCCCCCCTCAAAAAAAAAAAAGGTAAGATGGAGCTAGTTTAGAGCATTGGAGTTTATTGAATGGGGTTGGGGTATGTGACATGATTGGACCTGCTGTTTAGGAAAATCATTTTGATGGCCAAATGGAGGATGGACTGGAGTGGGAGAGACTTGAGACTGGCCACTCCACCAGCTGGCTATTGTAATAGTGCAGGTGTGAGGTGATGAGGGCCTGCACCAGGGTGGAGGACAGCATTAGAAGAGACAAGGGAGCATATTCAAGAGAGTTTACAAAGGTGAGATTGACAGGCATTGATTGGCAATACTTTGGATATGGAGAGAGAGTGAAGAATTGAAGATAACTTCTAGGTTGTGACCCCTGAGGGACTGGGAAGAATGGTGTTCTCCTCTACAATAACAGGGAAGGTAGGAGGCAGAGAAGGGTCAGGGAGAAATCTGAGTTTGGTTTTGGACATATGTAGTTCATTTAGTTAAAAAGATGTCTGAGAGGCAGATTGGAGGTCAGCAGTGAGTTTGGGGCCGGTCAGGTATATCTGAGAACAATTTGACACAGTAACCTTGTGAGGCAAACTATCATCCCCAGTTTTACAGATGACGAAACTGAAGCTAGGGAAGATAAAGACATTGCCTCAAATCACCAAGCTATTAAGTAGAACTAGGGCATGAACCAGGTCTTTTGGTTCTAAATCCAATCCTATCGCTTAGATGTAGATCATTGAAGGTGTTATTTTTGCTCTCTAGTATTAAATGATTTTTATAATAAATAATAGGAGATCTGACTTTTTTAAAAGAAAAGAATAAGCAAGATAAGGAAAGGGGATAAGCATTACTGTATAAAAGGAAAATGTGTTCATAAGGAAATCCAACGAATCAGGTAATGAAAGCATGAAGGGGAATAAGTGAGTGAAGATAAAGGAGGTAGAAACAGAAGTGATCTTATTATCAGAGTATGCTACTGACTACTTGAACAGAAGAATAAAATCGATGAGTTATGGAAACATACGTAGCAGAACACAAAAAGGGACTCGTACATGAAACTGAATTTCTATTTTATGCTGCTTACTTAGAAAAAAATAAACAGCAACTATACAATATATTGCCCACATTACTTTCAAAACTATCCCACTCATTAGTGCTTCTCTGTGAACTTTTGACTATTCTGTGCATTATAAAAAATATTTCAATGGCCCTTTTTTTTTTTTGCATGTGTATTTCTATTGCCAAATCCCTTCTCCCAACCCCTCTTGCAATTTGGAAAAAAAAAAACACAAGGGTAAAGAAAAAAAATACCTTGTAACAAATAGGCATAGTCAAGCAAAATTAATCCACATAGTGGCTATGTTGAACAATGTATGGGTTTTTTTCTTGCACCTTGAACTCCATCACCTCTCTCAGAAGGTGGATGACTTGCTTCATTATATATCCTCTTGAGACTTGGTTGATAGGTTTCTTTACAATGTTGTTCTTGTATGGGTTGTTCTAATTCAGCTTATTTCACTGCATCAATCCATTCTATTCAAGATTTTCCACAATCATCTCTTTCATTTGTCTATTCCATAACGTTTTTATGCCACAATTTGTTCAGTCATTGATGGATACCCCCTGTCAATTCTAGTAGTTTGCTTTTTTTCTTTTTGTACATAATCCCCCTTTCAGAGTCAGGAAGTTTGTTTTGCTTCCTTCACTGGAATTATCTTCCCTTTTAGGTTCCCCCTCCTGTCCTCACTCATTTCTCTGTTGAGTTTGGTATATTTCTACACCAAACTATATTCTATTATTTGCTTCAGATAAAAGGAAGGCTCATTTAATGCCTTCCCTCTTCACTACTCTGTCCTCAGACATCAGGTGTACGGGCAAATCACTTAAATTCTACCTCAGTTCCCTCAATTGTTAAATGGAGATAATTATGACACCTATCTCACTGGGTTATTGTGAAGATGAAATCAGATAATAATTTACAAGGTCCAGGGTGTTTAATAAATGCATATTTTCTCCTACCCCTTTCACACTCTGCTATATATATAGCAAGTTCTGTCCTCTTCTTCCCCCTTTCTATATAAATGGATTCTTCCTTTTACCCTAGCTTTTCTTCCTCAGAAGAGAATTAATCCATCCCTAGGTCTTCTTGATTCCTTCTCCACTCTTCTATGCTTCAAATCCATTTATGATCAATAGACACTACAATCGTATATTTTACTAGTTTACTTCTAGATGCTAACATTGGAAAGATTATCTCAAGGCCTTTTCCAGACATTCTGAAATGTTATATGAGACATTTGACAGGAGGATTTTCTAACCGGTCTCTGTTAGTAAGTTGCTTTAAAAAAAAAAAAAGCTACGTGTTTTAACTAAATTAAGTACATAGTAAATTCCCAATTTCTCTAGCCCATACACAGTTTTGAGGTTTTTTTCCCATGATGTTTTACATAAGAAGAAGATACTGTTGTGAGATTTATTTGTTATTTATCTCTTCTTATTTTTGTTATTTTTTAGATCTTCGACTCTGCAAAAATCTAGCAGTCTGGGCAATTTGAAGAAAGAAGTATCTGAAACGGTTGGTTCCTGAGTAGTTTCTCTTATTTCTTGAAAAGAGGAATGTTTTTCCCACTTTACAAGTAAAAGTTACAAGAGGTCTCTTTAGTTTTGTCATTTCTTTGCCCAGTGCCTGAGTTAATGAGAGTGTTAGCAAGTATGACTATGGAAAGTCGCTCATTTATTTGGAAGGGAGGAAAGGTGAAAACAATACTTCTTACCCATTAAAGGAAATATTATTATAACATATCTTCCAGGCACTTCATTAGAAACTTTGCTGGGATTTTATTGAAAGGTAGCACAGAGGTATAGAAGATAAGTTTTACCAATGAATGCTGAGTATTGCATGCTTTTTCCTAATACTATCTGTTTTCTTTTTCATACAGGAAAAGGAGCCTCTTCAGAAGCCTCCAGAGGTGATTTTATGGCCTGGCTTAGTGTAACTGATAAGTAAAGAGATTAATTCAATAAGCTTGAATGGGTCAGGAGGCAAACACCTTTGTCAGAAAGTAAAATTGGGGACAGGAAAGGGGGGTAAATGATCTTGTACTGTCATCATGGAAATCAAATATGTGCTCATAACATCATATTTAGATTGAGCATAACTGGGCTTCCTTATTTCACAAACCCCCCCTCTCTCCCCCACCCCTTATATGACCATCTTTAGTAGAGATATTCCCAAAGTCCATATGTCCTATGCATATTAAATTTAGCTATGATGAGTTACTCCATTTCTAGTTTGTCCCTGATGTTAATCTTTGGTCCAGTTGTATTTATAATTATTTTATAAAGAGGCTTTATATGGTATAAGCTAAGTGCCTAGCAATCTTCCTAGAGAGCTCTATTTCCTGGTGTGAAGGAATGGGGGATTGTGAAATTAGTAATTTTTACCCTTGAGGGGAGGTGGTAGCTGGATAGGGGAAGCTTAGGAATAGCAGGGGTGGTGTCTGTGTGCAGAATAGGAGCAGAAGTGTTGAGGGGAAGGTGAATGAATAATGAATGAATGATCAAAGCATTTATCAAATGCTTACTACCTGCAAAACAGTGTGTTAAGTGCAGGGAACACAAATAGAAAGATAGTCCTTGCTCTGAAAGAGCTTATATTCTAGTGGAGTTGACAACACATACCAAAACTTTGAACTGTATCAGAAAAGTCCCATGGTCCTGGGGGTCTCTTTCTGATGTTGAACAGCTTTACAATGCTAAGGACTTTGGTAGCGAGAACTTTCTTTTCTGGGTCTTCAGTAGCTGTGCCTGGAGTATCTGCTATTGCCAGGGGGCATTTAGGTTGCTTTCTATGGTGATGGCTGAGGGTCCTGAATGAGAAGGATAGCTATTCCCAAAGTTGATGGTCATGGGCATACTCTACCAGGATCTATGGGAGTTGATGGTCAACGTGGTGATGATCATTTAACTTGCCTGACACGTGCTGCCTCCTGTCTCATGGTGCCTTGCCAGCTTGGGGGCTTGCCTACCCTCTGTGTCTCAGTTGGCAGTCAGTCCACTAATCAGAGGGCATGGAAGAGGAAAGGGAAATCCCAGTGGCTTAATCAGCCATAGGTGAATGTTTTTGATGTTGATGTCAAAGCATAAGTTGTTGAATTGGAGTACACTCAAACATTGAATTGTGTACTAGTGTCCTAACATGGTAGAGGAAAATATTATGGAAGGAGAACTAACTGCTTAACAATTTAGAGTACAAATCAGTAACTATCTTTATTGCATTTGTAGCTATAAATCCATGGCACAGAGAAACATCAGGTAGCCTACAGAATAGGAAAATCTTTATGGGGCAAGCAGGCTCCTGAAGACAAGCCATTTTCCTTTGGTTTTTGTAATATACAGAAAAGCTTATGTTAACATTACAGTTACAAACAGCCACTGGCTTTGGGGGCATTTTGTTGTATTCCAGGAGAAAGGACAGAGAGTTCCTAATCTAATCTTTTGTTGACGTAGGGGTCCAATAACACCAAAGTGGAAGTTAATTCTAAAATGGAATTTGTAGTGTCAAGAGAAGGAAAGTACAAGACCCCCATCTTTCTGTTACCACAAAATCCACACAATATCTATATTCAACCCCACAAAAGCAAGAGAGATGCGATATATGAAAAGAAAAAAAAGGTCATGTTTGTCTTAGCTAAGCATTATAACATATGACACAGCACAACAAATTCCTTTCCTACATGCAATCAAAATATTCATACAACAATGTTTTTTCCATAACATTGTAGATTGTTATTATTATCTAGGCACTTGTGTAAGTCTTAAAATGACTTCTGAGTCACATAAGAAAAATTAAGTATGTTTAGCATAATTTAGGCATAATTTGTATATTCTAATTATTTGAAAAATGATAACCCATAAGTGGCATATGCCAGAAAATGAGTAAGAACATCTTATTCCAGAACTCTTCTCAACAAACAGGAGTTGACAATATATGTCTGTGGATTATAAATCAAAAACTTTGTGATAAATAAAATAGAATTATTTTGAAGTACAAAACTGTCACACCTGCCTTAGAAACTTTTCATGTTACAGTGATTTTACTGTATTTTAGCTTTTCTTTGGGAATTGAAAGACAAACCTTTGTGATGAGTTCTTATAGCAGCCAGGGTTCCACCACTACATTCACCCATGTTGTATGTTATGAGCAGCATATAGAGTTGGGAAGACCTGGGTTCAAGTAAAGCCTCTGACCATATCACTCAACAAATCACTTAACCCTTTAGTGCCCCTAGGCAGCTCTCTTAGACCATGTCAAAGAATAACTGCCCATCTACATTATCAGAAGGGATTTCATGACAAGGAATACTAGATACCAATGAAATCAAAGATCCAGATCCTACTTCTCTATAATAAAAAAAAAATCTATACCAAAACATTTTCAAACCCTGCATGCACTAACCAGACATTCTAGAAAAAGTAATAACCCACATGTATTCTTGGATCCTATGAAAATAACATTGTCTTCATTGCCTTTCAAAATTAGCTTTTAAATATCTTAGCAATATATTTGAAATTCCATATTAGTGAGTTTGAATTTGTTTTCTTCTTTAGACAGAACCTCCTGTGCAAATAAGCAAATTTGGAAGCCTCCCTCCCAAAGTCCAAGGACCTGGCCCTTCAGCAGATGACAATGCCTTTGGCACTCGAAAAGCCCGATCCTCCTTTGGACGGGGCTTTTTTAAGATTAAAAACAATAAGAGGACAGCAAGTGCACCAAACCTGGGTATGTAGTGGCAAAATACACACCTGTTCTTATCCCTTCTTTGCATCTATGGATGTTTGGGTCATGCAAACCTGACAGTACATACAGAGGAGTGAGGTTTGATTGAGATCTATTGCTTGTAAATCACAGTTCTTTCCAAATGATCCAATCCTCTGCCCAGAGACCCTTCCCTTAAACCAAAGGTGATAGAAAATGGTTCAGTATAGCCAACAAATAAATACATCCACCATGAGTAAGGATATATTTCACACCTACAATCCCTTACCTCTTTAATGAAAGGAGAGATATTTTCCTACCTCTTCTCCGGGCCAAGCTTGGTAAATATAATTAAACAATTTTAAGTTTATTTTCCCTCATTTACTTTGTTGTAGCAATTGTGTATATCATTTTCCTAATCCTGCTTTCTTGAGTCTTAGCATGTCTTCCCATGTTCCTCCGAATTCCTCAGTCATTGTTCCTTATGGTGAAATAGTATTCTGTGACATTCATTTACCACAATGTGTTTTACCATTGTCTAATTAATGGACATTTTGGACGCAGCCCAAACTACCACTGGGCTGCGTGTGATTTTATGCTTTGTTGGGATATCTGAAGATTGTAGCCAAAGTGCAAGTGCACCTACGTTAGGTATAGGTATAGGTTGGACATAATTAATGGAATTTTGTGTCTAATTCTTTCCTATTACCAAAAGTAGTTACTATGAGTATTTTGGTATATGAGGGATCTTTCGACATATATGACACATATATACATATAAGAAGCATACAAAAGGGGCAGCTAAGTCTCAGACACTTAATAGCTACATAACCATGGACAAGTCATTTAACCCTGTCAATTTTCCTCATCTATAAAATGATCTGGAGAAGGAAATGGCAAATCACTCCAGTATCTTTACCAAGAAAACATCAAATTGGGTTCAAAAAGAGTCAGACACCACTGAACAATAACATACATATTCATAAAGGGTGTGTGTACAGACACACACACACTCTCATACCCATAACCACACACACACACACACACTCACGTGGCATACCACAGGCATACATACATACACACACACACACACACACGCATACATATATATGTGTATGTATCTTGACCTCCTTGGGATATATGCCTGTCGCCCTGCAACTGTAAAGGTTTTTTTGCTTTAAACTTCTAAGTCAGTGAGTATTTAGGTAAAATATAATTTTAACAATCAGCACAAAAGTTGCACAGAAATAGAAACAAATAGTTCAAACAAATAAGATACGAGTCTGTCAATCTATGCTAAAATGATTGTAGAGAGATGCTGTGACAATTCAACAGTCCACAAGCATTTTAACCTACGTCCTTCTTTGTGATTTAAACTTTTGAGATCAAATAGAAGAAAAATATACCTAAAGGCCTTTTCTCTTTTCATTAAAAACCATTTCACATCCATTTTGGTGGTAAATCAAGTAACCTCATGTTGTTAATCCTAACAAAATCTTCTTGTAACATCAGTGCTACATGGAGGGTGGGGAGAGAGTGAGTCGGGCATGCCTTTGTTGTACCATTCTTCCCATGGTATGAATTTTGCTAGTAGGAGTTTTGATTTGTATTTTATTTTGTCATTCCTCGTGCTCTCTGCCATTGGGCTGCGTGTGATTTTATGCATTGTTGGGATATCTGAAGATCGTAGCCGAAGTGCAAGCGCACCCACGTTAGGTATAGTACTTCTGCATGCCAGCCTGTGCCAGTGCCGTGCCTTTGAATGTAGCTAACCTCTGATTTTGGCCAGTGCAACTGCTAGAAAGTAGGCTGGCGGTAATCAGAAAATAAGATTCTTCGTGCTGAGATTTTTATTTCTACCCACCTCTTACTAAATGGAATTTTCTATTTAACCCTCGCCCACAGCTTCAAGCCTACTCTTCTGTTCCATTATAACCTATACTAATGAGACCTCTTTTGAGTGTACCTGTGATGACTTAGAAGCCCACTCTTCTTCTCAGAAGGTGGTAAAGTAGGATGGTAATGTGCATTAGGTATCCTTTACTAGCTTTATGTTTTCTCAATCTTGGGTGCTTAGTAGCTTAGTTGTCATTATGCATTCATTGCTGTCACCAAAAACACCCTTTCTTAATGAGAAGAGAAATTATTAACTATTAAATACTTTGCCTTCCTGGCTCTGTGAACTTTTCCATGTGTGTTTGACTTTCCAGAGGAATACTGTCTGCTGAAGAGAGAAGTCTTTGGAAAATCTCACAGCTGATAACTTTTAGGTTATCTCAGATCTTTGCAGTACTTATGAGGGATTTTTGAAGAGTGCTTGTGAGATGAGTAATAAGCTTCAATGAGTCTGAAAAGATCAGGAAGCAAATACTCATATCACAAAAATAAGTAGAACTGGGGAGAGAAGAGCAGGAAAGTTACCTTGACTCTCAAATAATAAGACACTACAGAAAGAAAAATAAAGAATAAAAATGAGATTGGACTACTATAATTGAGGAGGACAAAGGTAATCTGTTCAGGGGTACCCCTTAACCTAGTTCAGCTGCTGAGGAGGAACTAAAAGCTTTCTTTGTTTTTTTTCCAGGATGTCCCCGTTTTCATGTGCAAACGTTCCCATCTCTGTATATAGATCAGGGCAGAAGTAGGACATAAATACTCAAGAGAAGCCAAACGACCTTTCTTGTGCTGTGTTTTTAGTAGCTTTGACTGAGCATTGCTATGTGTTAGGACCAAGCGTCTAAAGGAAGAGAGGAAGGCACCAACCTGACCCCCTTTTGCCATCTATTTCCGAATGGTTTTGCCCCTTACTTTAGAATATACTCTAGTTTTGCTGAGAGGCATACGCTGCTTATCCATAATAACCTTGCCATCACAGCTTTGCTTCAATAGAAAATGAGCCTCCGCAATTTCCCTGATCTTCTTCAAACAGCTATTGATGTGTTTTCTGGTTAATATTTTCTTTCCTTTGTAAAATATTACATTGCAGTAGCCATGCTCCTTATGCTCATGTATCCGAAACTGTGTTCTACGGGGAGGCCTAAGGAAATGCTATCAGTAAGAAGCAGCAAGATGGGCTGCTTTTCCCCAGGCACATGTAGATGTTCACCTTTCAAATTAATCCTTTATCAAAGAGAAATTTTGCTTTCATAAGTCAATTTAAAAACAAGCCAAGAAATGATTATTTGTATCATTTTAAACCTTATAGAAATATCAGATATTATATTTCATAGCAATGGATTATAAGTTAGAAACATGTTGACTGAGAGTTCTCCAGTGAAAAATCATGGATACAATTGTACCCCCTCCAAAAAACTGCAACAATCAGATAATAGAACTGAGGTTTTCCTGAAGTGTTAGATTGGGAGAAAAGAAAAATGACTTTTTACATAATTTTTTAAAACTATTTTTCAGGGATCATTCAATATGCATTTATTGAGTGGCTGTTCAATATGTAAGTCACAGCGGTAGATACAAGAAGAGTGACAGAAAGATGAAAAAAGACACAGTTCCTACTCTAAAGGTGTTTGTTCCACTAAAGTTAAATAAATGATTTAGCAGCTAGATAGTAAAGTGGATAGATTGTTGGGCCTACAGTCAGAAAGGCCTGAGTTCAAATGCAGCTTCAGACAGCTGTGTGAACCTTGGACAAGTCACTTAACCACTGTTTGTCTCACATTCCTCTTCTGTAAAGTGGGGATAGTAACAGTACCTACCTCCCAAGGTGGTTATGAGAATCGAATGAGTTAATAATTGTAAAGTCCTTAATACAGTGCCTGGCACACTTTATAAATGTTGTTATGATGATGAAGATGCTGCTGCTGCTGATATAAGACAGTTTCTGATAAATAAGTACAAAGTGCTACAGAAATTGAGGAATTGACTACTTCTAATTGAAGGAATCAGCTTTTGAAAGAGGTAGAATTTGAGCTTGTGTCTTACTATATGGTGGCAGATAAGACTCCAGGCAACATGCATCGGGTGAGCAAAATTGTGGATATGAGAAAGTTCAAGATGTGTCCAGGGAATGGTGGTCAGTTTCATTTGGCTAGTGTAGTATGTTAGAAGATTAACTTGATAATATGTTGTGCTCATGGATGCCAAATTAAGGAATTCCTACTTGACTTGGTAGGCAACAGCAAGCTTTTGAGTACAGGAGTAACATAATTAGAGCTGGTAGCCTTGGGAGATCAATTTAGGAAGCTACTGCAGTCATCAGGGCAGTAAGAATGAAGGACGTGCACCAGGGTAGTGGTAGTGACAATGTTCTGGTAGGGATGAATTTGACACATTTCACACCTAATGTTGAGGGGATTTGGTGACTGATAAAGGCAGCAGAGCCTTGGAGAGAAGAGTGAAAGGTGACACTAAGATCTTATACAATAGCAATGTTATTAACAGAGGTGGAAGTCAGAGCTTGTTTTTTGAGAGAATAAATGAGGGTTTGGGACATTTGTTATTGAAGGGTATTGAAGTGCAAACTAGGAGGAAATTGAAAATGGTGTAGGAGCTTAGAGGAACAGTCTGAGATAGAGGCAGAGATTTTAGACTTTATCACAGAGTTGATAGTTGATGCCACAGAAAAGGATGAGATCACTAAAGGAGAGGATAGAGGGAGAAAGGAAAAGGCACAAAGAAACTCAGAACTGAACTTTGGGGAATGTCCACAATGGGGAATGGCAAAAGGGAGAGACAAAGGAGAAGAAGACAGGGTGGTCCAAGAGAAATGGATGATCAGGATAATGCGATGTCAGGGACGTTTCCCCATAAAGATTTTTGGAATTAATTAAACGCTGAAGAAAGGATAAAGGCCTAGAAAAGACTATTAGAATTTGAAAACTAAAGGAAATCGTTGGTGATCTTCAAGAGCACAGCTTACAGATAGGTTTAAGACATGCCACCAACTCTGCCTCAACCCCCCTCCCCCCAAAAAAATGACCCTTCTATAACTCTTTTCATCTAGCGTTTCTAAGTTATTTTCATTTTTAAGCTAATTTACTATTTAGATATCTCATTGACTCTAGATAAGAACTCAAATTCTTGGTTCATCTTTTGGTAGCTACAGTGTGGGATACCAGCAGGAGAGATTGTTACAATTCTAAATTCAGTGAATCTCTTTTTTTTTTGCTCTTGGAATAGCTGAAACAGAAAAGGAAACTGCTGAGGACCCAGCTTTGGCTGGCTTATCTTCCCTAGGAAAGGATGCAGAGTGCACCAGTCCCTTCCAGTTATCTCCACCTTCTCCAGACTCCAAAAAGAAATCCAGGGGTATCATGAAGTTATTTGGGAAGTAAGTGAAAGACAGAAATTTAGGGCTCCTTATGAGCAGCTCTAGGACTCAGATTTTTCTATTTCTCCTAAAAAGCCAAGAAAATATCTTACCTCTAGTAGTGACTTAGCAAATATTTGCTAATTTGACTAAGAAAACATATAAATGGAGAATTTAGCTAAAGTTTGATGGGGTAAGATACCATTTTAGGTGGCTTTGAGCCATATGGAAAAGAATAGAGTGGCTTTAGAACTCAATCCATCTACTGTCATATGCACCCAAATTTCTAAGTATATAAAAGATAGGGGCAGCCACGAGGTACAGATTAATTAAAATGTTTTTCTCAAGATCTGTAAGCTGCAAGGTCCTCAGACATTTGACATCATTGTTACCTGCTTTGTCAATTACTCAGACTTAGGAGGAGCCAGTCTACAACTTTCAATCCAGATGATATGTCTGAGCCCGAGTTCAAAAGGGGAGGAACAAGAGCAACTGCTGGACCCCGTCTAGGTTGGTCTAGAGACCTCGGACAGTCCAACAGGTAAGAAAAACAAAATGAATTGGTAGAAATAGTGCTTTCCAATCCTGTTCAGGAAGACCCAAGTTCAAATCTGGTCTTAGATATTCCCTAGCTCTGTGACCCTGACTAAGTCACTTAACTTTGCCTCAGTTTCCTCCTCTGTAAAATGGAGATGATGATAGCACCTACTCGCAGGGTTGTTCTGGGGATCAAATAAAATAATAATTATAAAATGCTTAGCATAGTGCCTGGCCCATTATAAATGCTATGTAAATGTTAGTGACGATGATGATATTTTAAGTGACTAAAATGTTGTCTTCGATTGCTCTGAAGACACTGTTCGCTGAAGGGGGTGGTGAGATAGCCATTTTTTTTTTTTGAGGCAATCAGGGTTAAGTGACTTGCCCAGGGTCACACAGCTAGTAAGTGTCTGAACTCGGATTTGAACTCAGGTCCTCTTGACTTCAGGGCTGTGTACTATATTCACTGTACCCCATAGCTGCCCTAATATCTATTCTTATATGTATCATCTTTCACCTGTTTCCCTTTGGAGCAAGGTGATAAGATACTGTGAAAAAGTTCAAGATAGTGTGAGCTTCTCCAGGGACTTAAGCTGCCATAATCAGTGTCCCAGGTATCGGAATATCTCATTGTATGGTACAATCAATACGTTAGCTATTGAAGCCTGTGAAAGTAGGAGGATTGAAAGCTTTTTAGGATTTCTTAAATTTCTCAATAAGTAATTCTGTGTATTCTGGATATTGTAAAACTGGTTAGTTTCTTATACTTCCATCATGGTTCAAGACTCTTTCTTGGGCTACTTAATTGGTTTATTGCAAAAAGAAAGGTGGAATTGGCAAACACCAGGTCCAAGACATGAAAACAAAAAGTTTTAACAGTGGCAATGGACCAGAAACGCCTGTACTCTTTGTCTCCTGTACTCTTTGCTATGTTTTGTGTGTGTGTGTGTTTTTCTTGCATTTAGCACAGGTGTTCTGGAATTTATAGAGTGCAGGTGTACCATAGCGTACCTCTAAACTTCTTTTTAAATAGGAATTCTATTCATAAATTTAAATATATTAAGCAAGAGTTAAAATATTCTTCCTTGTTGCTCCATTAATTGAATATTACTCTCTTCTAATTTCTTTCTTTCTCATTGATTAATTTCTGGAGAGGAAAACATAACTCTGCTAAAGTCATCACAATTGGATTTAGGTATATTTTAGTCTTCTGAGGGATTTGTTGCTCTCGCTAAAACTCAAACAAGAAATGGAAAGGATTAAGAAAGGATCACCCACTTACTTGATTGCCTTTTCTAAACATTGTATTTGGCTGAACTACACTGAAACTTTCATTTTAACCTATGTTGTTTCAGATTTAAGGCAATCGTGTAGGCCGAGAAGGCAATTTCTAATTCTACTGGTCCACTTCCTTCCCCAATAAGGAATCACTTTGTTCTTTACCTGGCTACATTAGGGGAGTGTTTAATGGGATGCCAGCTCATCAGCAAAGATACTGTTGAGTGTGAAAATATAAATCTGAAGCTTTTAAATTTGTAATATTTTCATTTTCCTCTCAGTGACTTGGATATGCCATTTGCCAAATGGACAAAGGAGCAAGTTTGCAACTGGCTTCTGGATCAAGGATTAGGTTCATATATGAATTCAGGCAAACACTGGATTGCATCTGGGCAAACTCTCTTGCAGGCCTCTCAGCAAGATCTAGAAAAGGTGAAGGTTTTTTATTTTATTTTGCTTACCTAAATTATTCTTTGACTAAGATATATATATATATATATTTATGGTTTCACACTCTAGAACAGATGAGAAAAGGGGAAACCTAAAGTTTCTGAGTAAGTCTATGTGCCATGCTTCATATCCATCTCATGTCATAGGATTTAGTCTCTTTGACAACTGGGACTAAGTCTTTGTGATGTTATAGGTTCCATCTAGACCAGTGTGGGCATTAAATGTTAAATAATGGCATGACCATAATTCAGTATCATGATTGTAGTCCCTTCCTCACCCCCACCCCCAGTCATCCTGCCTGTCTTCATTTCTAAACTCCACTTTCTAAGAAAGGTCCATGCTTCAGATTTGGGCTCCACTAAACTCCTCCTTGTGCTATGGGGGTGAGCCTGCATTCTTGAAGGCCCTGCCAGCAAAGTGCAAACTTTGGCAGGTCCTACCAAGGTGGAAGAATTTTTTCTGTATGCTCAGTAACAGTGACTACAATTGTTCAGTGTCTGTGATTATTGTATGAAGAGCATCCTTCCTAGCAATTTTCATAAAAGCCTATGACCAGAAATGTGGCCACTAGGTGCTGAAATTTTTGGTCAGATAACTCACAAAAACATCTAGTAAGACACAGAGAAGTTGTAATCTGCACATGTGGAGGGAATACCCTTACCAATGAAATCACTGGAAGTGTTAATGCTTTTGAATAAAATGAGGAAAATTGCCATTACAGATGTGATAGGTCCTGCTCTGTGAAGGAGACCTAAATACAAATGAACATCCAAAGTACTCCAATCCTGGTGGGCATGGTCTTACAAAATAACTTTCTAAGGGCAGAACTACGTCTTCTAATCAGCCAGCAAAATTGAGTTACTTTTCTGATTCTGTGTAGGCCTGGGATTTTGAAAACTTCACTTTGGGGAAAATGAGTTTTCCTTCTTTGTCAAAAACATCCAATTCTTGCTGCTAGCATGGTGAAGTAAATTTCTCTGTTTATTCTTCTAGGAACTAGGAATTAAACATTCACTTCATCGAAAGAAGCTGCAGCTAGCTCTACAAGCCCTGGGATCTGAAGAGGAAACTAATCATGGAAAGCTAGATTTCAACTGGGTTACCAGTAAGATTTTATGATTCTCATAAAAACTATTGCTAATTTTGTTTCTTGAATTGCAGGAAAGTAGACTTTGTTATACAAATCCCTAATATCACATAGTTTTGTAAGGAAGAACTAATAGTATTGATTTGTTTGTTTTAGGGTGGTTGGATGACATTGGTCTTCCCCAATACAAGACTCAGTTTGATGAAGGAAGGGTAGATGGTCGGATGCTACATTATATGACTGTTGTAAGTAGCTCTTCCTTTTGCCCCAGCAAATCTGTCAAAGCCCATTTTGTTACCCTCATGATGCCATTCATGATAGGACTCTGTTATTTCTAGACTTTTAGCATTCTGGACATTCTCAAAGAATTATCTTACTATTTTGTGACCTGCCCTTGTTTCCATTTTCCATATGTCCTTTGGTTGTTGGGTCTTTTTAGACAATTCCTCCTTTTTCTTCTCTTAGAATTGTTTCTATTTATGTCTTCAGAATTTTGTTCTTGAGAGTGGCGCACCTCTCTTAATTCCTGTAGAATTCTCCTTGTAAAATTTTAAGTTGAAGAATTTACTCACTGGCAATTTTTAATATATAATATTACTTTTTTTTAATGTCATTTTTTTCCAGTCTGTTGCTCTTGAATAATATATACCATTTCCATTTCCTTCTTATAATCCAGTAAAGAGCCACATCTCATCAAGTCTCAGTAGTATCTAAGGATAACAGATGTACTTCTTTGCCTTACATCCTTCTGACAGCATTTAGTAAAATAAAAATAAGGGCATACGTTAACAATGTCTTGCCATGGATGACAAAGTCCTTGAGTTTGCCAAATGTGCTAAACATGCCAAATGCGGTTTTGTATCCTTATATCATGATACTATCAAGAAAATTTATATAGTTAAACCTAGAATTTCCTTTATTGGGAACCATAGGAATTGAAAATAGTTGTCAATGTTCCATGCCCTTTCCCTTTTTTTCTTTTAAAATATAACAACCCTAAAGCAGTTAAAAAGCTTATTTTCCTCTCCTTTTTATCATATCTGTTATCAGTAAGGTGTGCCTCATATGTCTTTTTTCTTTCCTTTTCTCATACTGCAGGTGTTTTGGGGTAGGTCTGGTGCTTACTTTAGCACTGCCTTCAAAACTATCTTTCCTGAAATGAAGTCTTTTTTGTGGCATCTACATTTTAGATCTCTACCCTAATTTTTATTATCATCATAGTTAGCATTTGCACACTCCTGTAACATTTGCAAAGTGTTATGATCAGTGATTAATTTATTGACGAAGAGGAGATTTTGATCACTTTGACCAATTCCTCCTTTAATTCTCCGCTAAAGTCTTTACCCTAGTTAGCACTTTATTTCTAAAATTGTTTCAAAGCCTGGCATGAAAGATTAGGGGCAAATTCTTCAGCTAGTCTCTTGTGTCAAATAGCCAAAAGTTTAGGGAATTTTCATGGAACAGCAGTAGCAAGCAACAGCTATTAGAACTTTCCTTTTTTCCACTAGTTAAAAAATGCCTCTGATTAGGAGATCTGACTTCCCTTGAGTATCCTTTTCTTAGGGAGAGGATAGTGTGGTTGCCTTCAGTGGTAATTAATAGATGCTTTGTCAAAAGATTGTTGGTATTTAGAGAATTTGGAAGTATGGCAGTGGACACTCCATTAACTTAGAGGACTTAATTTTGTGAGACTAGAAGGAAGTAGAGAATTTGACTTTAAAGTCTGGTTTTCCAGATAAAGGAAAGATTCTTAATATAATAATCTAGCGTATGTTCTTAGTGTTTCTTCCCTTTTTTCCCTCCAAGGATGATTTGTTGTCATTGAAGGTTGTTAGTGTGCTACACCATCTTAGTATCAAAAGAGCCATCCAGGTGCTAAGAATAAATAACTTTGAACCCAACTGTCTACGGAGACGACCATCAGATGAGGTAACATTCTCTATTAATGCTGACAGCACATAACCAAAGTCTATTTGTGTTCTCCAGGTATCTGAGTGCCTAAAGTAACTACAAAAACCCAGTGTATCTGCTCTCTCAAAGTTTATAAGGAAATAAAAAATCATCATTTTCTCAACTCCCTATATAATGGATTTGAAATTAGACCTAGGTTAGAATCTCAACCATGTTACTTAATACCTATATCACACCCATCACTTTATTTTTTCTGAGCCTCAGTTTTTTCCTCTGTAAAATGAGGAGATTCAGTAAGATGACCTTTGATGTGTCTTCCAGCTCTAAATGTATGTTCTTATATGACTTCTCCATGGTGATACTTTAAAAATATCTGTTCTGTGGAACCTATTATTGCCTGTCATAGATTTTAGAGCTGGAAGAGACCTTGTAGGATATCTAAACCAACTCTTACTTTACAGGTGCAGAAAATGAATCTACCTCTCTCTCCTCCCATCCTCCCATCCCCTCCTCCCCTCCCCAACAACATCAACTTTTTGCCAGAATGCTGGACTAGTCAGGAGACTTAAGCAATTTGGGGCAGTTTCTTTTTCAGTAAAGCAGTATGTTTAATAGTAATGGTAATATTTTACTATTATTTTATACACAGATATGGGATGTGTATATAATGAGGAAAATAATGTGGCATATGTATATATGAAAAATATATATACAATTTTTAGTAAAGGGAATTTAAATTATCTCTGTCTTTAAAATGTTTTAAAATATAAAATATAAAACTTTATTCTTTGTTTTAAGTAGCAAGTGTATTTGCAACCCAAAGAGGGTGTGTGTCTGGATGTGGGGATTTGATTATATAGACAGGGTGGGAATTATTGACAAAATAGGAAGGGTTAATTAGGGCTGGATCCTGTATGTCAGCAACTAAAAATGTAAATGGTTGCTTGTTCCCATAGAATAATATCACTCCCTCAGAAGTTTCCCAATGGACCAATCACCGAGTGATGGAATGGCTTCGTTCTGTAGATTTGGCAGAGTATGCACCAAATTTGAGAGGGAGTGGTGTACATGGTGGACTCATGGTAAAGCTGTGTTTCAATTTAAGATGTATTTGATATATTTGATGAACACAAATACTAGCCATTTAAAAAGTTACATAGCATGTATTTATTTCCTGTGTTTTGATCAGTAGGATGGTATCAGTTTGCTAACATGAATCTTCATAGTATTTTAAATCACTTAGCTGTCTATGCCTCTGTTCTTAGGGAGAAATATGACTACTTATCTCAGACGGGTTCAATTTTTAGAGGTCTTCAGGGAGGAATCATAGAATCTTAAGAACTGGAAGGGGGCTGAGTCTAGTCCAACCCACTACCCCAGACTTTGATAAGTGCTGAGTGAAGACCCCAAGGAGAGGGAATCCACCACATCTCCTTGTACAAATTGACTTTGTCACCTGCATGGCCCTGGTAGACCCTGTCCAGGTCAGAAACTGTGCTGACTTTCAGACTTCTGGAGTGCTCCAGGGTATTCACCACCCAGGTGCTTCTGCCCTCTACCTTTATCTCCTTGGGGTATTAGGGGACCAAGGAAGGATGTTTTGGTCTTAGAAGTGACAGGGGTGAGTAGAACAGCGCCCATTCTAGAAATAATGGTAGCCTTGATTTGATTGCAGGTCCCAGATCTTATAAATTTCCTTACTGTTACATTTTTGTGGGTAATAATCTTTTACTCTTCCCTATAGCTAGTTTATATAATTGTGAATATAGTTTAAATCCATTTCATTTTCCTGTCCTGTATGGATCTGGATGATACCCAGCCACCATTCTCCATGTAATAACCTTTGCTGTATTTGAAAGCTTTTCTACTGATTACGTATGTATAGTTGTTGCACCTTGAATATTGGTTTTTAGTATCATTGACCAAAATTTGCTTACAGGTTCTGGAGCCTCGTTTTAATGTTGAAACAATGGCTCAGTTGTTAAACATTCCACCAAATAAAACACTGTTAAGACGACATTTGGCCACTCATTTCAACTTATTGATTGGTGTTGAGGCTCAACATCAGAAGCGTGAGGCGATGGAGTCACCAGATTATGTACTTCTAACAGCTACCGCCAAAGTGAAAGTAAGTTTGTAAGCCACTGTATGTAAGCAACCAGAAGTCTATGGAATCATATCAAGGCATCCTGTTAATAGGGCCTTACTGCTTTCATGATAGAAGAGAATATTAGTCTGTAATTGAGTTACCTAAATAATACATAGAGTAGCACTTGACATATGTGAATCACTGATCTAAGGGATCTTAGTCAATTTACACCTTTGTTATTTCACCAAAATTACAATGTACAAACCTTAGCAGAGTGCTTTATAATTCCTGTATTGTTAAAGAGGATACTGTATAGCCTAGAACAAAGTATTAGATGGTTTCCAGTCTCTTATGTGGCCATATCCAGAAGATAAGGAGGGAGTTTCCTTGTTTAACAGCAGCTGCTACATGGACTTAATCAGTGAGCCATATGTTAGGTTTCAAGAGGCACCAGAGAAATGAAGCAATGTATTTACATTGGAGGAAGGCTAAAAACTATATAGGCTAAAAAACTACATTAGGAATGTCTGCCAACTTAGGTGGGTTCTTAAATGATAGCAGATTCATGTCCTGTTCAGGCTATTTCTTTCTCTTATTTTCCAAACAAGATATTTTAATAAACTTAAATGGATATAAAGATCTATTGACAAACCCTTCCTAGTTTCTCATCCTCACCACCAAAAGAAAAGGAGAGATATATATCAGATGCTTACCTTGCCCGTGTCCATCTAAGGGTCATTATGAGATTTAAGACAAAGCTCATTTTGGATTAATCATCAGTTTTCTTATTTGTAAATGGCTCACAATTAAATAATGAATATATCAGGTCTCATGAGCCCCTAGATGATTTTACTGAATTACTGGTTTCACATTTTTCTTTTGAAGCCAAAGAAACTCACCTTCAGCAATTTTGGGAATCTAAGAAAAAAGAAACAAGAAGATATGGAGGAATATATATGCCCTATGGAATTGGGACAGGCATCAAGAAATGCAGCCAAGAAAGGTTATAGTCCTGGTTTGGACATGCATCTATACGATGATGACGATTTAGACAGACTAGAACAGGTAAATGAGATTGTGAATTGTTGTTCAGATACTAACTCGCATATGAGTTCTAAGGTAAGAAGATAAAATGATATTTATGTTTCGATTAGAGCTTTTAATAGCATTTCTTTTGTATCATAACCATAGATCATGATAATACTATTAGCAGATATCATTCCCAGGACAAATGTCAAAGTTACTCTTTCCATCTGACAAACTTGGTAAATTGTCAGAGATGGCAGCTAAGAGTTAGTACTGTGGATAAAGCATTGGGCCTGGTGTCAGAAGACCTGGGTTCACATCTCACCAAAGATACTTACCACCTGTGTGTCCTTGGGCAAGTCACTTAACCCGTTTACCTCAGTTCAAGTGAAAAATAGGGATAAAAATAGGTGGTTGTGAGGATATTGTAAAGATATTCTTCCTTATATCATTATGGATACAGTTTTTCTCTTCCTGCTCTACCTATACATAGCTGGTTAATAGCTGGCCACCTTGCTCTATGTAATGACCTTCACTCACTCACTCAATAAACATTTATTAAGTGCCTACTCTGTGCCAGGCTCTGGGCTAAGTGCTGGGCACTTGACTATATTTAAAAACTCTTGTTAAGCTACTAATTATGTGTGCGCACTCTGATGTTTATAGAAGTGATTGCTTGCTAGATTAATTCCGAGAGAAAATACTTGTGTGTTAAGGTTGGGTTTGCTCCGTTTGATATTACTACATCATCCTCTGTACCCACATACCCACACCTATTCATTAGGTATAATATGTAGTATTACGACTTAGATTATTGGCAATTTGCTGCATTCGTCTGAAATCCAAAAACCTCTGGATGATTTGTATTATGCAGATGGAAGATTCAGAAGGAACAGTAAGGCAAATTGGGGCATTTTCAGAAGGCATCAACAATTTAACAGTAAGTATCTAACATGCCTTTTGGATATCCTGTCTAAGATTATACAGTCCTTGTGCTTTTGATTCACAATAAGTATGACTCTCACTCTTTGTTTTCCAGCACATGTTAAAAGAAGATGACATGTTTAAAGACTTTGCCACACGTTCTCCTAGTGCTAGTATTACGGATGAAGACTCCAATGTGTGACAGTGACAACTGGGTACTCATTAGGAGTCCTCTTTTCTATCCTGTTTCAGAAACACATTCTGGAGATGTGTTGGGTTGCAGATTGTTCTTAATATTGTGCTCACTTCTACTTGTTTTGAAGTGATATTTTTTTCAAGGGGATAAGGGAGGGGGTGGGGCAGGTGCCTATTAAGTTGCCATGAACAATGAAACACTGTTGAGTGGTAGTATAATGGTTTTTACTCTATTTAATGTACAATTCTGCGACATATTTAAAATACTGCTTTTTAAATGTTACTATAGTGTTCCTCTTCACACTAATGGAAGATTTTGGAAGAAAACAGCTATTAAGTAAAGTATTCCATTTCATTTACTGTGGTTTTTTTAAACAAAAATTAAGTGGTCACTGATAAATTTCTCAACATCAATACATAGAATTCCTTAGCTATTAAATGTGTTCACCTGAATGTCACAATTATGTCCTTACATGCCTTTTTACTATTTCTGTCTTATTTTTGTACATTTTTCTAAGCATGTATACACACTTAAATATATTAAATCATAGCAAACAGAACTTTTATTTTATGACACAGGAAGAAAATGAAAAGATTGCTGTTGTGTTTTTAAACAAGTATTGATTGCCATTTGCAAATGTACCAGCTGGTTCCTGGAAAGATTAGACTTTTTGAACTCGAGACTTTCTTATCTTACCAAATGCTGACAGTGTTGACCATTGTGACAAAATTAGTGACAGGTTAAGTTAGTAAATCTGAAATCCCCAAGAATTATTTTTCTACCATGGGTTGGAATATTGTACTATTTAAGATTTTGACTTCAAATCCTAGATTCTTTTACCTAAGAAGAACTTGAGGGCTGTTTTTTATTCTGCAACTAGAATAGTTGTTTTTTTTTTTTATTCCAAAAGATTCATTTAGAAAGAATTAAAAAAATAAACTTATAGAAAAAAGTATTAAACTCCTTATTTTTCTTCTGTAAACATATTACCACATCAAAACTCTATCAGCAGTTTGCCTAGTATATTTTAATTGTAAACCCTTCCTGCTACCAACGAACGGAGCTTTTAAAACAGATGACTTTCCTGAAGTTTTATACTAAAATAAATTTCTATCCCATCAGTTTAGTATTCTTATACTGGAAAAGTAGATTGTGATGCCAATTTTGTGATGTTAAATGGAGCCCAAGCTATTCTATAGTTCAGTGGTCCTATGCTCTTTGGAAAGAGAAGAGAAAACTACAAATAAAATTATATTTTTATAAGGGTTTTGGGAAATTTTTGAACCATTAAGGTATGTGCATCAATTGTCCTGCTAATAAGTACACATTGACTCCTTTATTCAGTAGGAAACCTGGGAAGTAGTCCTGCTCAAGAATTTTAAGGGAGTTCATAAATATTATTAGGATACATAAATTGTAAACTTTATTTAAATATTAGAAACATAAATTTTCCATTTGTCACCACCAAATTCTTCCTAGGTCTTGTAGTTTTAGATTGTTTATCTACCATGAGTTGATTAGAATATTATTATCCTACCTTTAACCCTACCACTCATTAGTTGATAATGGCATCAGAAACTGTTATTAATATGCTGTGTTCATATTTTAATATAAATATAAATGGCCATGCATTTTGCTTATTGGAAAATTCCTTACCAACCTCCTAAATAATAATATCTGGAGAATAATATAAATGCCAAATTAGCTTCATTTAGTACAATCTAGCTAACAATTTTTATGACACAGTTTTTAAAAAGAAAATTATCAAACTGCGTGCACTACTGGGTATTTCTATGTAATAAAAAAGTCAATTGGAAATTTCCATGTATTCTGATTCTTAGTCTTTTTTACGTTTTTTTGACAACCTACAAGGCTTATTTTGTGACATCAGTAGAGACATATAATACATACTAAGGAATAGAAATGTGAGATTATGACTTGGGATGTTTTATTGCTAGTAATAAAAGGAACGTAGGCACCTGGGCTAATGATGGGTGGTCATAGTGCAAGAGGGTAGAAATATGAGAAATTAATTCATTGGCATCACCTGCAATTTCTAGAAGTAAAAAGAGAAACTGTGAAAGGAAGGGTGTAAAAGGAATTAAGGTGCTAATTTGAATTCAACTAAAAATTTGAAACTGTTTAGGAAGCAAATATTGAGAGTATAAAATAGAGAAAAGCAAATTGTGGAATTCTAGAGAAGACTGGACGCTTTGTGTGGATTTTAGTTACCAAACCTTGTTAAACCAGTTTGAGTCAATCCAAACAGAATACACCCAGCTGACAAACCAGGAAACATAATTTGTTTATGTACCTATGCCAGGCTATATAGTTAGCGCTTTAGGATTGGAAAACAGAGATGATCACGTACAATAACCGCGGCTTTAGTGAGTATCCATAAAACTAATTTCGTGAAAAAGAATCTATCCTGACGGCATCTCATTCTGGAAATTTTGAAGTCGTATAGATTGCCAAGAAGATGGGTCAAAAATCATCTCAAGAAGTGACACAGAAGGACAAGCCTGATCTCACTGCTATGTGTGACATTTTCAGTCGAGCTGTGGTCTATGCTGCTCAGAAACTGAAGGACTATCTTGGGTTTGAAGACCCTCAAAGTAAACTGTCCCCAGATTCCAACACACTGAATGAGATCTTTTTAATTCATTTTGTTAGTTTCTGCCACGAAAACGGAATGGATGAGAAGATTACTACTAACAAAATGACCAAGAATCAGGCCATGTTGTTTGGGGCTGATTGGATCTGGACCTTCTGGGGATCTCATAAGGAAATCCTATTTCAGCTGGCTGTTCAGACTTTACAGATGTCCTCAGATCTCCATATTGAATCTAATCCCTGTGACCTGCTCGGCAAGGAAGCAGTATTAGACTTGTGTTCTATGAGGGGACATCGGTTTGAGAAGATGGAAGAATTCTGTAATTTGATTGGTGAGGACTGTCTGGGTTTACTTATCATCTTTGGTGTGCCAGGAAAGCCTAAAGACATTAGAGGAGTTCTCTTGGACAGTATCAAAAATGAGAAAATTCAAAACTGCTTATCAGGAGAGAAGGCTGTAAAACATTTTATCTTAAACACAAAGAACTGTCTGTCTACCAAAGAACTGTTAGAAAACTACATGTGTAAAAGTGCTAGACTGAATGAGATGGGCAAGGTTTATATTAATTTTCTCTGAATTTTAGATAGGTAAGTAAGCCAAGCAGATATAAACCCATATATCAAAGCAAAGGATTTTATTCTTTCAAGCATAAGAGCATTATTTAATGCATTTAATGTGTTAAATGGATTTAGAACAGCATTGTATAAACTGATTAACTTCTTTTGGTGGCCAAAATTAGCCAGGTCATGCTCCAAATGATTGTACTATTGTGATCCTGAAAAAGAAAAAAAGCCATGAAGAAACCTTCAGAAAAAAAAAAAACTACCTAATTCCATGCCATGTAACTTTTGCTCACTTGCTTAGAAAGCCAATAAAACAACCCTGAAAGTTTGCCTTTTAATGAAGGTGTGTCTGTTATTTGAAATAAGATTAGAATTTTACCTACCCAAACTGTCAAGTGTATGTATTTATACTTCCTTTGTGAGGAGGTAGGGTGCAGAGTGGGAAAGTAAAGCAGGTTTGAGCTTAAGAAAAATATACAAACCAGTTTTAAAACCTGGGTTCTGATGCAAAACTGGGCAAAGACTTACTTTCTTCCCCTGCATATCCATTATCCACAGAATGGACCTGAGGGAAGGAGGAATATACCCTTTTGAAGCTACTTGTCTGATGCCTATGTCTATTATGCAAATTAGTAATTTCATTTAATAATGTTTACCATAATACTCATAAAATCACAGATCTAGAGCTAAAAGAGACCTTAGGGGTTATCTAGATCAACCTCCTCATTTTACAAATAAAGAAAATGTGGCCCAGAGATGTTGATTTCCTTCCCAAGATCACAGAGGTAGTTAGTAGCAGAGATGGAATTTGAACTCAGATCCTGTGACCCCACGTTCTGGACTCTTTCCAATGAACTATGGTGTGTAAAATGATGTGAATTTTTAACATCTCCTTAATATAGATGGCAAGATCTCTGCTTTAAAGATGAATAAGCCAGGACATCTTTAAACTTGATTGAGAATTAAATATGAATCCAAGACCCAAAGATATCTTAGAACTACTGAATATTGTCTTGCCTCTGAATACTAGGTCACAGCTCCCTGATTTACTCTATGGTGATTTAAACAAATAGCCTAACAAGACTGTAGATTTTTTTTGCCTCCATTTAAAAAAAAAAATCTTGAATTATATTTATTCTGAATATTACTATTTTATATTTTATTACTTTTATATATTATATAATGTACATTATATAACATTCTTCATATTCTTTAAATAGAGGAATATTTTTATAAATACATTCAATGAAGCACAGTAATAACTTGAATTAACCTTTCTTGAATAATATCTCCATCTACAAAGCCACAATTTAAGTAATTTCATGTGTCCATCTAAAGTAACTTTAAGTGACTGGCTATTAAATGTGGTAAATAGCTTAATTTTCTTGCAAAACTTTATTTATTTTTCCAGGGGCTTAATTCCAATGACAAATTACCTCCCCAAGTTCTATCTTGTCAGTGTAGTGTAAAGACATTTTTATCCAATTAAGTGAATCAATCATTGAAGACCTGCTGTGTGACAGGTGCTGTGCTGGATATTAGGGTCACAAATACAAAAATGAAACATTTCTTGCATTTAACGAGTTTATATTTTACTATGGGGAACAAACGTGGTACAGTAGAACATATAATGGATTTGGAGTGGGAGTACCTGCATTCAAATCGAAGCTCTGCTGCTGTGTGTATACTTAAGTAAATTATCTAATCCTCTCCAGGCCCCAGTTTCCCCATCTGTAAAATGGGATTGAAATAGATGATAAAGTCCCCTTTAGCACCACCACATCTATGATCCTGTATTCACAGGTAGCAAATACAGTACAGAATCCACACAAAATTAATACAAACAGAGGCAGAGGAAACTTCTCTAACAAAGTGCAATCAGGAAAGCCTTCTTAAAGGGAGTATCACTTGAGTTGACCCTTGAAGGGAGCTAAAGGTTCCAAGAGGTGTGAGTACAGATTGTGCAAAGGCTCACTGGATCAAAAGAACATCATGTATGGTTACAGCAAGGAGACCTATTTGACTAGAACATGCAGTGGGGGTAGGAGTGGGGGTGGGGAGGACTAATGGCTAATCAGTCAGCATGTGAAGAGTTTTAAATGCCAAACAGAAAAAGTCATCTTTTACCCTAGAGGCAATAGGGAACCACTGGAATAGCATGACCAAACCCGTGCTATTAGAAAGTGAAATCAAGAGTTTCTACTGATGAGAGGTTCATTTACTATGAGAAGCATAGTAATCTTTCATGTTTGGAAGCATCTGAGGCCGGAAGTGAGGATAAAAGGGGGGATGTCTTAAAGGGGCAAGAAATAAGTGAGTTGAGCTCAGGTAATAAATTAACAAAAATATTTCTTTTGTCTGTGATCTTAGCAATAAAGAAATTTTAAGTGCTGAGTAAAGTATTCTTTATGGAATGTCCTCATCTCTGGAAAACCAAAGGTCAAGAGGCTGTTCCTCAGACCTCCCTTGTCAATACTGAGTTTCATTCACATCAGCCCAGGAGACCTCTTTCTAAAGCTAGTATCTTTCATATAGATCAGCTGTGGAACTACTATAGAGCACACTGTATAAAGAATCTAATATGCCAAGCATATCTGAAAAGTGAGTGACTATTGTGAATATGTCAGCATTATAGAAAAAGGAAGTTTACATTGAGATGACATGAAGAATCTCAGTTCTTGTTAACTCCTAAAAGCCCCAATAAACAGGCCAAAGTTCATAAAAAGTTGCCTTGAAACAGAAATGCTTAAAGAAAAATGCTGTCTCATGACTATCAGTTTAGAAGTCATAATACCTGCTTTTTTGTAGTGCTTTTTCTATTGTGGAAAGGCTTTACAAAGCACTTTTGTAAGTATTCCATTTGATCCTCAAAACTGTGTGCTTAAACAAGGCAGTTACTATTATTAACCTACTACGCACATTTGAAAAACAAAAACAAAACCTCATAGAGGTTGTAGCTTGTCCAAGGTCACACATCTAGAAAGTGGCATCAATTTCTGACTTTCATGTCTACTAATTATACCCTGTTATTATGCTATGATTCATCAACCAAATTAAAATGACTACATTTCAGAGTTGAAAAAAGTCATAGGGACCAGTCCAAAACACAGGTTCACATAATTACATAAAGTGTCATACCACAATATGATTCAGATGAGGGAGCACAGAGCAGGGAGAGTCTGAATCTCGACTGACCAAACACAGGCTGTATTCTCTGGGGCAAATCTCTTTAAACCTCATCCATAGAATGCCTCATGTAACCATTGTAAGAATCCAATGAGATAACTGTGTGTATAAAGATTTGCAAACTTTAAAGCCTTATGTAAAAGTTTTGATTAGTTTTACTCAGTTACTGAGATGAAAATTATATGAGGGACCATTGATTAGGGTACCACTGCCCATCACCCACTCAGTGACACAGAGACAGTTAACTGAAGTTTCATTACTCTTTAAGAGTTCAGGCTCAACTGACCACACGAAGTCAGTGAGCCCAGAACATCTGTTTCAGCAACGTTATATAAAATGGGAACACATAAGCAGGATAGGTACAATAGAATTTTATACAAAGTAGGAGGAGAAGATAAAGGTAGACGTGTCTGGACGCAAGTTAACAGAAGGGCAAGATAAGGTTGTCTGCATCTGGAAGGTCAGAGAACTAATGGTCAAAACTGAAACTGCTTTGTTTTGTGGTCTTGATTTTTTTCAGACTATAGCCAGGTGGCGTGACCTAGTTTTCAGTAACAATGTCCAGAAGTTCAAGATAGAGACAAGCGCAGTGTTTTTCTGAGTACAAGGGTGGCAAGAAGCCTAAGTCAGAATTTCTTATCAGGAAGCCAGTGGTAGAATCAGGTCCAGAACTAGGATCTACTGATTCTCTTAGCCAATGTTCTTTCCATTATATCACACTGCTTTTAGAAGTACGGAATACTAAAACTGTAGAGGAACTTTGGTATTTAATTCAATTCCTTCATCTCAAGATAAATTCAGAAAGATTAATCATGTCTCTTACGAACTCAGGTACCCAGTACGTAGTACTCTATATAGTACCTTGTTGTCACTGTAAGTGTATTTATTCACAAATATAGCCATTGTTCTTGTCCTCTGGCAACATAAAATTAGCTTTACTATTTTCTTATATAGTAGGAGAAATAATGTTGCAGTGAATAGAGAGTTTGCCTTGGAGCCTGGAGTACTTGAGTAAAAGTCTCTTACTACTTGACCTTGAGCAAGTCACCTTACCTCTCAAGAACCTCTGACAAGCCTCTAAAACTTCTAAGAAGAGGTGCTCATCTGCTTTAGTAGAGGAATTTCCTCACCAGGAACTCCTATACCAATGAAATCAGCAATAATCAATGTAGAGAAAAATAATAATTGAGTTTATATGGGGGTTAAAGAGTTTCTAAAGTATTTTACACACATTATCTTATTTGATACTGACAATTCAACAACATAGATATTTTAATTTTATACATGAGGAAACAAAGGGTCAGAGGCAAAGCAACTTGCCCTGGGATCACACAGCAAATGTCAGAGGCAAGATTTAAAAGGGAGACTCCTACATCTTTCCAGCAGCAGCACCACACTGCTCTCAAGAACAAGCAAATATTTGTTCAAATGAAGGAATGTGTTTCCTCCCTTTTCCACCCCCACTCATCCCAACTGTCAATCCAGGGCATATCTGTATAGCTGATAATTAAGGCTTAGGGAAAAGAAAGTAATGAGTCAGCAAGAGCAGGAAGATAATTGGGAAGGGTGCTTTGCTCTGAATTAGTTTCTAGCTGTGCAGAAAAAACAGACCTCAGAAAAAGAAATTAACTTTCTCAAAAAGAGGTGAGATCCAGAGTCCTGTCCTCCCCAAACCATATTACTTTGATATGAGATATTACCATTTAACAGAAGATTGCTATTCTGAATTACTAGGATTAGGGCAGCCAGAAATGCATATTTGCTAGCTATAGTTTTCAAGTGGTACCTGCTGATTTGCAACCTTTCAGAGCCCTGTGATGATGGGAAGTGGCATTGGAAAGGTGTTACCCCTCCAAACACTGGGACCTTGAGAGGGGTGGTTGTGTCGAATTTGGTTTGGAGCTCTGGGTTCCCAAAGCACAGTCTTTGCAGTATCAAGCATGGGGTTCAGTCCATTAGACATCTGAAGTGCTTTTTCAAGATGCCACAATATCCGGAATCACAGACTTAAGTCTGAAGAGCCCTCAATTCAAACAATGGCAGTCTAGTCCACGCTATACCTAAGCACCACCCTGTGCTCTGTAGGAAACCTGTACCAGCCCCTTGGCATTTGTGCAACTGTACATCATGCTGGGTCTTCACCCTGGCTCTTCCCTAGGCACAAATACAGTTATATTTGCAGAATATGACCTGCTGCTGGTGGAAACAAAGGGATTATTGCTCACATTTGTAAAGGTATTTTGTCTCCCCACTCAAAGCTGCATGAGCTTCAAGGCAGAATTTGAGTCAGTCTCAATGCAAAGCCATAGTTCACAAGTTCTGCTCAGTGCTTCTCTTTTCTTGGACCAACCAGGGAACTCATTAGTTCCAAGCAGAAAATATTTCATTAACTTGCACATCAATAGAGAGGAACAAAAGCTCTAGAATCGCAAGAGAATAACAGTAAAAATTAGGACTGAAAGATGAATAACGCTTTGCAGCTTCAGTTATAAAATAGCAATCATATCTCTTTAGTATTGGTTACAAAATCAAAGTCTATTAGTGGGATAGCCTGGATAAGAGGGTTATTTCTTGGTCCTCTGCTGTCCTCTGCTGTCCTCTGATGTAATTGCAGTATTATGCATCCCCTTCCTCTTTTGGCTATTGTTAGCTTTTTTTGTGTGTATTATACCCACAACCAACGGAAGAATTTAGGCTTAGGTTTTTTCTATATTTTGACCCCTTTTTTTTCCAAGTCGCCATTCTGAGAGATCTTTCTAATCTTTTACTTGTGATGAATACATTCCTTTCAACAGCCATAGAGTCTATGCGTGATTCACCTTGGGGGCTTTACTTAGCAAGACAGGTAAACAGAAATTTCTGACAAGGGGGCTCAAAAAGGGGCACCAGGTTAGCAGGCTGACTCTGAAGATAACCCTGAAGGTCTAGTGAACATTTTCATAAAGCTAACTTCCCATTTTGAAAACCAGAAGAGGAGCAAGATCAGGATAAAGAAGAATGGGGAATACTGATGCACAGGCAGGAGACCACTCATTCCGTGCAGCTAGAAAGGTGATATGGTGTGATAGTAGAGTATGCTATGTAGGAGAGCAGTGTTAGGAAAGCCTGAGGGAGAGACAGGAGGCAGCTTGTGCTAGGTAAAGCAATATTGTCACCTTAACCACCATTTCACCTCAGACAGTGGTGGAGAAAGTCCAGGACTCTGAGCCCAAGAGCCCAGGAATAGTAATGTCAACCAGGCCACAGAGACAGGTCCATGATTGAGGGGAGAAATCTCTGTGGAGGGGGGCCCACCCTACTTGCTGCCATCAAGGTCAGCTGCACTCCCAACTGTCACCAACAGTAGAATGGATGCAGGAACCCTACAGGTTGCCGTATCTCCCAGACCATTAGTTCTGCTTCCAGCCCAGCTTTCATGGTCATCATGATGGGGAGTGGGGCAGCTCCTGTGGACAGAAGTCCAACCATCCCCATACCTAAGGCAGGCATGTCAGCCTAGATGGAGCAACAAGTCACCCTTAGGGAGACACAGAAGGCACCATGTACCCTGCACATCGAACCACCACTACCATCTTGATCACCATCTCTCCTCAGATTCTGATGGAAATAGCACAGGAGCCAAGAGCCTTGGGAATAATAATGCTTCACAGTCTGGTGCCCTCGGCCATGATTATCTTGGGAAGCAATCCCTTGGGTGATGCAGCCTAGAAACTACTCCTCTAGGTGCTACAGCCATAGCTGTTGAAAACCCATAAAAGAAAGTGCTTGCCACCAAAGTCCTTTGGCTATGCACATAGTAGCCACTTAATAAATCTGTATTGACTGACTGGCACTTTCAAATGATTCAACATCAAAAACTGATATTATGTTATAAACTGGCATTTTACATTGCCACTAACACCCTAAGGACCATAGGATCTTTCCATATGATTAGCTAGTGAAATCTTCCATATGTATTGTCCCCCTCCTTGAGGCCCATCTCCAACATCCTGTTCTATATCTCGACATTGGACCCAGATGACTCGGAGGAGAGAGTGTGGCTGGTGACTTTGCACAGCCTTCCTTCACTTAAATACAATTCACTTGCATGTCATGATCCTCTTCGAGAAAAAGGACAACCAACAACAACCACCTCCCTCACTGGAAAGTGAGCTCCTTTAAAACAGGTACTGTCTTTTTTTTTTTTTGTCTCCAACACTTAGCACAATGCTTTGTACATAGTAAGCACTTAAAAAAAATGCTTCATTCATTTATGCTGAAACCTCAAAACTAGAATTGTATGTGATCCCATTACGTGATTTTTGAAGAATGCTGCATGTTGAGAGGGAAAGCATGAGAACTAGCTGTGGCTTCGTGAGTCTGGTATTCCTAGGTAGTTGCCGCACTTATCAGTTCTACTTGGCTCTGAATTCACTGGGTATCAATGTCTATATTGGCTTGGTCAGGAGGATCTTGTCAAGCTCCATCATATACTTTTTCTACTACAGATAACTATTTTCATGGTAGACATTATGTTCATCTTGCAAGGCAAAATGACTAAGTATTCCATTAAATGATATCATTAATCATTATCCCTGTGCAAATCACACACACACACATATATATAGGCTGGAAATATATGTGTATGTACACACATGTATGTATGCATATATATAATGTGTACATATATGTATATTCCTAGACCTAGTCTCTCTTCTCAGTTCCAGTCCCACATTACCATTACAATCAGACATTTTAAACTGTAGGTTCTATAGGCATCTCAAATTCAACATGTTGAAAACAGAACTCGTTATCTTTCCTCCCAAACCCACCCCTCATCTGAGCTTCCCTGTTGCTGACAAGAACGATATCATAAATGCTTCACTTAAGTTTGCAACCACAGAGTCATCCTTGACTAGTCACTCTCTTTCACCCCATTTGTCCCCTAAAGCTCTGTCCTCGGCCCTCTTTTCTTTTCCCTCTTACTATCTTGCTTGGTGATCTCTGTTGGTTTCAAAGATCATTTCTACAAAGATGATTCCTAGATTTGTATATCCAGCCCTAGTCTTTCTCCTGAGCTCTAGTCCCTTATCACCAACTGTCTTTTGGGCATCTTAAATTGAATGTCCTATAAATATCTTAACTATATATCCAAAACTGCACTTATTATCTGGATACCACTCTCTTCCACTCCCCCATGCCTTCTCTCTTTCCAACTTTCCTATTACTATCTAGGGTAATAGAATAATGTCTCATTTTAAATTGGTCATGGAGGTAAACTGAGCCAAATCTTCAAGGAAGACATTGTTTATTATGAGGGGCATGTGACCTGATAATTAAGGATGAGTAAAATGGCTCTGCTTCAGGCCAAGAGATCCTGAATTGAGGGTGTAATACATTTTTATAAGCATAGAACAAAGAACAAAAATCATCTAATTGGCTAGCATCACAGAGATGAAAGATTATTATTGGCCGCACCAAAGAAAGTGGGCATAGTCCCTGTATATCGTGAGGACTACCTCTCATTATCTCTAAAGAATGCCTCTGTAAATTTATAGGTCTGACCTACTCCTTGAGATCTCTGATATGACAAGACTTACTGGCAATTGGGGAATTCAATAAAATTCCCGTAATTGTTAAAGATGGCACAAGGTTAGGTTGTCCTAGCTTCTCAGGAATATGCCACAAACCATGTAAGAGATGCTGAGACAATGTTTTATGACAGTATTGAAAACAAAATTTTTCTTTAATTAGCAATATGGTATCTTTGGTATCTGACATCGGAGGGTGAAGTTTGGATTTTAGCACACATAAGCTTCTCCACTCAAACCTGAGAGAGGAGACTTAAGATTTAACAGCATTGTTGTAGTATAAAATCAAATATAAGATACAGGATAAAAAAAATTAATTCTCCCAACAATAACTATCTCAGTCACTCAGCTTGAAATCTTACTGTCATCCTCAACTCCTCACTGGCTTTACATATCCTTTTTTTTTTTTTGCCAAGTCTTGAATTTCCAACATCACATATCTTACATATATCCTGTAACAGCAAGCACCCTGGCACACTCAGGATGGCTTGTTAACGTAGGTTCTTCGATCTGCTTTTCTTAAAGGAAAGGCAACTTTAAGGGGGTCAACAATCTTACTTTAATTACATTCACTAGTGCAGGGAAAAGATCAGCACCCTGAATGTGGAGAAAATGCAAGCAGAGAAATTAGCATAAAGATCAACAGACGGCTTCAACTGTCTGATTAAAGTAATACAACTACCTACATATACCACCAGATTGGAGGAGCACCACTACAACTGAGTAGTTGGGGGTGGGGGTGGGGTCCCTGAAAAAACGGCTACTTAGAGTCCCGTCCAGGGAAACAACAGGTCCTTCTCATGAGTGAACCCCAAAGCAAAATACCAACCTCAGGTTATATATGCACTTTTGGCTTATAGGCTAGGAGCCAGAAGGCATTACAACCCTCATGACTCAGTGCATAATTAGCTTAGTACTAAAAGGTGTGAAAGCCTTCCAACAAGCAAGCCACCCCCAAGCAAGCTTCTCTTTAGGCAAGTTCTTCCTCCAATGTGCTCTATGTGACTCAGGATGTATCATAGCTGTGACTGAACACGTGGTCGCACAGGCCTATTAATGGACAGGGAAGATGTTCCTATTCCATTAATATTACATGTCCCTAATTCACCATTCACATAGCTGCCATGCTGGTGCAGGCTCTCCTAATTTCCTGCTTTGACTATTGCCTCCTGATGTTATCCATACCTCAAATCTTTCCCCATTCCAGTCTGTCCTCCACTCACCTGTCAACGTGCTCTTCCTAAATCACAGGATGGCCCATGTATCATCCCTGCCACCTCCCTACTCAATAAACTCTAGTGGCTCCCTATTACCTTCAGGATGAAATGTAAAATTATCATTTGAAGCCTTTCATAATCATTCATAACCTCCCTTCCTACATCTCCAATCTTTTTACACATTACTCCCTTTAGCATACTCTACAATCCAGCTACACAGGTCTATTTGCTTATTCCTTAAGTACAATGCTCCATGTCAGGATTTTGAGTCTTTTTATTGGCGTACTCTCATGCCTGGAAAGTGCTCCCTCCTCACCTCCACCTCCTATCTTCCTTCAAGAGTCATTTCAGATCCTCCCTTCTGCAGAAGACTTTTCCCAGACCCTCCTCCCTCTTCCCCTATAGCTAGTGTCTTCCCTGGGATTACCCTTCATTTACTCCCTATACAAATTATTCATACATATGCAGTTATTTGCCTGTTGTCTCTTCCATTGGGATTTATGCTCCTTGAGGGCAGGGCCTGATTTTTTTCCTTTCCTCTAGTGTATGTGAACTTATTCATTAGTCATTGGACAGGGATTTCACACTTACGAGGGTCAACAGTTTAATAACAATCTCAACATTACCAGCACAGGATTAAGAGTCATTCTTTTCTTTCTTCCATAGGTTGCCCTGACTAAAGGTATCCTCTCACCAACCAGAAAAAACCTTCTAATAAGTTAGCCTGTAGTTGCTTAACTAGTATAGACCTCAAAATGCAGACATATCTCGTCACCTAGAAACTTTTCTAGCCTGACTGACCCTTCCAGTGTTCTCTTCTGAAATAGCCTATGAAAACATACTCCACAAAGCACTGGAGAACTTTGATTTTAGTATAGAAAACTAGAAGTTTCAGAAAAGGAGACGGTGCTTTCATCTAAAGAATCATAGAATCGAAGTACCTTGAGAGTCGGGACTGTTTCATTTTATTTTTTTGTATTTGTATCCCCCAATGGCTGACACATTAAGTAGGCACTTAGTAACAGGGCAGCTAGGGGGTACAGTGGATAGAGTACCGGTCTGCAGTCAAGAAGACTCATCTTCCTGAGTTAAAATCTGGCCTCAGATACTTACTTGTGGTCCCAGGACCCTTAACCCTGTCTGCCTCAGTTTCCTCATCTATAAAATGAGCAAGAGGAGGAAAGGACAAACCACTCTAGTATCTTTTCCAAGAAAACCCCAAATGGAATCACAAAGAGTTGGATGCCACCGAAATGACTAAACAATGCAGCAATGGTATGTAGTATAAAGAGCTCTGGAGTCAGAGTACTTTCATTCAAATCCTGTTTTTGATGTTTCCTGCTTCTGAGACCACGGGTGAGCCACTTAAACAGCCCAAGTTTCCTCATCAGTAGAATGACAAGGTTTAATTAGAGGACCATGAAAGCCCATTCTAGCTCTAGATTTATCATGCTATGAAATGTTGTTCTAACTTTTGCTGCTATCTCATACTTTTTTGGGTAATAACTCTCTTTTAAGTTTTTTAAACAATTTTAACTCCAATTTCTCAAAATCTTTGATCTCTATTTTCCCTCTTATTCCTTATCCCTTGTTGCTTTTTGTTTTGTTTTGGTTTTTTGCTATACTGGGCACCAGCACCTTGCCTTGCCTTGCCTCTCCTCTCTCTAGCCTTGTTCAATGCCCTCTCTCTCCCCCCTCCTCTCTTTCTTCTCCTCTTTCTCTGTCCTCTTCTTTCTCTGCCCCCTTCCTCTCTCCTCTTTTCTCCCCTTTCCTTCCTCTGTTCCTCTCTCCTCCTTCTCTCTCTCCCCCTTCTTTTCTCTTCCTCTCCTCTTTTCTCTCCTCCTGTTTCTCTTCTTCTCCTCCTCCTACCTCCTTTTCTTCTTTTCCTTCCCCATTTCTCTCTTTCTCTCTGAATAGAGTTAGTGCTCTTTGTTATACCAATGTCCATATATGTATGTCTAAACACATACACGTACATATATGCACACATATGTCGCAAAGAATCAGAATCAGGAGAGCCCTGGCACCCTAACTTTCAGACAAACAGACGTCCCAACGTCTCAAATTCCAGCGTCTTCCGCCTTAAAATTGGGGATGATAAAAACTTGGAACAACGTTTCCAAGGTTGTGGCAACTCAAGCGTTTTGTACCTATTAAGGCGTCCTATAAATGTGATTGATGATGAAAATGATGGTCATGCTAGCAGGTTTGTCTCCTTTCACGTCCTCTTCTCCCAGCATTTCTACCCGCAGGTCTAGGATTCCGCATCAGGAGACTGAGACAGCGACAATCTCCGCCCCCTTCGCTTTGTCACTACGTATGTCCTTCGCGGCTTGCCGTCTCCGCCGCTGGAAGGAAACTATGGCGGCGCCCGTGTTCCCTCTCTGGCGTGTTGTGCGGCCTCGGCCTTGGCCTCTCCGTACTTTCGCTACGGTTTTGTCTCCGGCCAGTGACCCGCATACTCCGAACACGCGTGAGTTCAATCCTCCCCACCCCCGTCCCCTTCTAGACCTTGACCGTCCTCACCCCCGGGTCGGCACTCCCTTTCCTGGGCCGGTGTGGGGCAGAGGTGACGGGAGCTGTGTAGGAATTGGGGTGGGAAGCGCTAGAGCTTGACCCGGGGCCCCGCAGGCTAGCAAGGGGCCCCGGCCCGGGCCAGGCCGCGACGAGCTTGGCCCCAAACCCTGAAGCTGTGTCTCGCAAACGCGTGCGATCGTGCACGGCAGTCAGTTAGCGTTTACAAAGTAACAGCTGTGCGCTAGGCCCTGTGGTGAGCCCTGTGCATATAAAGGAAAACAAAAAGACAGCCCTTGCCCTCAAGAGGCTTACAGTCAAACGTGTACAGACAAGGCGTGTACGGGACAAATGGGAGACCGTCGCAGGAGGAAGGCACCAAAATTAAGTGAAAGGCTTCCTTGTAAAAAGTGAAATTTTAGCTTTGACTCGAAAGAAGACCTGGGAATTGTCCTCAATGGCCTGAAAGCCTTTCCTGCTCAAAGCCCTTGGACGAGTGATTTCTGGAGGCAGCCTGTCCCATTTTTGGTAAAGTAATTGAAATGCAGCTGAAATCAGTCATTCACTTATTGTTTATTGTCATTTATCAAGCGTCTGCCTTGTGCCAGGCAAGGTACTAAAGCGCTGAGGATATTTAAAAAGGCAAAAGACAGACTCTGCCTTCAATAAATCTACAATTTACAAACAAATATGTACAAAGCAAGCTGTGTATACAAGGTAAATAGGAAATAATAGTGGGAAGACACTGGAGGAGATGGGGAAAGCTTCCAGTAAAATATTAAATTTGAATTAGGTCTTAAAAGAAGAAAGGGAAGTCAGTAGTTAGAGCATTTCAGGCAGGAAGGACAGTGAGAGAAAATGTGAGGGGTCAAGAGATGGATTGTCTTGTTCTTGGAACAGCCAGGAGGTCAGTCCCCCTGAAACCTGCCTTTTTTCTTCGACCTCCCATTTTTCCAAATCCTTGGATGCCAAGTAAGAACAAGATTAATACTCCTTGCAAATGACAGCCCTTCATCCACAAACTGAGGTGAACTAGCATTAGGGTAAGTTGAATGTGGGAACTGGCAAATTATCTGCCAAAAAAAATAATATGCCATATGTTTTTATTGCTTTTTGTTCATATATATAAACAAGTGTTTAACCTGAATTTTTGAAAATAGGTGTGGCAGTATTTGATTTTTTTTTTTGGTCAAAAAGTGTTAACAGCCTATATGTAGAGTACTCTTCTGGAGTTACATGGGAAAATACATTAATTTGCAGTTTCATTGATGTGGATATTTCTCTAAAGGATGCCAATTGTAAACCAACCATGACTGTCCATTGTGTGTAACTTGTCTCAGTGCTCTCACAAGTTCAATACAGGGAGGCCTCCCAATGTTATGGATAAATAAGGAACTGATTCAAATCTATCTTCAATTGATAAATATTCAAAGAATATGAAGATGTTGTTTTCTAAGGAATAAATCCGAGCTATCAAATGCCATATGAAAAAATGGCACAAATCACTAATAATTACAAAAATGTAAATTAAAGCAACATTTGTCCATTTCTCTAATTCCAGGAGTGCCTCTGGGCTCCTGGGGAGAATGAAACATTGTCCTTCCAAGGGCCTCCCCAACTTAGTTACACCAAAGAATCAAAACAAAGTTCACGTGGCAAAATTCTTCCACTGAGCTGGGTAGCACAGTGAATGTAGTGCGGGGTCTGAAGTGAGGAAGACTCATCTACCAGAGTTCAGACACTCACTAGCTATGTGACCCTGGGCGAGTCACTTAACCCTGTTTGCCTCAGTTTCCTCATCTGTAAAATGAGCTGAAGGAGGAAATGGCAAACCACTCCAGTATCTTTGTCAATAAAACTCCAGATTGTGCCACAAAGAATCAGGTATGACTGAACAAATTTCTCTGTTATGGTAATAAAACAAAATCAGTTTCCTTCTTTGATGCAGTTATTCAACGACTCTGAAATTCTGGAGATTTGCCTTAGTTTGCATTCTCAAAGAGTTGGAGTCCCACATGGCATTACTCAGTATGAGTAATTTTTTTTTAGTGTTATAGGACTGAGGACTGCTTGTTCAGCTGCAGTACATTTCTAGAAAAGCCATTCAAAATCAAGCAGTTACTCGTTCACAAATACTCCCTCCTTTAAAGTTGGAAGGAGCTTTCTTTCCATAGTTTCCCCACTGAGAACTTAGGTGATAACCATTAGGATTTCAAAGTCATTAGGTCCTTAGGCACTTCTCCTGCATTTGCATTTTCTGTTTTCTATTTCTTTTCTGTTTTTCTTAATTAGAATATCCCTATTCTAAGGGATTGACAATCACTGTCATTCTAAAAAATCCAATCCCCCCTGGTTGCTTTGTAGGTAAAATGATTTATGAGGAGATCCCATAGAAGCTTACATTACCAGGCTGGCAAGGCCAGCACAGCTGGTGAGCCTTAAAGACCACCGTTATCTTCAGGGTATCATTCTTATCACATTCACATCAGACACTGCTTGTTGAATGGCCATAGGCAATTTACTGTTCATTCTCCCAGGAATGGGGCAAGGGCACTTCATAGTAAACCACCACCATCTCTAGAAGCATTACCAAAAGCACCATCAGAAGCATAAACTTCTGGGCTGACCTTCACTGCCCGTCTTCTACTGAATTCAGTAAGATCATTCTGTATTGATCCTACAAATTAAGCCAGTTATTCTGGGCTGAACCTGACTCAGGCCAGTCCTTTAGTAATCTAGGCTGGATATTGGGATAAAATAAGATAATCCTAGGTTATCCAACAGTTAACAAAAGGCAGGATAGGATATTCAGCCAGGACAGGCCTTGAGGACATCTCGAGTGAGGTTCTCTCTCATTGTTCAACAAACAAACCTCTGTGATTGTAACAGTTTGTACCTTCGGTGTCCTAAGCCAATCAAGTTTCAAAAGACAGTTTTTTAAGAAATGGAGGGTTGGAATGTTGCACTTACCACACAAGTCCATTTTTTCTACTTTACCATAACTGCTCCTGTAGTATAGTATGATTATGTTGCAATAATTACTAAAGGACCACTGTATTTGTTGTCAGAGGCCCTAGAGTATGAATGCACTGACACTACTTGTAAACCTCTCTGGGCCTCAGTTTTCTCATCCATAAAATGAGAGTGGAGGTTAGAAGAGATGACTTCTAGTTCTAAATGTATGATTCTGTATGACCATCAGAACATTGCCTACCTTCTTTTGACTTTTTTCTCATTAGATTTAATAAATTTTAGCTATTGTTCCTAAAGAGATAATTAACAAAAAACTTTTCCCTTCTTCCGACTTCCCTCCCCCTTGGAAAAAAAAAGAAAAAAAGAAAAGACTCTTGTAACAAATGCAGTTAAACAAAGCAAATGTCAGTAGTAACCGTGTGTTTCAACAATCCGGTTAGCAACTTCTGTGGGAGTGTAAGATCCACCTACAACAAGCACCCAGAAAGCTGCCAACACGCTGCAAAAGTTCTTTTGATCTGCTTTAATAAGGAAAGCAAAGTTAAGGGGTTGACAAGCTTACTTTAATTCAGCATACAAATATCATTCACTCACTTCAGGGGGAAAAAACCAGCACCCTTAACTTCAGAGCAAAATACAAAGTACAAATATGGACAGACAAACCTTGTCTGATTCAAATCCCAATACATAGTTACCAGAGTTTAACAAAGTCCCAGCATCCAGGTTACAAGCTGGAGGGCCTTTAGCTGCAGCTGCCCAGGGTCTCCACATCAGCACACCAGCACAAGTGAGAGCCCTACACAAATTACAAACATCGACAGACAGACCAAATACAGATTCATAGTTACCAACATCTAGGTTCAGCCCGGGAACTCATAATGTGAGCTGGCCCAGAGTCACTCGTGCCACCACTGCTATGGGAAAGAGCTCCAAAAAAGAGAAAGCCAACCCCTGGTTTTATATCTTTTTCAGGGTCAGGGGTGAGTCACACATGCGACTCATCCGTGTGACCTAGAATCATCACAAAGAGGGGACTTAAACCCACTTGGTCTAAGAGCCTCTGATGTCCCAAACCTATCACTCAAACTCATGTGTAAATTAGGCCCTCCCTTGAGTTAGCCCCACCTTGGGTCCCATATCCACACCCACATAGGTTTTCTACCTAATAGGGGTTTGGGCCTGGGGCTTAGCACCTAGTAAGGTTCAATGAAATACACTGAATTACTCAAAGGAAACAAAAGCCAACTAAGTGCTAAGAGCCCATTTTGCTTACCAACACACCATGTCCAAAAAATATATGCCTCATTCTGTACCCTGAGTCCATCTCCTCTGTGTCAGGAGGTTGGTAGCGTGTTTCATCATGTCTTCTAGAATCCCAGGTGGTTATTACACTGATCATTTGTTTGTCTTTAAATGTTGTTATTATATACATTTTTCTCCTGGTTTTGCTCACTTTACTCCGTAATAGTTCATACACATCTTCCCTAGTTTCTTTCCATAGGAGAGAGATTAGGGCACCATGTGCCAGGTAAGGTGGACCACCACCAACCACCACCCTGACCGCTATCTCCCTTCTGAGCCTGAAGGAGAGAACACCAGACTCTGAACTCAAAAGCCTTGGGAATAGCATTGTCCCTCAGATTGCTAGACCTGCTTCCAGCCTAACTTTTACACCCATCATTGAGGGAACAATCATTGTGCAGAAGGGGGCCCACATTCATCATCACCACCAGCAACAATTGCTGACCAGTTGCCATCAACAGGCAAATTGGCACAGAGCCCTGAGAATGGCAGCACTTCTCCCTCGCCTGACACCACTGATCTTGCTTCTAGCCTAGCCCTCATGGCCATCATCCAAGGAAGCATCTCTCTTGTGGAGAAGGGGCCAGCCATCTTCACCAACCTGCTAACCAACTGCTACCCTCAGGTTAAGCAAGCCAGCCTAGCTGAAGAACAAGGCAGCCAAAGGGAGGCGACATGCTAGATTAGTCAAACTACCTTGACTGTCATCTTCCCTCAGATTCTGGTGAAGACAGTCCAGGAATCTGAACTCTAGAGCCTTGAGAATATCAGTGCCCCTCAAATGACCAGACGTATTTCTAGCCTGCCCCCCACAGTCATCACTGAAGGAAGAAATTATTATGCCCTCATCCCCAGCACCACCACCACCAGCTTTAGACCAACTAACATGAGCACAGGAGAGCTGTAAGTGGCAGCACCCCCAGACCACCTGCTCCATGCTCAGACTTCATAGCCATCATTGAGGGAAGCAACTCCTATGGAAAAGGAGGAAACCATCCTTACCAATTGCTGACAAAGGCACCCTGAGAGAAAAACAGGAGGCAGCATGTGTCAGGCAAGTTAAACTACTACCACCACCTTGACAACCATCTTTCATTAGACTTGAATGGAGACATTCCAGGACCCTGACCCTAAGAAAATATTAACATTTCCAGCCCCGTGCCACCAGTCATCAACCTGGGAAGCAAGTTTTATGGAGATGCAGCCTGGCAACTTCTATATATGCTACAGCTACATCTATTGAAGATCCAAAAAACAAAGTACTTGTCACGAAAGTCCTTGGCATTGTCAAATGGTTCTACATCAGAAATTGATACGCTATTTTCCATGGAAATAATGTTAAAGAAGAGTCATTAGCATCTACTTTGCATCCTAAGGACCCTGGGGCCTATCTGATTTGCAACTTGAAACCTATGTGTATTGTCTCCCCTATTAAAATGTGAATTTCTTGAGAGCAGAAACTGTCTATATTTCCCTTTGTGTCCCCAGTGCTTTGCACATAGGAAACAGTTAATATGTACTTCATTCCATTCTTAAAGCACAGTAATATTCTAATACACTCATATGCCATGATTTGTTGTTCATTTATTCAGTCGTATCTGACTTTTGTGACTTCATGGACCATAGCATGCCATAATTTGTTCAGCCTTTCTGTAACCGATGGCCACCCCTTTAGTTTTCAATCCTTTATTTTCACAAAAGCAATGCTAGAAATATTTTTATACATATGGATCCTTTTGCTCTTTCTTTAATGTCCTTAGAGTGAAGGCCAAGTAATAATATGTCTGGGTCATAGGATAGACACAGTTTAGTAACTTTTAGGGAATAACAATTCCAAATTACTTTCTAAAATGGCTGGATCATTGCACAGCTCCACAAACAATTTGCTTGTTTAACCACAGCCCCATGAACATTTATCGTTTTCCTTTTTTGTCGGCTTTGCCAGTCTGGTGGGTGGAAAGTACAATTTAATGCTTTAATTTGCATTTCTGTATTAGTGATTTGTAGCATTTTTTCGTTGGATATTAATAGCTTGGATTTCTTTCTTAGAAAACAATCTATCCATATCCTTTGACCATTTTATTAATTGAGGAATGACTTTATTCTTAAAGATCTGAATCAGTACCTCTTACATCTTGGAAATGAGTCCTTTCTCATAAAAACTTGCTGCAAAAATTTCTTTCCTCAGTTACCTGTTTCCTTTCTAATTTTAGGTTTTTTGTATAAATTTTTTTTTTGTTTTTTGTGTAAAAATGTTTACATTTTACTTAATCGAAATCAGCCATTTCCCTTCTATTCCCTGTTTGGTCACGAACTGTTCCCCTATCCATAGATCGGAATTCCTTCCTTCTCTATTTTGTTTATGATGTCAGCCTTTACGTCTAAGTCATGTAACCATTTAAAACTCATTTCGGCATATTATGTGAAATGTCGGTGTACACCTAGTTTCTGCCAGAATGCTTTCCAGTTTTCCCTGTGCTTTTTTGCCAAATAGTGATATTCTGTCTTGGTAGTTGAGGTTTTTAGGTTTGTCAGTTAATTACTACTTTTTGCTTTCGTAGGTTGTATTACCTAATCTGTTCCACTTAACGACCTCTCCGTTTCTTCAACAGTTATTTTGATACTTTGTTATATAGTTTGATACAGTCTACTAGTAAGCCCCCTTCCTTCCACATTTTTTCATTATTTCTCTTTAGATCTTTTATTCCTTCAGATCAGTTTTGTTATTTTCTCTAAAGCAGTCCTTTGGTAGTTATATTGGCATGACGCTGAATTAATTTAGGTAATACTGTCATTGTACTGTCTTTTCCATACTCTGATCAATTAATATTTCCCTAATTATTTAGGTTGTCTTTATTTCTGTACATTTTGTGTTTTCTAGTTGTAGTCATACAATTTCCTATGTGTATCTTGGTAGATAGACTACCAGGTATTTTATGCATTCTGTAGTTATTTTAAATGAGATTTCTCATTTTAACTTTCTGCTGTTGGTAAAATACAAAAATGCTGATAGTTTATGCAGATTTATTTTATATCCAGAAACTCTGCTGAGGTTATTAATTATTTGAATTAATTTTTAGTTGACCATCTAGTATTCTTTAATCATATCTGCAAAAAGCAATAATAATTTTGTTTCCTTTTTGCCCATGCTTATTTGCTTGATTTCTTTTTCTTGTCTTATTCTTATAGCTATCATTTCTACCAACTTTATCAAATAATAGTGGTGATGATGAACATCCTTGCTTATTCCTTATCTGGAAAGGCATCTTGATTTATCTTTATTACGTTTAATCCTGGGTCTTAGCTTTAGATAGAAACTACTGACAGTATTAAATAAAGGCAGCTGAGTGGTACAGTGCTGGACCAGGAAGACCTGACTTCAAATACAGCCTCCGATTCTGGGTAGTCACATAACTCCTGTCTACCTCAGTTTTCTCATTTGTAAAATAGGGATAATAGTAATAATACCTACCTTTCAGGGTTGTTTGGAGGATTAAATGAGATAATATTTGTAAAATGCTTTAGAAATCTTAAAGCACTATGTATATGTTAGCAATTATTATTGTTATTATTGTTAATAATAATAATAACTGCCCATTTATTCCTATGCTTTTTAATGTCTTGAACTGAAATGAATATTACATTTTGTCAGAAACCTTCTGCATCTCTTGTTATAATGTGATTTTTGTTGTTTATTATGTTATAATTTCCCCAATATTGAACTGACTATGCTTTTCTTTTGTAAATACATCTTGATTATTATGCAAAAATCTTTTTGATATGTTGTAGCCTCCTTGATAATTTATTTTAAAACTTTACATCAACATTCACTAGGGATATTAATCTACCTTTTGTTTTTTTGTTTTGACTGCCTTTTTTTAGGTATTGATATCATTGTATCATAGGAGGAATTTGGTATTTTTGGTTGCAGTTTAAACAATACTGGAATTAATTGTCCTTTGAGTGTTTGGCAGAATTCCTTTGCAAATCCCTCTGTCCCTGAGTTGTTGTTTTTTTCCCAAGGGGGTGGGTAGGAATTCATTTTTGGTTTGCTCATTTTCTTTTTCTGAGATTGGGTTATTTAAATTCTATATTTTTTGTCCTTTTAATTTGGACGTTTTATATTTTTATAAGTATTCACTTATTTCCTTTAAGTTTTAGTTTTAAAGGCATATTGTTGGGTAAAATAGTTTCTAATGATTTTTTGAGTCTTCATTTGTCGTGAATTCTTTTTCATTTTTGATACTAGTGATTTGATTAATTTGACATTCTTGGAGGTCAAAATCACATAATTGGTGCTTTCTGCTTTTCCTTTTCCTTGCCCACTACCCATTCTCAGACCTTCCACCTAAAGGTATAGATCGCCTCTTCAGTTGGATCTGTGACCCATCTCTGGGGTACAAGCCACAGAACTGCCAGTTGACACCTGTTCCTGCCCCCTTTCAGACTTAACCCAGCTGGACTTAAGGACTGCTTCTTACCCTAGTATATAGTCATAGGTTCCAATTCAGTCTTGGTGCTGGCAAGCTCTGCTTGGCCCCTTCCTGGCTAGATCTAGTCCCCACTGCCCTCAGACCTCTGTCTGTCTGTCTATGCTGATCACAGCCAGAAAAATGATTTGTGATCTTTTCCTTGGATTCCACAATCATATCAAATCAAATCACATGGTTTGATGCTCTTTCTAAAGTATTTGTTGTAGTAGTTTAGGGTGGAGTTGGCTGCATTGCATCCTTCAACTCAACATCTTTGTTGGTCTCTACTGTCCTTGAATTTTAAATATTAAGTAACTTCGAGTTGCCATTATGAGTTTATAGCTAAATTTAAGCTACATTAAAAATGAATTTTTAAAACTCTTTATTTTGCCTTCTAGTTAAAAAAGAAAGCAATAAAACATCTAAAAATGGAAAGCACAGAAAACAGGTAAGCAATAAAGGTAACGTTTACCAATAATTTTTTTTTTTTTGCTATTTCAAATATTTTAATAAGAGTTCTCTGGAAAGCAATTAAAACACCAGTTTGTGAGGATAAATTCCATTGGAGAGAGAGAATACAGAATGCAGGTAGCCACGGAGCTGAGGAATTTTTCTTGATTTGGAGCAGGATCTGAGAGTCCGCTGTTTTCTGATCAGCCTTGTGCTATGCTGTAATCTCGTATTTCTCTTTTTCTGCATCAAAAATCTCTCCTTCTTGGTGTCTTGGTTTACAGAGCCTCTACTTGAAGTAAGCATCAGTAAGATGATCTGGAATTTTCACACCTTAAAGGTTAACCCTGGTATAGGTGGCAATGACAGATTTCTAATGAGTCCTTCTCAGAGGAACACAGTTAATGATCAGAGGTCCAGTCACCAGTAGCAAGCCACTAGCCAGCTACTTCAGGAAAACCACTCACTTGCCCCTGTGGCTGCCAGTGAGCATGATCAGAATGGTGCCTGACTTGATGCTAGCTCAAAGTCTCCTCACATGCTTGTTGAAGGGCTTTTTGCCATGACTTAGCAGCTTTCTGGCGCATCCTCAGGATAATACAGAGGCATTTTTTGAATCTTTACCACACGGACTCCTCCATTCTTATCACCATCAACTTGCTTTGAGATAATAGCAGGCACCTTCTCTTTCTTTTTCCTTTCAATCTGGGTTTTTGGTGCAGCATATTTCCACTTGTACGTGGCTCTCTGGGAATACATTACAGACCTGGAGTATCTACCAATCTCTTGGGCCAGGACTGGGTTCCTACTGCAATGCTTTCGAGGCTTTTTCATCGCCTTTTCAGCCACATCTTCCTTTTTGTTCTCTTTTTTTTTCTTTTTGACCTTCTTTTCCTTTGGTTCCTTTGGAGGCTTTTTGTCCTCCATCTTGAGAGAAGGGAAAGAGACCAAGAAATTTTTAAGTAATAATTTTGGGAAATCTAAATGTTTACATATGTGTTGATAATATAGTTACTTCAAGGATTGCCCTCTTTGCCTTAAATAAAAGAAGCTATAACAATCCAATTGCAAAATGTGTTTTCCATAATGTGAATTAATGAATGGAGAGGAATAATTTTCAGGGGAGGAAGTGAGTGAAGTGAGCAAACCCCTCTACTTAGGGTTTGAAGAGACAGTGGAAATGCACTTTAATGAAATATTCTTCCTTAGTGGGGTGGATAAATTCTGATATATTGATTTAAAAAGGGATGTGGTACCTCTTATTCCATGAAATTCCTGAACTAAAACCCAAGTTATTTCTTTCTGTTGCAAATATTTCCCTTTACTTTGTTACTGCTTTTTTTTTCACTTTTTTAAAAGAAAAAAAAATGAACATGAACAAATACATTCCTGTTTAAATACTTATGTTTATTCTTTAGGTTCCAAATCCGAGGACAACAAAGATGACAGTTGATCAGGACTGGATGAGTGTTTACCCTGCTGCAGCACCATTTAAACCCTCAGCAGTGCCTCTTCCTATTCGAATGGGCTATCCAGTGGAAAAAGGAGTACCCATGGCCAAGGAAGGAAATCTAGAACTATTAAAGGTAAAATGAGTTTCAATTCTATTGGTTAAAGAAAAAGAAAAAAAAAGTGATTTTTGCTTGCATTTAGTAACTGAACTAAGGTATAATATCCACACATTTAATTTTAATATGTGCCCATGTAATAAATGCAATTCATTCTTAATTATGCGAGGCAAGGCCAAAAGAATCCAAGTTCAGTAAATGGAGCTGCTACCTAAACTGCTTACCTCTATTGCTTTAGCCATGGGAGTAGAAAGGTAAAGTATGCAGGATTCAGAAGTTTTGTCAGAGAGAGTATGAAAATTCTACTCTTGGTCCAGATAGTTCCCTTTTTCTTCTCTAGGAAGACAGTAGAGCATTGCGGAGACAAGCAAGCCCCCACCTTTTCAGTCCTGAAACAGTGTGAGGTTCCACTCTAATAATCTGATTAATAGGAAATTATATTATATGAACAGATCCTTTATCTATTTAATGATATATGAGGCATAGGATTTTTTATTTTTGTGAAGAAGATCGGGCTATTAAGGTGGTTTATGTTAGAGACCATTTCTTCTTCTAAATATTACATATAGCTCGTCGTACATCTGTTATTCCACTAAACTGGCCAGCCGAGCATAGAGCATGTGCTTGGCATCGAAATGACTGGAATTGAATCCCACTTTAGATAGTTCATACCTATATGACATTGAATAAGTCATCTCGCTTCTCATAGCCTGTTTCCTTATTCATAAAGTGGGGATAGTAATACTTGTACTATATCCCTCACAGGGTTATAGTAACAAAATTTAATGCACTATGCAAATGTGAGTTATTGTTAGTATTATTAAATGAGATTTTTTTTGGCTCTTAGAAAAAAGTTGACTGAAGGAGAATGCTAGGAATGAGCTGTGGAGAAAAATTAATGGTAATTGTTGTTCTAGAAAATTTTGGATTGACTTTTTAAGAGGGAATGTTTGAAGGGATCTAAGGAAAATTACATGAGAGCTAAGAAATAGTGAATGCTCCTGATGACAGGAGAGCTTGATAAGATTTTTTTGCACATATATGCATATTGGAGAGTATGAGTAATGAGAGGGAGCGTGGCATAGTAGATAGAAAGCTGACCTCAGAGACCAGAAGAGCAGGGTCCAAGTCTTGCCTCTGACATATATGGACTATGTGACCCCGGGTAAACAACTTTACCTCTCAGTGCTTTAGAAAGTGCTCCAAGACTTAAGCCTAAGAGATGCTGCTGATTTGCTTTGGTGGAGGGAGTTGCCTCATCTGGGATTTCCCTAGATCAATAAAATCACAAATCCAGTCACTATCCCCAGTCTCTATGAATAGAAATACATAGGAAATTAGCTTGAAGTAAGGGGCAGGGTGGATGTAACATAATAATAAACACTATATGTAGTGTAAACAGGTGTGACTGTAATTTAACAAGGTTGTTATTTTTAAAATAACATACCAGGATTCATTTGTTATATCTCTCATGTAATTTGTCACCTTACTAGGCCATATGCTTTATTCAAGTGATGCTACCATTTCTTTTGGAATTGTCCTCCAAGGGACATTCTTTTGAGTACCCTTAGGTGATAAATTTTTTATGTTTGAGAGTTGCTTTAAATTTTACAAATAACCAAAAATAATTTGGCTTATGTCTGTTGAGTAGGATGGGTTTTTTGGTTCAAAAATGGCTCCATAGAAAGTGCTCCATATGCTAGAGCATTGTTATTATGAAGAAGCCAGTCATTGGTCACAGATGAGCCTCTTTGTATCACACAGTGTCGTCTTAATGCTTCAGAATGTTTATTGATGATTTGATGTAATAGAATAATTTCTACACAAAAGAAAGCAAAAATAGATATACTGGACTTAGCCAGGTTTGGTTTTTTTTTGTTGCCAGACTGGTCAGTCATAGGAATGCTATAGATATAGCATAACTGAATTTCAGCAAAGCGTTTGATAAGTCTCTCCTCATAACCTTGTGGGCTGGATTGGGAATATGAGGTAGATTCTGAACTGGTTGAATGACCTACCGCAAACAGTAGACACCGAGCGCATTTTGCAGGAGAAAAGTTGTTGTTTATCAGAAAGTTCTTTGAGATAGTATGCTTTGGTTTTTAAATCTTTAAAGATATTTTATTAACTTATTTTCTTGATTGTGGATTAATTTCAGATTCCCAATTTCTTACATTTGACTCCTGTAGCAATTAAAAAGCATTGCGCAGCTCTTAAAGGTGAGTAGTTATTTAAGAAAACAGTCACCTTAATGTTTATGTAAATGGTACAGAAATATAAACTTCATAACTATAATATATTGTAAAACCTCACTTTTCTTCATTTTTGTTAAACTTCTCTTTTTCTTTTGATTTGATATTATTTCTCCCATCCTTCTTAGCAGTCTTTTAGTTGTATTGAGTGTATTTATTGGATGAGCTCTAAATGGCATGCTAGGATAGAGTATGAGACTTGGAGCCAGGAAGACTTAAATTCAAATCCTGCCTCTGCCACTTAGCGGGGCGTATGACCTCAGACAAATCACTTAACCTCTCTCAATCCTGGTTTCCTCATCTGTGAAATGGGGATAATAATAGCACCTACCTCATAGGGTTGTTGTGAGGACCACTTGAATATATAAATCTGTAAAGCACTTTGAGAACTTTAAATCACTAAGTAAATGCTAATTATTATTATTATTAACCACTGTTTACTACAGTGTTATGTTCTAGACCCTATGAAGAATAAAAACAATTAGAAATCATGGCTTAAGAAAACTAACAGTTTAGTTGATATAAAAAATCCATATATGAAAAGGCAAAATAAAATATTTAGAGAGTAGCATTACTAAATAAATTTTAATATATTACAAATCGAAGAAATATCTATCAAGAAGCAGTCAATATTTAGGCTAAGTGAAACCACAAGAATGAAGTATGTTGAACCTTCCAAAGGGGCCAGGACCTCCAGGTTTAGTTAGCAGACTGGTTATACCTAAGGGCAAATTTGTGAATGGCTTTTTAGAGAAACTGAATTCAGAAATGGTAAAAAAATAAAATGTAGGTTGTTGTTAACAAAGTGAAATGATTAGAGGGAACCACCAATTAGAAGAGCCTAAAGAGCAAAGATGGAAGAACAGAGCAGAACTTCAGAGAGGCAAGGTAATCCTAGTATTCCTCTTCTCACCTCAATCTGGGGTGGGCTTTCACTATGGGATTCTGACTTCTCATTGGCTGTGATCAATAGTTTAGGCCCTAGGCCAAACATATCCAGAAAGTAGCCCAAAAAGAGGACACAGAATAAACATACTCTTTCCAAAGTGCCTCCCTTTCTTAAGGGAAGATCTGGCCTGTAGCTGGAATTTCAACTTTTAGAGGTAAGGAAATGATTACAGGGAGGTGCCTGGAAGAGGCTCTTTATGCTTTAAACCTCTGCCAAGTTAACTAAGCAATGTAAAATAATACTTGTATGCTACTTCCCTATAATTAGTTTTTATCCCAAAGTGCCCTCAGTCTTGTAAATATTAATTGTGTCCTTGAATTGACTATGTATTAGACTGTAATTGACTGGGTGGTAGGGAAAAGAGGAAGGAATTAAGAAAGGCCATGAGAGCTCAAAGAGTAGTTCTTTAGCTGAAAGAACACAGAACTACGAGCCAAGAGACCTGGGTTCTAGTCAGAGCTCTGCTGTTAACAACCTGTGTGATTTTGAGTAAGTCACTGAATCTTCTTAAGCTTCATTTTTTTCATTGTTAAATAGGGATAATACTTCATTCTCATCATCATCATTGTTCACATTTTTGTAGTATTTTAAGGCTTGCAAAGCATTTTACATATATTATCTCATTTGATGACAAGCTTAATGAGAATATGAAATAAGATAATGTATGCGAAAGTATTTTATAAACCAAGTCACTATTATTTTTTCAGTTTCATAAACTAAGGCTGTTGGAGTCTAGTGGGGACTCCATATTCTCTACATAACTGTATTTGAAATAAACTTAATTTAAAATTCCCAGATTTCTGCACTGACTGGCCAACTGCACTGGACAGCGATGAGAAATGTGAGAAGCATTTTCCCATAGAAATTGAGACAGCTAATTATGTTTCAGCAGGACCATCTCTTTATAATCCCAAAGCAAGAGTTGTAACACTAAAGGTAAGAGAACTTTTATAAAAATTACATCCCCCCCTGCCCTATCTTATGCTTGTAAAGTTGATTTTTTTATTCTTTTTTTAAAATTTAACTTATTTAATATATTTAGTTTTCAGCATTGATTTTCACAAGAGTTTGAATTACACATTTTCTCCCCATTTCTACCCTCCCCCCCAGTCCAAGATGGCGTATATTCTGGTTACCCTGTTCCCTAGTCAACCCTCCTTCTGTCACCCCACTCCCCTCCCATCTCTTTTTCCCTTCCTTTCTTGTAGGGCAACATAAATTTCTATGCCCCATTGCCTGTGTATCTTATTTTCTACTTACATGCAAAAACTTTTTTGTTTTTGTTTTTGAACATCTGTTTTTAAAACTTTAAGTTCCCTTTTTCGCAACGGGTTTGCCGCCAGAACACAGGTGTTGTGAAAACCATCGCTAAACTTCCAAAAAAATGGGCAAGGAAAAGACTCACATTAACATTGTCGTCATTGGACACGTAGACTCTGGCAAGTCCACCACTACTGGACACCTCATCTACAAATGTGGTGGAATTGACAAGAGAACCATTGAGAAGTTCGAGAAGGAGGCTGCTGAGATGGGAAAAGGCTCCTTCAAATATGCCTGGGTCTTGGATAAACTGAAGGC
>CM053623.1:223902978-223924829 GCA_028646595.1 Phalanger gymnotis
CTTTCAATTTCTGTTTTGCCCTGTGGCTCTAGAATATTAGGGCAGTTCTCCTTGATAATTTCTTGAAAGATGATATCTAGGCTCTTTTTTTGATCATGGCTTTCAGGTAGTCCAATAATTTTTAAATTCTCTCTCCTGGATCTGTTTTCCAGGTTAGTGTTTTTTCCAATGAGATATTTCACATTGTCTTCCATTTTTTTCATTCTTTTGGTTGTGCTTTATAATCTCTTGATTTCTCCTAAAGTCACTAGCTTCCACTTGCTCCAAATCTAATTTTTAAGGTAATATTTTCTTCAGTGGTCTTCTGGACCTCCTTTTCCATTTGGCTAATTCTGACTTTCAAGGCATTCTTCTCCTCATTGGCTTTTTGGAGCTCTTTTGCCCTTTGGGTTAGTCTGTTCTTTAAGGTGTTATTTTCTTCAGTATTTTTGGCAGGGGGGTCTCCTCTAGCAAGTCATCGACTTGTTTTTCATGGTTTTCTCTCATCCTTCTCATTTCTCTTCCCAATTTTTCCTCTACTTCTGTTACTTGCTTTTCCTGATCCTTTTTGAGCTCTTCCATGGCCTGAGACCAGTTCATATTTTTCTTGGAGGCTTTTGATGTAGGCCCTTTGACTTTGTTGACTTCTTCTGGTTGTATGTTTAGATCTTTTTTGTCACCAAAAGCAGAATCTAGAGTTTGAGTCTGCGTTTGAGCCTGAGTTTGTTTTTGCTGCCTGTTCATGTTCCCAGCCAACTACTTGACCCTTGAGCTTTTTGTCAGGATATGACCGCTTGTAGAGTAGAGAGTACTTTGTCCTAAGCTTGAGGGGCTGTGCTGTTGTTTTCAGAGCTATTTCTGCACAGCAAGCTGTGACACACCAGTGCTCCTTCTCACCCAAGAACCGCCAACCTGGACTGAGACTCAGATCTAAGTAGGCTCTGCCCTCCTGCTCTGATCCACCCCTTAATTCCTCCTACCAGGTGGGCCTGGGGCCAGAAGCAACTGCAGATGTAGTTCTATAGCTGCACCACCTCTCTTGCCCCTGGGTGGTAGCCGAACCTCAAACTCCTTTCACTCTGTCACTGCAGTTTTTCCCACTAACCTTCTCTGTTGTCTTTGGTGTTTGTAGGTTGAGAAGCCTGGTAGCTGCCACAGCTCACTGATTCAGGGTGCTAGGGCCTGTTCTGCCAGGCTTCTGGTCTGGTTGGTCCAGGCACGGCCCACACTGGGCTCTGCTCCACTCTGTTCCCAGCTCCATGCAACAGACCTTACCCAGCGACCATCCAGGGTGTCCTGGGCTGAAACCCTGCTTCCCTCTGCTATTTTGTGGGTTCTGCAGTTCTAAAATTTCTTCAGAGCCATTTTTAATAGGTGTTTGGAGGGTCCTGGGGGAGAGCTATCAAAATATTTTTAAAATAAGTTCACATTCTCCAGGTTAGGACAAGTGCTATTATTAGGAACCTGTTGTTGGTATCTATTATAAATAGTCTTTGAGACATTAGAATTCTTACTATAGAGGAAGGAAATAAATATCTTGTTTCTCATTCATTCCCTTGACCTGAGTTTTATAGGAGTAGCCTAGAATCAACAAAGAGCCTAAAATAATCAAAGTATTTTAGCTTTTGTGACACATATATATGCATGTGTGTGTGTGTGTATATATATATATGTATATATATATGTATGTATATGTACGTGTGTGTGTGTGTAGTTTCCATTTTGTTTTTCTACATCTTTGCTGAATGGCTTTTTTGAAAACACAAATACCTGTGTGTATCAAACTTCAAAGGAGTTTGAAATATTCCATATTACCTTTGGTATAGTACTAATAAGTGAATTTTTATACTATGAAATAAGGAACTTTAAAAACTTCTTTTTTGGTAGTTTTGTTAAAACAATGAAAAAGTGATGCTGCCTGTGCTAATGTCAGTGTGTTCCAAGATGAAAGTGATTTTGCAATGCCTTTTTTTGCTAGCAGGTGGCGTAAGTGTGCCATGAAGCTGTTTTGAAATATTTATGAGCTTATGGTATGAACTTTATGCAATTTTGCTGAAGCATTAAAATGTTAATGTGAACACGAACAGTACTGTGATAATAAGGATTGCAGCTACACATATATATTTTCTTTATATTTCGTGGATAAATACCCAAATTATGGTGGTTATGAATATTTTTTAGAAGTTTTATGTTTTCAAAGTACTTCAAACATATTCATTGTTCTCAGTTGGCAAATTTTTTAGTAGTCAATATTATTACTAAGTGCCTTTAAAAACTTTTCATTTTGCCTTTTTTTCCTTGTTTCCTTCTTTATTATTTTAAAAGGTGTTTCTAATAAAACTTGTTTTATTTAGGTAGTTCTTAACAAACCAAAAGATGTATCCCATCTCATTTTAAAAATAGAATCTATTAAGATTGATGAAAGATGGTTCATGAAGGGCTAGAGAAAAGCAGTCACCTAATCTTTTTTCCCTTCTTCCAGATAGACATTACCCAAGTCATTCTGGATAGATAGGAATGTTTGATAGTTTGTTATAGATAGTTTGTTTTTAAAAATCACTTCGTAAGGAGAATCCAGTTGCGTTTAGTATCCTTTTTCCAAAAGTTTGTCCATATGTCCTCACCAAGCTTTTTATAGCTTCAAGGCTTTTTTTCTGTTCAGCCATGAATAGAGAATGACCACATATTTATAAAATATAGTGAGGGGGCCCTCTCTTCAGATTGTTAGACCAAGTCTTTTGACTTTTTTTTCCTCTTAGGTTCTGTTTCTAACTTTCTTCAAAGTTTAACCTATCCCTGTTAAGCAAATGCCTCTAAACTAGATATGGTAATATAGTTCTGGTTGTCTGGTAATCCATCAGAGTCAGCAAGCATTTATTAAGCTTCTACATGTGCCAGGCACTGTGCTGGGGATAAAAATGCCAAGAATGGAACAGTCTCTACTTTTAGAAAAAAGATCAGTAGGTCTATATTCAGAGGACCTGAGTTCAAATCCTACTTCTGATGCTTATTATTTGCATAGCCTTGAGGAAGTCACTTAATCTCTTTGAGCCTCAGTTTCTTCACCTGTAAAATGAGGGAATTGGACTAATTGGCCACTATTGGTCCTATCGTATGATCTTATGACCATGGAATAATGGAATATTTGTGTGGCTTTTACACACTACTTTTACTGCTATATCCTAGTCTTGCTGTTTAACCCATGAGAATTAAGTAGATTAACTTCCTGAAGGAAATTCTCAATTTCCTAGAAAACCTGACATTTGATCTTTTGGGAAAAGTACCCAATGTATAGACTAGCCAGAAAACTTAAAGAAACTTGACATGATTTTGCTGTGAATAATAGGATAAGTCTGTTACTATTTACCAACAGATGATTTTATCTTAAGAACAAGAGTGTTTCCTTCCTAGTTAAAAATCTAAATCTAAATAATATTACCACCTGCTCTTGGTTGTTGTTGGTGTTGAAAATACCTAAACTCATTTTTCTGAGTATATTCCCTCTTGGGCATTTCAGGTTAGACTTTCCAAACTGAATTTAGATGACCATGCAAAGAAGAAATTTATTAAACTCGTTGGAAAGCGGTACTGCAAGAACACTGATCTACTTACCATCACTACTGACAGGTAAAGGCAAAAACTTCACTTCATCAGCCATATGTAAAGCTTTGCCTCTCTCCACCAGAAATCATTGTGGCACAGTCATTTTATCTTAACACCAGCTTCAGATGTAGGCTTAGCCAGTATTGCTGTTAATTTTACATTTATCTGTATACTATTCATTAGTTGATGGGAACATGTTTCATTTCGTGAAGATGAAAGTAGGAGAATCAGATAATTTAAAATATGCGATAATTTATCAATGTATCTTCTTGAGGTAATAAAGGTTTCAGGCCAGAATTAAAGTTTTTATCAACAATGTTTACTTTGGCTGAATAACTTGAACTTAGATCAGTTTTGGTAGGTACAAGTAGGATCAAAGTAAAAGTGATCCTAGGAGATCCTAGGAGATTTGAATTCAGTATGAAGGTTATGGCTATATTCTGCCAAACATTCGGGTTGTAGAAAATTGATCCTATCATCTGGACTTTTTCTCTCTAAGACACCAAACATTTGGATATTTTTAATACGTAGACTAAAGTTGTTAACAATTAATCTTAAAATTCACATATGTTGGCATTATAGAAAAAAACTTTTGTTCAACCTGCACTAAATAGAAATAGAAATCTTATGCAGCAAATATGAAATAGGCAAGTTTTCTTAAAGTTAACTCACTTGAATTCATCATTGACTCATTTTCTTTGTTAAGGAACATAAAAAAGCTTTGAAAAAGACACCAAAGTATTTTTATCATCCTAGATGGTCATGTTGGGAGTACTGGCCGAGGAATGGTTATGTGGTAGATTTTTATTGGATCCTTAATTGTTGGCAGTGATTGATTGCTGACATTTTACTTCAGTTTCCTCTCTTGAAGAAAATAAATATGTGGTTGTTATTCATCTTGTATAACTTAGAAAAAATTTCTTTAAGTTTCAGCTATTAAATTCTGTTAGCTTAATGCTGTGTTATTATGTTTAACATTACTTCAGTACTTCAAGAATCTAAGGTTTCATATGGGGAGAGAAGGGTTGAGGGATTTCATTCACTGATGTACATATACTACCCCTTGCCATACCTTAGTAGAAAATCTGTGTGAGTTGTTGTGGTCAGAGATAATCCATCCAGTGATGAGCCTCTCCAAATTTAGCTAGGCTGGTGTTTGGACAAGAGAAGCACAAATCTATCCTGAGGCCTGTAGCGTAGTGGGAGTATCAGTGTGTTTAAGATTACAATCATAAATTATTTGTTGTTCAGTCATTTCAGTCATGCCTGATGCTGTAACCCATTTGGGGTTTTCTTGGCAAAGATCCTGGAGTAGTTTGCCATTTCTTTTTCCACCTCATTTTTACAGATGAGGAACTGAAGCAAACAGGCTTATGTGACTTGCCCAGGTTCACACAGCTAGAAATGTCTGAGGCTAGATTTGAACTCAGATCTTCCTGACTCCAAGTTCTACACTCTTTCTACTGCAACACCTAACTGCCTTCCAGCATAAATTATAACAGAAATTATAATCTGTGGTTATATGTTTTATGGCAATAATTATTTCCAGTAAGGCCGTAAATAAACTTTGAATAGAGTGATACTGTAATTCAAGCAGTTAGTTACATGGTAATTACATCAACATAGTGTGGTGCGTAGAAAGATGGCCTCACAGTCAGCAAGACCTGAGTTCAAGTTTTGCCTCTGCATTGTACTTGCTGTGTGGCCCTGGGCAGATCATTTGCTCTCTCAGAGTGCCTCAGGTAACTTTCTTAGGACTATAAATTGCTGAGTATTGGTAGGAGGAGTGTCCTCATCAGGAGTTGTCTACACCAAGAGTGTCGAACACCGCATTTGGCCCACAACACTTTGAGTGCAGCCCAGACCAGATTAAAATGTAATTGGGAAATACTTAACAAAATAAATTAATTAATAAAAAAAGAAATATATAAACACAAGTGGTTTTTAAAGTCAATATGCAGCCCACAGAGATCCTTAGGTATGGTCTGGTGGTCCCTGTTTCTATTTAAGTTTAACACTACTGCTCTACACCAGTGAAACCGCAGGCCTGGTTAAAAAAAAAAAAGTTACATTTCTATTTTTTTAATAAACCAAATGATATTTTATTTCTTTTTCTGCATTGCTTTCTTATACAAAGTTTAACAGGATACACACATCTCAAATTTAGAGAAATATTACCTAATCCTTGATGATTATCTACACTAAAAAAAATAAGATTATGTATTTTAGTTAACTTTTTAAAATTAGATTTGAGAAAACAATTTTTTTTTCAATATTGAGACTATTAATAGACAGAAGTTTAGTGAATTCACCAATTTACTCATGTAATCCTGGAGGCAGTCATCACTAAGAATGAATGGTATGGAATTAATTCCATTTGGAGATATTTTTTAAAATTTCATTAAGTCTAAAACAATCACTAGGCAAAGCGGTTTCATTAAAGGAGGAAGCAAGTGGATATTCTGAATTCAATGAAGTAACCCAAGTAAAGAAATACTTTGTTTTATACATAATATAATAAGCCATATATATGACTATGTAAAAAGATTTCCAAGCACAGGATTGAATTTTAAAATGTTGACGAGGAATAAGAAGTGTAGATTAGTATGTACACAGTTGTAAAAATTGAGCTTACTGAGATTTTAATCACTGTTTTTCTCACTCTTTTAAAGGTGCCCTTTACAGAGACAGAATTATGACTATGCCATGTATCTGTTAACAGTTTTATACCATGAATCATGGGTAAGTTATTCTGTTTTGAATATTTAACATTTTAGTAACATTTTAATCAAATAATGTTAATTTTTCAGAAAGCCTTATAAAGAAATATTCATTTGAATATTTTATGAAAATTAATTAACACAAATATGGTACAAAATGTCATTAGTAGCTGTTGCACTGAAAGTAAGTTAGTTAAAATACACAGAGAAGCCATATGGGAGAGAAGGGAACAAGCATTTATTATGTGCTAAGCACTGTTCTACAAGTATCTCATTTGATCCTCACAATAACCCTGGAAGGATGTTCTTATCCTCATTTTACAGATGAGACAAAAAATGAAATGACTTGTCCAAGGTCACACAGCTAGTGAGAGTTTGATGCTGGATTTAAACTCTACTGGATTTGAATGGCAGCAAAGGTGAATGCTACTCTTGTTTAACTTAAAAGTGATTTTGGCTTGAAGAAATCAAATTCCTTTCGGAAATTATATCATAGTGAATAGAGCTCAGCCTCAAGTGCAGCTTAACTCAAAACAATAAATAGCAAGTGGTTTTGTGTCTTTCCCATTTTGCCAGCAGCCTATAAAGTAAATTTGTGCCGAAGGAAATCACAGCCATAAATGCTATGGAAGTTGACTTACTAGATTCTTTCTTTGGTTCTCCATCCTAGAATCCAAATAAGCTTGCATTCTGGGTTCACGTGAGAAGTCTTTGATCTTGAAAGTTAATTGTTTTGGTGCCAGAGTAGCAACATAAGACTGGAGTGAATAGATATAATTAAAGAATGACTGTATTAAACTTGGCTCTTGATCCTTTCTCAACAAGTCCTATCAGTGAAGAAGCTTTGAGCTGGAGAATCCAGATGAGCCATGAAAATATGCAGAGTTAAACATTTTTAATGAATTGCAGGCTTTTCTTCCTTTACTAAAGTGGAATTCCTATTTGAAATTTGATGACACCACCTACTATTTGGTGGAGAGTCTTGTCTTCTAGTCTTTTTCAACTCATTTTGATGTTTATTCTTAATTGTCTATCAATCAATTAAACAATGGGTTTTTATGAAATACCTTCTGTGTGCTAAGCATAATAGATCCAAACAACAGTGAATGAACCAATCCTTCTAAGGAGAGCACTTCTAATGGGAAGACAGCAAGGATACCTATAAATATATATAAAATAAATCTGAGAGAGTAAACGTAAGTAAATTTATTTACATCTTTAAATTTAGTAGTTGAGAGTATCAGAAAAAGCTTCATTGAGCAGGTATTACTTGAGCTTTCTTCAAGGAAGGGAGAGTTCCTCTGAGGCAGATGGTAAGAGGGTGTACCTTCCAGGTGTGGAGAGAGCCAGGTGATGGGAGATGGTATCTATAAGGAACAGAGAGAAGGCCAGTTGGGCAGGATCACAGAGTTCAAGAGGGGGAATGATTATAATGAATGACTCTGGAAACATAGGTTTGGACAAATTAGTGAGGGACTTTAAAAGCTAAACATGGGAGTTTTTATTTGATCCTAGAGGCAACAGGACTTTGGCGAGTAGGTGAATAACATTGTTGGATTTATATTAGGAAAATCATGTTGCTAGCAGTACAGAAGACAGAACAAAGTCGGGAGAGACCAGGAGGCAGGAAGACCAGTTTCAACAATCTGGCTAGCAGCTGTCGTGGGGGTGATAGACCAACACAAGCATGCCGCCAAAGCCCAGATTCTTTTGATCTGCTTCACTAAGGGAAGCAGTGTTAAGGGGTTAACAAGCTTATTTTAATCCAGCATATAGACATCATTCACTTAGTTCAGGGGAAAAAGCCAGCACCCTGAACTTCAGAGCAAAATACAAACAAATTGCAAACATCTACAGACAGACCAAATACAATTCATAGTTACCGACATCGAAGTTCAGCCCGGGAGCTCATAACAAGGGCTAGCCCAGAGTCACGAGCGGCACCACAGCTGTGGGTAAGAGCCCCAAAAAAGAGAAAGCCAATCCCTGGCTATGAAAGTAATCCGGTTGAGAAGTAAGGAGGGCCTAAACTAAGATGTTAGCTATATGAGCAGAGAGAAGCTGTTGGATGCAAGAGGTGTTGTGGAAGTGAGAAAAGTAAGATTTGGTGACTTTTAAAACGTGAAGTGAGAGGGGATGAAGGGTTAAGGAGAAGGCCAAGGTTATGGACATGCAAGAATGAGAAATGAGCTCTGCTTGAGAAGTGTTGAGTTTGAGACATGACCCAGCGTGGAATCCCAGATAGTCAGTCTTGAAACCTGGAAGACTTGGGCACTAGTGTCACCTCTGACGTTTACCAGCTTGGTGTATTGGTAATCAAACTGGGCTCTTAGCATTTAATTCAACCAAGTGCCCTTGAAGAGTTTGGCCTTTATTTCCTTGATTAAATTAGGAGTCCTTGATGACCTTCTTGCCTCAAGGGAAAGCCAAGTGTACATGGGTTTGAGTGACATGTTTGTGACATCAGAGGCTTTTAGACCATGTGAGTTTAAGTCTCATCTTTGTGATGATTTTAGGTCACGTGGGTGAGTCACATATGTGACTCACCCTTGACCTTGAAAAAGATATAAAACCAGAGGCTGGCTTTTCTTTTTTGGAGCTCTGAGCCACAGCAGGCACGTGACTCTGGGCCAGCCATTATTACAAGCTCCCGGCTGCACTTAGCTGTTGGTAACTATGAATTGTATTTGGTCTGTCTGTTGATGTTTGTAATTTGTTTGCATTTGCTCTGAAGTTCAGGGTGCTGGCTTTTCCCCCTGAACTAAGTGAATGGAATTTGTATGCTGGATTAAAGTGAGATTGTTAACCCCTTAAAGTTGCTTTCCTTAGTGAAGCAGATCAAAATAATCTGGGCTTGCAGCATTCTGTGAGCTGGTTGTTGTTGGTTTTACACCCCCACAGGAGCTGCTAGCCGGATTGTTGAAACACTTGGTCACGTCAGTGCTGTAGACAACTCTTGAGACTCTAAGCTGCAGAGAAGCTGCCAGCCTGCTTCGGAATGCTAAGTTTCCTTTCCTGGCAGTTTGCTTATCAGTGTAATAAAAGGGCCAAGCTCTATATATTGTCCCATTATTGTCCCACACATTCTTTTTTATAGTTCAGTAAGCATTTAGTGATGTGAGATTAAAGCTCCTGGGAAAGACTGGGACTAGATATATAGGTCTGGGAGTCATCTGCACAGAGATGATAATTAAACCTATGGGATCTGATGAGTTTACTGAAAAAATGGAGTAGGGACCCTAGGAAGAACCTTGGAGATCACCCAGGTTAGAGTTAGAGGATGCGACATGGATGACACCTCAGCCAAGAAGGCTTCCTGAACTGTTAGACTGGTAGTTGGAGACCCAAGAGAGAGTAGGGTCATGAAAGTCCAGAAAGAAGAGAGACTTTAGGAGGAGAGCGTGTTAGCAGTGTCAAATGCTATAGAGAAATTAATAAGGAAGACTATCATACTTAATATTTAAGATATCATTGGTAGCTTTAGAGAGAGCTTTTTCAGTCAAATAATGAGGTTGGTCGCCAGATTACAGTGGAGTGAGTATGAGGAAAGGTCGTGAAGTCAGCTGTTTCTAGTTGTTTGGCAGAGAGGGAAGGGAGATATAGGATGATGGATTGGGACGATCAATTGACGATTCAATCAGCAAGTTATTTATTAAAGCCTGTCATATGCCAGGCATCGTCCCAGGCTCTAGGGTTACAAGAAGAAAGACTGAAATAATCTCTACTTTCAGTGAGCTCGCACTCTAATGGAGAGGGCAATTAAGTACATATAAAAATCTATACAGTCGACATAAATATAAATTCAGTAAGTACAAATATATTTGAAGTAGTTAAATATGTGGTCGTTTGGGAGGGATGGTGCTAGGAGTTGGCAGAGATCAGGAAAGACTGTATGCCCAAGATAGTACCTGAGCTGCATCTTAATGGAAGAGAAGGACTCGCTAAAGTTCAGGTAAAGAGAGAGTGCATTCCAGCCATGGAGAATGGCCAAATCAACAAAGGGAGATAGGGTATGTATGGATGGAGATCCTCCTGTGTGAGGAACAGAGAAGGTCAATTCGGTTGGCTTGCAAATTAGTGCAAGGAATGAGCCACAGTAGGACAAAGGCGTACAGGATTTGAGAGTAGAAGACAGCATAGAGTTCAACTGACTGAGGCTAGGGTCAAAATTAGAGAAAGGAGGGAAGTAAAATCAGAATGAAGAGTGGAGGGATTGGAGGTCACAGTGAGGACAATGAAAGGGTTTAGGAGGGGTGAGGCACAGGGAGAGATTTAATTAGGGAAGTGGAACACGTGGGTGGTGGCTAGATCAAGGATGTGACCATGCCTGTGGTAGGTTGAAGTGGAGTCTCAGAGTCATGGCATTGGAGGAGACTTAGGAATTAACAGAGTAGATAGTTCAAGAGAGTATGTACCCAGATATTGAAGTTCCTCAGTGTGAGAGCAGGAGATGGGGAGGAGAAGAAGAAGGTGAGTCAGGTGCTGAAGTACTCAAGAAAGAGTTGTGTTGGGACACAACAGCCATTGTAATCATGGAAATTTTTGATGCTATGGATGTCTGAGGAGGAAGGTTGCTGAGTAATGGTGGTGAAGGGAGTCTGGAAGTAGAAGGAGGCATCCCCCCCAAAAAAAATAATGTGTTGGATGTGTGAGTGTGAAAAGTCAGCCAGAGGAAGAGCAGAACCAAGAGTGTGGTGGGGAGGAGAAGGAGGAAAAGGAACCAGGGCTCAGCGAGGGCCAATAGGTGGAAGGAGTGTAAGAGAAAGAAGTCAAGATGAAGGGAAATTTGTTGCTTTTGAAATGAGAATTTCAGAGGATCTGGTGGGCAGATTTGGAGTAGGATATGGGTGAGAGAGTGTTGGAAGAGAATGGAGCTTAGAGAACAGGAGGTGGGGGTTGGGGTTAGGTTTCTCTTAAGTGATTGATTAATAACAGATACAGAGTAAATGAATTAATATTTGTAAAAGCGCTTAGCACGCTACCTAGCATATAGTAGGTGCTATGTAACAGTGCTTATTTCCTTCCCTTCCCTTTAGTTAGATTTTGGCATGGGATGGGGAGACAAAAGCTTTTTCTAAGTTCTCATTGATACATTAATGCATAATTACTAACATGGAGATTCATTTTATTTGGACTGTGGTGGTCCGATTTATCTAATTTTATGGGAAGTATAAAAATATACAGATGGTCCTATTCTAAAGATGTTGACATTCTTGTGGTTTGAAGAATTCTCATGTCATTGAGGTATATCATGGATAAGTGCAGCTCAGTCCTGGTTCCATGTTTAATTTGCTGCAGTTAGATTTTTTTAAAAGTTTCTCCAAGTTTTCATTTAATATAAAAGAAGTTAGTAAGATAAGATTTAGTTTCTTGGATCCCTAGTAATCCAAACTGCCTATTTTTTTTTTCCTAATGGAAAGTGTGAGAATTTCATCTGGATGCTACTTTTCTAAAAAATATTGGAATTCTTATGCTTCAAAGTATTCTTCTTTGTCTTAATGCAGTAAGTGCAGTTCAATCCTGATCCCAATTTACTTGCAGAAGAGACATGGATAAGGTGGTTAAGCTTTCAGACATACTTGGAGGTGAAATGCATTTATCTTGTGAAGTGGGATTCTGTTCATTAACACAAAATTAACCTCCATTTAGTTTCAAAGCATTATGTAAGAGAGCCATAGTGTCTAGAATGGTAGTTCTCAAATTATTTATAGTCAAGGCACAGTATTCTTTGTCTTGAGAAACAACAGCACTCTGAACTGTTGTATTATGAAGGCAGAATTTATGATTTCAAAGAGAATCATATATATGTCTGAATGGTTCAGAACCACAGGATATAAGGAATTCTCTAAGTAGAAGGCAGAAGAATTAAAGCATTTATTCAGGCTCCAGAGTAACAGACCCACAAACCAGCCTCCCCATTTTGATATTTTGATCAAAAACTTCCAGGCCCAATAAGTCTACCTCACAAGAGTAACCACGAGGCCACAGAAAAACATGATGGTATTAAACCAAATCATATTCATGCTTCCCCTCTCTAGTAAGAAGATTACCCACTGGCCTCAAGTCCTTGCTCAGCACTCCTCGGTTCACACACGGGTCGGCCCTGCTCTGCTTCCGCTGCTTCGGCTTGGGCTTTATCTTCAGCTTGGGCTGTAGCTGTCTCTGGCTCCAACAGAAAATCAATCTTCAAGCTGTCTTCTCTCCTCTTATCGCCATCAAGCGTTGTCTGAATGACCAGAGCTTATTGGTTCTTGAGTTGGCCCATCCCCTTAGGACCGTGGGAGGTTCACATCCACATAGATTAGGTTAACACCTAATAGGGCATGGCTCTGGAGTCAACACCTCCCCTTAGCCAGCCCCACCTTGGGCCCCACCTCAGTCATCAATCCACACCCACAGGGGTTCCACACCTAACAGGGGTTTGGGCCCCGGGCTTAGCACCTAGTAAGGCTTAATGAAATACACTGAGTTACTCAAAGAAAACAAAGGCCATTTTGCTTACCAACACAACTGTTTAAGTTAGTTAAAAAAAAATGGGTTTCCTAGCAGTTTGGTGTCCACACCCATCACCCAGGCTTTGAGATTTTTCCTCCTCTCCCTCTGGTTCCCTTCCGTTTTAACCTTTTTTCTTTTCTTACTTCAACTGGACCGTCATCACAGATGGCAATCCTTTGATTCCTCCCTGATCCTTCCCTCCTGTAACAACAATGTTACTTGCAGCTGCTGTGGGGGTAAGGGGTATGGGGTATAAGGGTACAGGGAAAAGTCAGATCCCTGAACTTCAGAGAAAATACAAACAGAAATTACAAACAGAAATTATATAAACAGAGCAAATACAAACAGCAAAGACTAACAGAAAGGGCTTCCAACTGTCTGACCAAAAGCAATACATACATAGTTACCAGAGAGAGAAGCACCAACATTTGGGTGGTTTTTTTTCTTTTTTTTTGCAGGGGGAAAGGCAGGGCAATTGGGATTAAGTAACTTGCCCAAGGTCACACAGCTAGTAAGTGTTTCAAGTGTCTGAGGCCAGATTTGAACTCAGGTCCTCCTGACTTCAGGGCCAGTGCTCTACTCACTGTGCCACCTAGCTACCGCTAACATGTGGGTTTTTCAAAGCCCAAGGGGGTGGGGGAACTCCTTAATGGCTACCCAGAGTCTCATCTGGCTACATCACATGAACACTTCTTCTCATGTGTGAGCCCCAAAGCAAAATGCTAACCTCTGAGTATATAGACGCTTCTTCAGGGTCAGAGGGCATCACGACCCTCGTGACCCAGGCTCATGTGACTTAGGCTTCCATGTGACTTAAGCAGGTCACATGGGCCTATTAATGGATGGGAAAGATCTTCCCATTAAGCAAAAAAACATTAACAATACATGAAAATACATTAACAATACACGTCCTCAAAGAAGTTATTCCAAACCTTCTCTCTTCAAGTTTCCCCCTTCTCCCATTCTCTTAGCTGAGAATTTCACCTCTTAACTTTAACCAAGAAAATTGAGGCTTTTTGCTTGTGTGAGCTTCCTTTTAGAGACCCTTCTCTTTATCTCAAAATCTTAATATCATCTTCCACTCTCTTCCTTTCCTTGCCAAAGCCAAACCTCTAAATGTGCACCTCCCATCTTTTCCCGAAGATTAACCCCTCAATCAACCCCTCCCTCTTTCTAATCTTCAGTCTCCCCCTTCCTGCTGATTCCTTCCATACTGCTTTCAAATATCTTAAATTCCTCTCATCCTTGAAAAACTTCTCTCAAGCTATTGTATTATATTCTTCCTCCCTTTCTCAGCCAAACTCCTGGAAAAAGCTGTCTATGCTTACTAATTCCATTCCCTTTCCTCTTGGGCCTCTAACCTCCTCACTGAACTGGAACTGCCCCTTTCCAAGTTACCAGGGATCATTTAATTGCCACATCTCATGACCTTTGTTTCATCCTTCTTTAGCATTAGACTATGCTGATTCTCTCTCCTCCCAGAGACTTTCTTCTCTGTCCTTTACTGAAGTTCTTCCCTCCTGACTCTCCTGTTACTTGTCTAGCCGTTCCTCACTCTCATTTGCTGACTAATCATTTGTCACTCCCACCCCTCAATGTGTATGTTTCAAATAGTTCCATCCTCCCTATGCCTTGTCCTTTTATTTCTCCACATTCCCTGACTTGGTACTTTGTGTTTATTTTGTGTTTATTCAGCACATCCTTATATATGTACATATTGAATGTAAGCTTCTTGAGATGCTTGCATGGGTTTTACTTCTTCTCATGTGCCCAATATACTGCCTGGCACATTTTGGTGCTCACTAAATGCTTATGGATGAATTGGCTGGTTGATTGATCATCTTGGACCTCATCCAAGGTTTAAAGTCTATGAGTCTTCTTAGTAGGTTTTACCTTAAAAAATCATTGTCAGGGTTTGTAAATTATTATTGCTATTATAACATGGTGACATTGCTCTTTCTCAAACAGTGCTTGGCATACTTTATTCAAAGGAGGTGAACCTAGAACTATTGTCATAAATAATCTGATGTTCTGTGCTAACTTGCATACAAAATAACAATATAAAGTATAACTTTAATATTTTGTCTTTTCCCAATGTTTTAATTTTAGCCTTAAATAAAAAATTTCCAAAGAATCAGTCAACATCATAAGAAAGAAAATTACAGTTATACCAGCAGTAAAGGCTATAAAGCAGTAAAGACAAGAAAACTTTGTAATATGTAAAAGTTGGTATTTTAACATAACACTTCTGTCAGCAGCATTTCCCAATCAGCTGTGTCACATCCTAATTGATCCAGTCACAGTCCCTTTTTGTTTCAGTGTTGTTAACAGACATTGAAGTTTTGTAGACTGACAATACTACCAAAGTTAATTTACAGAGATTTAATGCTATACCAATCCAATTACTAAAGGAATCATTTACAGATCTAGATAAAATAATAACAAAATTCATTTAGAGAAACAAATATCTAGACTGTCAAAGGAAATAATGAAAAAAAGAGGTAGAAATGATGGAGGAATAGGTTTTCCAGTCTTCAAACTTATTTTGAAGCCACAATCATCCGATCCACTTGGTGCTGGTTAGGAAATAGAAAAATAGATAATTGGAACAGACCTGACAAGGAAGAATAAGAAATAACAGAACTCAGTAACCCATAAACTGGAAAATACAGATTGCTAAGGAAAGAACCCTCTGCTTAATAAAGCTTGAAAAGTAGTTTGGCAGGAATGGGTCCTAGATCAACATTTTAAACCACATTCCACAATAAATTCTATAATGAATTCAAAATGGATACATTCCCTGAATCATAATATAAAGTTAAGATCACAACATAAAAAAATTAGAAAAGGAGCCCATAATATGCCTTTTACATCCATGGTAAGGGGATGATTTTTTTTTTTTTTTGCATTCAAAGAAAATTTATTTTCAGGTGTATCCACAAAACAAGGCAATATTACAATATTTTATAAAAATATTAAGTTTTAGACTACCATTATTCAGTTTTAAAAATTGTCTTAGAGATTTTTTTTTTCTGCCAACTTTTATTTTGGTTAGGGGTAAATTCCATATTAAGATTTTAGAGATGAAAAGTTGATGGAAAAAAAATTTTAGTGTATAGAGTTGATTTTCTCAAGTTTAAAAATACATAACCATTTAAAATGAATACATAAATTAGCATTTAATTTCTTTACTATCAGATGTTATTACAAGGAACTGTTCCATTCAAAACCCAGGGAGGTGGGGGGAGCTCCTTAATGGCTACCCAGAGTCTCATCTGGCTACATCACATGAACACTTCTTCTCATGTTTCAGGATTTGTTTCAGTGTTGTTGAATACTAGCATTATTTTCTGGCTTTATTTTTTCTTTAACGACATTAGTACATAAACATATTATTGTGTTACCCTTTTTAAATGCTTAGAAAAATTACAATTTCATAATTTACATAAAGCCCTTTAAAAATCTGATATCACAGATTTATAGAAGGTAAGGGAAAATAATATGACGGCACTACTCTCAAATCCATTTGGTAGAGGGATTCAATGCTAAGCAGGTAATGTAAACATGAGAAATCATAATTTTAAAGCAAATTGCTCATTTGCTTTAAGGTTTTTATCACATTTTTTTAAAAAATGGCTTGAATTTCAGCAGATGCTGTAGCATAAATTAAGATTTTCATGATTTACTCAGGCAACAAAGTTAGAAACTTAATAAAGCGATGAATTCTTAGCCAAATAATAAAGAGGCAACTCATCAGAAATCTGTGATAAGGGCTTGATATCAAACAACTAACATAAATGAGAGACTAAAAGCCATTTCAATGTCATTTAGTCATTCATCTACTCATTTTCTGTTTTCAGTAGAGAAGTAGGCAATGCATGTGAACAAAAAATTTTCAAAAGAAGAATTGCAAATTATTAGCAGCCATGTCAAAGAATGCTCTATATCACTAATACGAAATGCAAATCAAAATTATATTTTTTCCATGAAGTTTCCTCTTATACCCAACAAAATGCCAAAAATGACAAAAGATAAGAGTAGTCAGCAGTTGGAAGAATTGTAGGAAGATAAACACACCAGTACATTATTGGTGGATTTGCCATTTGACTGGTACGATCATTCTGGAAACTATTTTATAATTATGCAAATAAAGTGACTAAAATGGCCGTACCCTTTGACTCAGAGATCCCACTAGTAGGTATATACCCCAAGGAGGTAATTGATTAAAAAAAAAGCCTTTATATAAAATGAAATATTTGTAGCAGCTTTTTTGGTAGCAAAGAAATGAAATATAGCAGATGTCTATTGATAAGAGAATGGCTAATTAAATTGTAGTACATAAATCTAATGAGATATTAATATGCTGTAATATACAGCAGATGTGAGAAGTCTAGAGAAGTATAGAAAGACTTATATGAACTGATGCAAAGTGGACTTAGCAGAGTCCAGGAGAACAATATGGTTGGTGAGTGTGGTGTTATGAAATGAACAGCAGACTCAAATCAGTTGAAAGTAAATATTGCAGAATTATAAAGAACAAGCATGGCCCCAAAAAGGGAATATGAGAAATCATCTTCCTGCTCCGTTGCAGAGATCAAGGTCCAAGGTGGAATATTTCAAGTAGCATCAGATTTTTTTTTTGGTCCATTGATCTGTTTTGCCTTGGTTTTTTTCTTCCTTTATTAAAAAAAGTTTCTTTGTTATAAAAGGAGGCTCTCTGGGAGTTGAGAAGAGGAGGAATACAAGGGGAAATCTTGATCATATAAAAATAAAAGATACGTATAAAAACCTATTTGAAAAAAATGTTACAGATTAAAAGGAAGAGAGGATTTTCTCAAAAAAAATATGCTTATATTTTGACTTTTATCAGCTGAAAGCCTTAGAAACTAAAGAGGTCTAAGACCTCACAAAGATCTTTTTGTTGAAATCAGGACATGACTCCAGAAAATAAGGATAAAATTTGTGTTCTAGTTGTGGCCAGGTGCAGCAGTTAGTTTCTATTATGTGTGAGAAACACTATACCTGTATGAGATGCTTGTTGTCTCTGTGTCTTGATTAAGAAAAAAATTTCATTTGCCCAGACATGAAAAAAGCTGCATGAGATCATTGGCAGTATCTTAACAATTTTTAAGAACTAAAGTTTGGCAGGGAAAACTATCCCTAATTTGCAATTTGTGTATTGCATTTCAGTGTGATAGGAAGATAATCTATAAAAAGAAGTCAACTTCTTCTTAGAAGTGTTACCTCAAAACAAAAATGAATAAAGATTTCATGCCAAGTGTCAAACACATTCTCAAGGCTCCCAAGTTTCTCATTCACATATACCTGCATTGACTTGGTTATCTGATATCACGTGAGTGCTCACCTGGAACATTCTCAATATTACCAGTGCCTCCTTTTCCATGTTGTCCTACATAATTATAGCACTGAGGCCAGATAGCCTTGAGGCTATTTCCTACTACTCCTAAATTCACCCAAAGAATTGCAGACCCTTCAACTTTCCCTTGTAGCCAGTCTTGCAATGGGTGTGGGAGAGACTGGAGGGAAACCTCTATGAAAGGGCACACCCGTGACTTTATTTTCCCTTTTCCGCCCTGTCCTGCCATTGTCATCATCATTACTATTATTATCCCCACTTAAAGGATGTCGCATGGAGTTGAAGCCTGTGCCTGTGATATGCACTTTCTTCCAGATCCTGGCAAACTTTCAGTTCAGTCCTTGGAGTGGACTGTATAGCCATGGCTTGAGCACCAGCCTTGCCCAATTAGAAGCAGGACTTGCTGCAAGGTGACAAATTTTTGTCCACATCAGTTCATAGGAAAGATATAGTTTGTGTGGGTGTAGGAGGTGCTTGCCCTAACAGTCACAGATTTTTGAAGTACTGCAGAAATAAAGATGAGGGAACTAACATTCAGAGAGAGGTTAGGTAGGTTGCCAGTTTTCACATGATAAATTTTTAAAATTCAAGTTTTTAAAATGTGCATTAAGGAATTTTGAATGTTCGAAACTCTTTTCTTCTAGAAAACCGAAGACTGGGAGAAAAAGAAGACTGAAGCAGACATGGAGGAATATGTATGGGAGAATAGCCGCTCAGAAAAAAATATCCTGAATACTCTTCTACAAATTAAAGCATCAGAAGAAAGAGCTGGAGTCACACCGGAGGAGCTCCTTGGTTCTGAAGAAGCTGGGAATTACAAAAAATCTGTTGTTGCACTTAAAAATGAGGGCGATACTGAAAATAACCTTTCTCACTATAAAGAAGCAGTAAAGAAGCTATTGAATTTGATGTGACTGCAATGTTTGGGGGGGGGGAATCCCTTGCTCACTCATAATTTGTTGTCAGATATTGGATGGTTGGATCTCTGTGATGTTGTATACAAAATTTTAAATAATATATTAAAAACCACTCTTTATTCTAGACTTAGAATTGCTTAATACTTTTTTTTTTTTGCAGGGGGGAAGGCAAGGCAATTAGGGTTAAGTGACTTGCCCAAAGTCATACAGCTAGTAAGTACGTTAAGTGTCTGAGGCTGGATTTGAACTCAGGTCGTCCTCCTGACTCCAGGGCTGGTGCTGTACTCAGTGTGCCACCTAGGTGCCCCTACTTCACAGTTTTAAAAATATAAACACTTAGCTAGTTTTTAATGTCCTATAATTAGTAATAATTAAAAGTGAAATTGTTATCCCTAATGTTAACTGTGATTTTTTTCATTAGTTCGGACATTGCAGAATGCATTTCCTTCCCCTTAATATGATGTATGTTGCTTGCTTTTGACCTGTGTATTTTTTAGGCTTACGCTGTTGTCCCTGCCAAATAATAAGTAATGCTAAAAGGGAGAAATAGTAACTGCATCTAAAATTTGGAATACAGTCAGCCAACAAACATTTATTAAGCACCTGCTATGTACCAGGTTTTGTGCTAGGAGCCATATGAAGAGATGCAATTTGATTTAAAATCCCCCAACCACTGATAGGAAGAAGATAGTGTTGATTAGAGTCTGTATTTTTTAAATCTTTGAATCATTTTTTGCAAATGCAAAAAAAAAAAAAAAGGGAATGAGGGACTTGTTGACCACAACCCAGATTTCAGGCCTTAAGTATTTCTGACAGAGGAATAGAAAAATGAACAGAAATCAAAGGGCTTTCCAAAATGATTGACCATAAGATTCGTATAAAATGAAGATTTAAGTTGACAAGCTGTAGTTTATATAATGGCCCTGTATTATGACACTGTGCCAAAAGGAAAAAAAAACCCAGCACTATATTATATTTCATTAACTTAGGTACCACTTGTAAGATAGGATAATTATTTGGCTTGGGTTATGTTTTTAAGCATAATTTAAGAAATATTACATTTCAAAATTTGAAAGAAAAATTGTGAAGTAGTAAGAAAAAAAATCAAAGGTTTAAAAATAAGAGAGAAAAGGAAAGTATTGAAAATTGAAAAATTGGTAGAAGAGCCCAAGGATTGGTAGACTATTATTTAATTAGTGCACATGGAAGCACACATAATAATGAATTGATTACTGAGGCAGTACTAACTGAGACTTAATGGGAATTCTTTCAAGCTACAAAAATCATGCAGGATATCCTAAAGAAGGTGGCCAAAGTTGCGGGCTCTAGGTTATATTTGCTGGCCATTAATAATTATTTTATAAAATATAAATATATAAATAATATATGAATATATATTTTAACATATAAAATATAAGCATAATATAAAATATATTTCAGGAATAATTAGTTAATTCAGGTTTAAATGTGAAACTTTGTTATTTTAGAACTTTGGTCCTTTAAACATTGTAACTTTGAAACTGAGATCAGGTTGGATTGAATTTGGAAAACTGTACAATGCTTTCATTGATAGTATAATTGCTCAGTGCTGCAAAAACCAGTATCGTGACCAGCAAAATTTTCCTAAAGTTCTACAGCTGTGAATTCTGGAATTCTGTGATGCTAATCAAAATTATGAGTAGTGCAAAGGACTACAAAAAAAGCCCACTGTTGACTCAAGTAGGCATGAGAAGCGTCATAAAGGACATCACTGGAGCTGTGTATGATTAAAAGGATTCATTGTTGTATCTTTGAAAGAACAGAAATATAATTTTAAGTCCAATATAGTCAGAGGAAAGTTGCGACCTTCATATTGGACCTTAATCTGTTTTAATTCTAGAAGACAAAGAAGTTCTTTATCTGATTTCCTTACCAAAGTTGATAAGCAGTTTTTTTCTTAATCAACAAGTATTTATTAAATGCCTACTATGGCATTGCATCAGGTGCTAAGGATATAAATATAAAAATGAAATAATTCCTGTACTCAAGGAGCTTACATTCTAACAGGAAGATACAGTTCATATAGGGAAGTGATGGCCAAGGAAGGGATTTTTAGTTAAAGCAATCAGAGAGATTGTGAGTGGAACCATCTGGTAGTAGATTGTCACAAAGTAAGGTAGTAGTAATAGTGATTTGAATATTGTTCCCCAGAACAATAGGAAGAGATATTATGGGTACGCCTACAGCTTGGTGGCAGTGCTAGTAGCAAGATGCCAGCTATCTCAGCTGTCCTAGCTGGATGACTAGATGGGATATGGAACATAGTATGGGCTTGGCTAGGTAGAAGTGGGTTAGGTGAGTTTTCACTCACACACTCACCCACTAATCAGGAAGCTTCTACCTCATTAAAGTACCCTGAAGTTAAGTGCACTAACTCAGAGGAATAGTGAGGCCTAGTCTCTATAAAGGGTCATTTCCTGGTTAAAGAAAGGTGATAAAGCAGATGGCAGTCAAAAGTTAGACTTTTTTTGGTGAATTTTTTTTTAAGTAAATAAATGCCAGGCTAAGGAAATTTTAATTTCTCACCAAAAGTCCAAATTGGAATAGCAGCCTAGCCACTTAATTTTAACAAGAGTTAACAGTAATGTAAGATAGGAGCTTTTGGGCTCCAGCCTCTGGCAGGTTCACTTTTTTTTTTTAATTTAATATATTTAGTTTTCGGCATTGATTTTCACAGGAGTTTGAATTACAAGTTTTCTCCCCATTTCTACCCAGCCCCCC
>CM053623.1:223925329-223942162 GCA_028646595.1 Phalanger gymnotis
GCGGTGGGGCCTAAATAAATTTCTTGTTGTTTTCTCCTTAGAGAATCTCTCATACCTTGCGATTTCGGACCATTCAAACATATACATGATTATATTTGAGATCATAAATTCGGCCTTCCTACTACAGCTAGTTGAGGCAAGCACAGCATTCTAGCTTCCCTTCCCCACTTACTGACCAGTCCTCACTTAATTTATAGAGGAACAGACGAAGAAGGCAATTCACCAGCAATCACCTCACAAGTTTACATTAACTTTAGCAATATCACGATGACAGCAAAGCACAGGCACAATGTACTGTTTACAAGTTAAACTCAGATGTTTATATTTTCTATGATACACAAGCCACAGTGAGGTTGTTTACAGGCTATGATCCTGGGAACTTGTACATTGTTTATGGCCATGGATCCTGGGAACTAGTGTTTTAAAAAAGAAAACAAATCTACCTTACACACAAGTAATAACTAGCATTTATATAATTCTTTAAGGTTTGCAAAGCACTTTACCTATATTATCTCATTTGATCCTCACAACAGCCTTGTAAAGTAGGTATTATTATTTTTTTTTTTATGGATGAAGAAACAGCCTGAGAAAAGTTAAGTAACTTGCCTATCTGAGAAAGGATTTCAACTTAGGTCTTTCTGTCTCCAAAACCAGCATTCAGTCAGGGAGGTAGGTGCTATTACTGTTGAGGAAATTGAGGCAGACAGTAATTAAGTGACTTGCTCAAGGTCACATAGCTAGTAAATGACTTAGTTCAGATTTGAACTCAGGTCTAGCCCTCTATCTACTGTTGCCACCTAGCAAGGGCAGGTAAAAAAGGTTGAATCTAAGAGCAGAGCCCAGTGAAAATAGAGTCAGGGGTGTCAAAGCTCAGAATGAGCTGATACTGGCAAGGGAAGCTAAGGACAGCAAAAGAAATGTTCTTTTTATGCATATTGGGGAAAAGAACAAAGAAAGGATAGGACCATTGCTTGATGTAGATGGGATGATGACAAGAGGCCAGGCAGAGCCATTCAAGTCTTTTTGTTTCTGTTTGAATTGTTAAGGAGAATGATCTTTGCACTGGAAGTGATAGGACAAAAATGACTCACCAAGGAAGTGATACCCAAGATAAGTAAGAAAATAAAGAAGCACCTACTTGCTCTTCTTAAATTCATATCACCTGGAACATAAGAAAAGCATCCATGAGTCCTGAAAGAACTGGCAGCTGTGATTGCTTAGCTACTTTCATGATATTTGGAAGATCATGGAAAATGGGAAAGGTAACGTGGATGAGAACAGGGGAAATGTTCTAATTCATACACACACACACCTCCCCCCACCCTCTCCTCTTTAAAAAAAAAAAATGAGAAGAGAACAGACCTGAGAACTATAGGCCAGTGAACCTAACCTAAACTCTTGGGGAAGTTCTTAAATGGATCACAAAAGAAATGATTAGAAAGGTCAACTGTAATTAAAAAGAATCAGGCTTCAAAAGAGCAGATACCAGTTTATTTTCTCCCTTTCTTTCTTTCTAGGCATTTGATAAAGGCTATCATATTATTCTTGTTGAAAAGATAGAGGGATATGGGCTACATTATAGTACACTTAGGTGGATTTATAACTGACCAACTCAAAGGATAGTTTTAATGATTCAATGTCAATATGACAAAAGGGCTCCAGTGTAAAGCCTGTATAGAGGGAGCAGGCATGGTTGAAGTCTCTAATAGAGTGGTACTTTCTGTTATCCTTTTCTTGGTGTTAAATTTGTTCTAATGAATCGGTTCCCTGAATGAACTCCCTTTTCCCCTTATCTACATCTCACCACCTGTTGATATCATTCCCCACTCTCTGCTTTACTCTAGTCTGATGAGTAGGTGACCCCTGTTTATATGCCTTTGAATCTATCCCATTCCGTTTCCCTTGGCAAGTTGTTCATGCAGTTGTGCCCCCTCTCTATTCTTCAGTCTCTTCCTGTCTACCAGCTCCTTTCCTGCTGCCTACAAACAGACACGGAGTTCCTCCATACTTAAAAAAAGACCCTCACTTGACAGTGTCCTTAAGGTATTACCCCCCATCTTTCCCTTTCGTAGTCAAACTCCAAGAAAAGATGTCTCCACTCATTTCCATTTTCTCATCTCCTACTTTTTTCTCAGCCGCTTGCATCACTATCGGTTTATGGAAACTGCTCTTTCCAGTGTCACCAATGATGTCTTTATTGTCAAGTTCATGACCTTTTCACAGAGCTCATTTCATCCAGACCTCTCTGCAGCATTTGAGACAGCCACCACCTTAGTTCAGTCTCTCATCACTTCTCACCTGACTATTGCAGTTAGTCTAATTGGTCTTTCCCCACACCAATTCTCCCACAATAATTTATCCTCCACACAGGCTGCCAAAGTGATTTTCCTAAAGCTCAGTTCTGATCATGCTATTCCTGTGCTCAATAACCTCTAGTGAAACATGCACAGATCATTAACATTTCTTTATATTTCTGACAAAACTCAGCAGGAAGAGATAGAAAGGAAAATTCCATTTAAAATAAACGTATACAGCATAAAATATTTGGAAGTCTACCTGCCAACACACATTCAGCAACTATATAAATACAATTACAAAATGCTTCACAGAAATAGAACTAAATAGTTGGAGAAATATCAATTACTCATGGGTAGGCCAAGCCAATAAAAATGATAATACTACCTTAATTAATTTACTTATTCAGTACCATCCTAATCAAACTACCAAAGAATTATAGATCCAGAAAAATAACAAAATTCATCGGGAGGAACAAAAAAGGTGAAGAATATCAAGGGAATTAATGAAAAAAATGGAAAGGAGGGGTCTTAGTAGTACCAGATTTTGAACCATACAACAAAGCTATAATTGCTAGGATAATTTGTTACCAGCAAAGAAGTACGTTGATCAGTGGAACAGATTAGGTACATAATCTACAAAAGCAAATGAACACCTAGTGTTTGATAAATCCAAAGATTCTAGCTATTAGGGCAAGAACTCATATTTGACAAAACCTATTAGGAAAACAGGAGAGTAGTCTGGCAAAAACTAGGCATAGACCCACATCCCATAAAACTTACCATGATAAGCACGTGATTTAGACGTAAAAGGTGACACCATAAGCAAATTAGTAGAGCATTGAAGAAATTACCTGTCAGATTTATGGATGGAGAAGACTTTGTGACCAAACAAGATATATGTTTACAGGAGGTAAAATAGGTAATTTTGATTGTATAAATTAAAAGGTTTTTGCACAAAACCAATGCTGCTAAAATCAGAAGAAAAGTAGGAAGCTCAGGGGAAAAATCTTTGCAGCAAGTTTGCCTGACAAGGGTCTTTTTTCTAAAAAATATAGAGAACTGAGTCAAATTTGCAAGAGCTATTCTCAGTTGATAAGTGGTCAAAGGATATGAATAAGCAATTTTCAGAGGAAGAAATCTAAGTTATTAATAGTTACATGAAAATTCTCTAAATAATAATTAGAGTAATGCAAATTAATACAACCCTGAGGTACTGCCTCACACCCATCAGACTGGCTAAACAGAAAATGACATGTTGGAGAAGATAGGAGAAAATAGGCATGCTAATGCACTATTGGGACTGTGAACAAGTCTAGCCACTCTGAAAAACAATTATGAAACCATGCCCCAAAAGCTATTACCCTCTGATCTGGTGATACTGCCACTAGGTCTATGCCTCAAAGAGATCAGAGAAAGAGGAAAAGGCCCCATATTTATGGCAGTTATTTTTGTGGCAGCAAAAAATTAGAAATTGGGGGGATGCCCAACAATTGAGGAATGGCTGAACAAGTTGTAGTATATGAATGTAATGGGATACTATTATGCTATAAGAAATGATGAGCAGGCAGATTTCAGAAAAACTCACAAAGACTTACATGAACTGATGTGTGAAGTGATAAAATAAGGCGAACACTGCTCACAGTAACAGCAAATTATACAATGATTGTATGATGAATGACTTAGTTATTCTCAGCAATATAATGATCCAAGATAATTCCAAAGGACTCATGATGAAAAATGCTATCCACATCCAGAGAAAGAACTAATGGAGTCTGAAAGCATACTATTTTCACTTTATTTTTTGTGTTTTTTTTTCCTTTTCGTCTGTTTTTTCTTTCACAAAATGACTAATATAGAAATGTGTTTTACATGATTGCACATTTTTAACTTATATCAATCTGCTTGCCATTTTAGGGAGTGGGAAGGAGAGAGAGAGAGGAAGAAACTTTGGAACTCAAAATTTTTTTTAAATGTTAAAATTTGTCTTTACATGTGTAATGGTAATCAGGAAAGGATTTTTTTTTTTTTTGCTGTTCTTCTCTTTGGGGATGCTAAGGCTATCAAGTGCCTTTGATGAGTCTGTCCTTTATTTGAAAGGAGCAGGTAGTGGGATCTTTTGTGTCTTGGAGTGCTTCTCAGCACTAAGGCAGTAGGGAGTCATTGATTTGTATATGATGTGGTGCTGGTGTTTGAGGAACTTTCCCACCCTCTAAATGCTGTTGGCCCCAGCCCTCAGGGCCTTGAACAGGTATATGTACTGGAAGGTTAGCTCATTGAAAAAGTGCTGAGACTCTGGACAAGCCTTGAAACAGCACTCCCCTCCTGCCCACCAGCTTTGATAATCCAGATGTTGGTGCTTCTCTGGTAACTATGTATTGCTATGGATAGACTGGTTTGTGTTATTTGCTCTTTTTATAATGTATGCTTGTAATTTCTGTTTGGTTGATCTTTTCCCCCTGAACTAAGTGAATGATATAATTAAACTGAGATTGTTAACCCCTTAAAGTTGCTTTCCTTAGAAAAGCAGATCAAAGAACCTTTGTTAGCAGCCCTTCTGCATGCTGGTTGTTGTTGGTCTTTTACAGCCATAGTGGCTGCTAGCAACATTGTTGTTGCAACATGTAGTTGGAAAAATAAAATACTGTTAAAAAAAAAAGATAAACAAAGATTTGGAAACTTAGAGGAAGCCCATCAATCAAAGAATGGCTGAACAAGTTATGGTATATGAATGTAACAGAATACTATTGTGCTGTAGGAAATGATGAAGAATGGGTTCAGAAAAACCTGAGGAGACTAGAATGAACTGATGCAAAGTAAAATGAGCAAAATCAGGAGAACAATTTATACAGTTACAATATTGTAAAGACAGTCAACTCTGAAAGACTCTGATCAACACAACAACCAACCATGGTTCCAAAAGACTCATGATGAGACATCCTATCCACTTCTAGATAGAGAGCTGATTGACTCAGAATGAAGATTGAAGCATATTATCTTTTCTTTCTTTAAAAAATTTTTTTGAACATGGCTAATTTGGAAATTTATTTTGCATGACTATACATATTTGTAATAGCTTTAGTTTTTCTTGCTTTCTCAATGAGTGAGGAAAGAGAAAAAAGGGAGAGATTTTATAATTGAAAGTGAAATTGAATTAAATAGCAACAAATTTCATTCTGTTTGGTATTTAAAGGTCTTCACAACCTGACCCCTTCCTACCTTTCCAGTATTCTTACATCTTCACGAACATCCTTGCTTTACTGTTTCTCATACATAATGTGCCCTTTCTGTCCTGTTTCTGGGCCTTTGAACTGGCTGTTCCTCACATCTGGGTTGTCCTCCTTCCTACTTCTACTTATTAAAATTCTTGGTTTTCTTCAGGAATCAGTTTAAATGTCACCAACAGCTAGAGCCTTCTCATCCAAGGTTGCCTTGTTTCTGCTTTTTATGTACCTTCTCTCCCCAGTTAGAATTTAAGGATCAATCAATCAATCAGTAAACATTATTAAGCACCTACTATGTGCCCAGCATTGTGCCTTAGCACAATAAAAATAAATAAAGGCAGAGACCTTCCTTTTGTCTCTGTATCCCTAGTGCTTTGCACACTGCTTGGCACATAGAAGATGCTTAATAAATGATTGTGGGATGGTGGTGATCTCTTATGACTACTGAGTAACCTGGTATCAAAATATATGTTGATTTAGTTTGGAGAACTTGGTCAAGTTCTTTATAAAATTCCTCTTTTTTGTGTATCTGTAACAAATGTTGAGGACAGAAAATGCAAATATGTTGTGGTGGCCTCTCTGTTTATTGCTGAGCTTAGTACTGAAAACTGCAGTGTAAAAAAAGCCAAGCATCCCCATGAAATGACTATTATGTTCTCTTTTCAGTGCATAATTAACAAACTCCTCCAACTCTTATTTACAGCTTTAAGGAGAAATGGCAAGCTATCCTTCTATTTCGCTGCAGCTATAATACATCTTCTGTTCTCATTTACCAAAACAAAAATATCAATATGGCCATGGTTTAATTCTTCATGCCAACTCATTGGCACCAACTTTCTAGTGATAATTCTCTCTACGTATAGTGAGATTGGTCCTTGGGCAGCAGATCCATACTTGAAGGTTTTCCAGCTTGGTCCTATCTGTCTGTCATTTGAAAGCATAGTGTCACCTCCATGTCAAGATGAGACATCAGACTATGTCTAAAACTATTTTTAGCACTTTAGTAGTTAGAGTTTTTGTTTTCCTTGAAGCTCCCTTTGTCCTTTGGAGGTACAAGGGGTCACATTCTACAAGCTTCTTCTTGGCTCAAATGCCTCAGTGGTAGCTCATCCGTCCCTTAGACTTATTCGTATCTAACTGGTAATGTTTATATGCAGCTCAAACTAGAGCCCAAAGAAACGATGTTTTTCTTTTGTAGTTGCTCCTCTGGGGCTACCCCTTCAACTCATCCAGTGGTATGTCGAGTCTCAAGGGCAAGGAGATATTGCTCTCAGTTTCAAAAGTATTCTGGGTCTGTACAACTAAAACTACAACTGATGAGCTTACTTACCTTTAATAGTCAGCCAGTAGACACAATTAGTTCAAAGCAGGGTAATAGGACTAGTGCTGGCTACAGCTTCTCTAGCTTAAAAGATCAAAAAGAAGAGGAGTGCTAAGAACCTGGTCATTGGGTACAGTGTGATGGTGATTCACAGGAAGCTCCAGTCAGACAAATGTTGCCAATGCTGTGAGATGCTTGTGAAGTAATTACCCCAGCTCAGTATCATATGTTATACCATTGGAGTTAGTACTGAACCAGTGCTCTGCGCAGAGCTGAAAATAGGGATATCACTTTGAGGTGAAGCGGGGTCATGAGGAGAAGGAAGCAGAAACTGAGGGACAGCACCTTACCTGCTTTTTTAACTCACAGGATCCTGGATTTTGTACCATGTCGCGCAACTTGAGAAGTGGCTCTTTTTTTCCAGAAGAATTTACCTAGCTCCTGCCGTTGCCATATTAAAAGGGTGCCATATTAAAAGCCTTATAACACACACACACACACATATGAGTTACACATGCACAAACACATATATGTACATATATATTTCTTGCATAGTGAGTGAATGAACAAATGGAAAATTCAGTAGCTCTGCTTCTAAATTCTAAAGCTAAGAAGCACTGCTATTTGGTTACTCCTTATTGGTTAAGATAAATCAGTTGAGAATGGAAAAGAAACCTGAAGCCCAGGAAACCTGTCAAACCAAATCATTATAATAGAGTACTTCAGAAAAAGGATAGAACATGGAATCATTCAAGCCATTAGAAGATCTATGCCAATTATCAGCAACTTCAACAAACATTTATTAAGCATCCACATTGTGTTAAACAGTAAAAGAGATAACATAGGTTAAATAAAATACATTTCCTGCCCAAACAGAAATCAAAGTCTAGCCAGGGCTGTACATATACATATACATATACATATACATATACATATACATATACATATACATATACATATACATATACATATACATATACATATACATATACATATACATATACATATACATATACATATACAATATAAAGTAATACATCTGTGGCTAAATAATTAATAGATCTATGTCAACCTGAAAAAGATCTCTAGTGGGATACCATAGGAATCTGTATTCAGGCTCCTGTTCACTATTTTTATCCATGGCTTGTGTGAAAACAAAGCATTCTTATCCAATTTGCCAAATATACAAAGCTTGGAAAGATGATTGACTTGATGACAGAATCAAGGTTTTATCTCAATAATTTATTTTGACAAACATCCACACCCTACTGAAGGCTAGACTCTGGGTTAGAGAAAAAGCTTAAGATATAGTCCCTGCCCTCATGAAGATTACAGTCTAGTAGGGATGATCTATACACAAATGAGTAATACAAAAGTTACATGATAGTGCATAAAAGAGATGTCTATAAAATATTATAGGATATTTGAGCAAAGAAAAGTCTGACTGAGAGGATCAATAAAGCTTACTGGAGGAGGTGGCATTTGAGCTGGCTTTAAAGAATGAGTAGTATTTCAACAGGTGTGGTCTGAGGGACAGAGATTGACCTTTTAGACCCAGGGAAAAGCACAGCAGAGGAACACATAAAATAAATTTTACTTTGTCTGAGATATAAACTCAATCACCTAGTGGGTTTTTCTCCCTATTTTTTCCCTGCTTGTTGGTAAAACATGGATTTTTAATTATTTTAATTTTTACAGAAAGAATATTTAAAGCATTGATTGCTTTTTAGGTCTCACCAAAAGAATCATCACTTTACAGTATAACTAAAAGAGTATCTCTGTAACTTTCTAAGTTGTGGAGAAGATACCTATCTGCATCGGGCGTTCCTTATAATGAAATCATGTGGTGAGAAAAATAATTAGTGTGATTATTGATAAATTAATAAGTAGGATAATTGGATCAGAGATTTTGAGCTAGAAGGGACTTTAGAGTTCATAGAGTCCAATTACCTCATCTTACAGATAAGGAAACTGAAGCTGAGAGAGAAAAAATTATTTTTCCACAGTCACACACCTGGCAAATGTCTGAAGCAGGATTCAAAGTAAGGTCTTACTGACTCCAAAACCAACGTTCTTTCTACTATCCCACATTATATCTTACCAATACTGAGAATGAAGTAAACTTTAAAAGTTTTTCATTATCCCCGCACCCTTAACTGTTGTCACAACTTTCCCTTTTCAGTGGTGTATTTTCATTGTGTATTGGCTTATAACAACCTTGTCGTTTTTGGCAGCATCCTGATGCAAGGAAGACCAGACAAGAGCAAAGGAGGATGATCGATGTGCTGAGTGCTACAGGAACTAGCCATGTGTTTGAAGCCACAGATTCCCCAATGGTCCTCTCTTCTTCATTTTCAGAAGTGTAGTTCCTGCTGTTGTACCATTTGGTTTCATTTAATAGCTGTTTGCTGCTGTTGAGATGCTGTGGAATAGGCATATGTGAAAGCAGTTTTGTTTCTATAGGCTTAAATGCAGGAGAAGTTGCCCTGTTACCTGTACTATTGAGATCAGGACCGGGTGAAGACATATTTATCCGTGTAGTAACTAAGTCACTCAGTGGAATAGACGTCGTCCAAGAGTCTGTGTTTGTAGCATTGGAAAAACTGACATTGCTGGTATTTACAACCGGATCTTGATATGTGGTTGAAACTGGAGCTTCTACTGACAGTAACATGGGACTTACCATAATTGTTTGGTGTTTTTCTAAATTAGCAGTCTTTACATTGTTTAGCCTATTCCGTCTATTAAATGAAGAATGTGTATTTGGATCTTTGGTAGATGATTTTTGAAAAACAAGCAAATCTGGATCAATACCTGCAATGCAAATAAGATGTCATTAGTTGCCTTTCTGACTCAAATGAAGAATTGTAGGAGTGTTAAATCTGGAAAGCTTCTTAGAATTTACCACTGTTGAAATTTACCTCTGTGACTAAGGCTATTTGCAAGTTGCAATTTAAATTCTAAAAGGCTAGAAACACATTGATGAAATTTAAATCCATTGTAACTTATGGAATGATTCCTATATTGATTAAAAATCTGGTTAATATAACCAAGTGATTTGTGTCCATCAATATTCTACTCAACAAATCATCTAAATGCCTCTAATGAGTTCAAGTTACCAGACCTGGGTGAACTACATCCCAGGGTGCTGAAAGACCTGATGAATATAATTGCTCAGTAACCACTGGTGATTCTTAAAAAAATCATGGAGAAGTGACACAGGACTGGAGATAGACAAATTTTCAAATGGGAAGAAGGCAGATCCTACAAAATATAAATTGATGAGCTTGACTTTGATTCCTGGAAAAATATAAGAATTCCTTATTAATATTGGAGATGGTTTTTGAGCATTTAGAAAAGAAAACCAATTACTGAGTCCCAGCATAGGCTCCTAAAAAAAAGATCATATCAGATTAACCTGATTTAATTTTATAATAAGGTTACTGCTAGACTAGAGTAGTGTAGTCAGGTTTGTATATTTAAAATTGTTTAAATAATTTTTTATTTTCCCCCAATTACATGTTAAAACATTTTTTAAAATTTGAGTTTTTTAAGTTTTGAGTTCCAAATTCTATTCTTTTCTCCCCCTTTTTCCTCCCCGCCAAGATGATAAGTAATCCAATACAGGATATACATGTGTAATCATGTAAAACATTTCTGTATTCATCATTTTATACAAGATGACTAGAAAACAAAGAAAGAAAGAAAAAGAAAAATAGTATGTTTTAGTCTGTATTCAGATAATATCGACTCTCTCTTGAGACAGATAGCATACTTCATTATGAGTCCTAATTGCCTTGGATCATTGTTTTGCTGAGAATAAGTCATTCACAATTCTTCATCATACAATATAAATGTTACCATGTACAATGTTCTCCTGGTTCTGCTCACTTTACTTTGCATCAGTTCATGTAAGTCTTTCCAGGTTTTTCTGAAGTCATCCTGCTTGTCATTTCTTATAGTACAATAATATTCCATCGCAATAATGTAGGATACATCTCTTTCAGTCATTCGCCAATTGATGGGCACCCCCTTGATTTCCAATTCTCATTACTGAGTCAAAGAGTATACACAGTTGTATAGCCCTTTGGGCATAGTTCCAAATTGCTCTCCAGAATGATTGGATCAGTTCACAGCTCCACCAACAGTACATTAGTGTCTCAGTTTTCCTACATGGCCTCCAACATTTATCATTTTCCTTTTTTGTCATATTCTAGATGTGAGGTGGTACCTCAGAGTTGTTTTAATTTGCAATAGTGATTTAAAGCAGTCTTCATATGACTATAGATAGCTTTGATTTCCTTATCTGAAAACTGCCTATTCATATCCTTTGACCATTTATCAATTGGGGAATGACTTGTAAATGTATTTTAAATACAGCAGTTTACCTGAATTGTAGCATTTGAGAACAATCTCTCATGATATGCTTTTGATCAAGATGGAAAGGTCTGGACAGGATACAGTACAGTTAGGTAGGTTTAAGGTAGTTGAATAACTGGAAACAATGAGTTAATAGAAGGGAAAGCCCCATTAATTTGTCTTTGTTCCTGAATTATTCAACATTTTTATCAGGAACTTTGAAAAAGGCACAGATGGAATACTTATGAAATCTGTAGACTGGCAAAACTGAAACGGGTTGCTAGCATCTTGGAGAACAAAATAAGGAACCAAAATGATCTTAACAGCTTAGAAGATTAGGCCAAATATATTAAGATAAAATGTAAACAGGAGGGAAAAAAAAGATCAATTGCACAAGCACCTGTTGGAGAGGCCTCAGTCTGACAGTTCATGTGATAAGGATCCAGGTGGGTTTAATAACATACTTCCCATTTCTAGAATACTCCAAAGGTTTGAACGTTTAGAAAAGAAAATAGTAATTACTAAGTACCAGAATGGGTTCATAAGTGTTTTCCTTATAACAATTCATTGAAGTCAGCAGAAAATAGGCTTGGAGTGACTTGTACAGGATCAAACAGTAGGCAGGATTCAAACTCAGACCCTCTGATTTCAAATCCAATGTCCACTCCCGCCCCTCCTGCTGTAGAAAAGTTGCCTTAGTGAGCTATGAACTTAACATGAGTAATCAGTTTTACATAGCAGCACCCTTTCCGCCCCCCCCCCAAGAATGCTACATTCAAAGAGATATAATACTTAAAACGAGGAAGGTTCCATTCTGACGTATTCTGTCCCTGTCAAACTCCATCTGGAATAATATGTTCAGTTTTCACATCCAAACATCAGGGCATATCTAGAGGAAGGCAACCAGGGTGATGAGAGGACTGAAGACCATGACACACTGGAGGAAAGGCCTGGGCTGCTTAGCCTGGGTGTGAGGAGACAGTGCCTCTACCTGCCTGTAGGATTCGAGGATCCCAGATCAGAGGGTTATACATTTAGAGCTGGAAGGAACCTTAGAAGCCATCAAGTCCAACTCTTTTATTTTACAGTTGAGGAAACTGAGGCTGAGTGAAGTTAAGTATCTTGCCCAGGATCACACAGGAAGTGACTGAGATAGGATTTGAACTCAAGTCTTCCTAAACCTAAATGAAGTTCCCTATATGCACAGTTTTATAGCCCTTTGGGCATATTTCCAAATTACTCTTCAGAATGGTTGGATCCTTTCACAACTCCACCAACAGTGCATTAGTATCAATTTCATCTCATACTGAACATATCCCAAATCAAATTCTTCCTCTACATTGTCCCTAACTCCTACTATACCCAAGACTATTTCCTCTACAAACAACCATCGATGCCTTTCTCTTAGTCATTTAAGACTAGAAATTTATAGCTTATAGTTTTAGAGGTAGAAGGGACCTTATAGGTCATCTGGTCTAACACCTTACTTTTTACAGATGAAATGAATTTCATTCTTAAGATAGAGTCATATCCTAGGATGAAAAGCTAGAAAAAACCTTGGAAATCATCTCTTCTAACCCTTTCAATTTAACAAATGAGGAAGAACACTTTTAAAAATCCTAAATAGGAAAATGGTCTTCATACCATGCCATTCTTGACCTACTACTGATGAAAATTACATACCTGGCTGTGGATACCTTTCCTAATAGTCTTTCTGGGGTGCACGCTCCAAACCAGTTCAAAAATAAATTAGAGTAAATAAATGAAAAGGTCTGTGAGTACAAGAGAAGATTAGGTTTCCCATCTCTAATTCACAAATGATTCATGAGTATAGGATATGTTGCCTATGTTGGATGGTATCTACTTTTCTTACATGTAAAATACGATGATGTGAGTGAGGCCTACAGAGAGGAAGCATGATGAAGTGGAAATAATGCCAGATTTAGAGTTAAAGGACCTGAGTTCAAAACCTGCCCTTACCATCTGCCAGCTGTGTGACCTTGAATGAGTGCATGAAGGAAAGAATGAAAGGTATTTTACATTCTCTGGGCCTGAGTTTCTTCATTTGTAAAATGAAAAGGTTAGATAACATGTTCTCTAAGATCCATTCCAGCTCCAAATTTATGATTCTATTACGTTCCTTTCTATAAATATTGAATATGAAATGGTATATTAAAATAGTCATATGTACAAATTCATTCAATGAACATAGGCAAATATCCTATTCTATTTTGCTCCAAAGTTTTATCTCCTTTATGTATTTATAGGCTGGATAATAGTATAATTAGATAGACTCAGAATGGTGGAATGGATGTCGAGATTGGTTCAGTGTTAGTTTGACAGAAGGTGTCCAGTGGAGTGCTACAAAGATCTTTGAAGGCATATCTAGCTGCCTAGGTATGCTTTAGGTATCTACCTATGTGCTTCCTATACCACTCTCAAACCTAGCACTGAGATTTTCTCATGGAACCCGTATTTACATTACACCAAAAAGAGAGGCAAAGCACATTTTGGGAAAAGCTGGTATAGAATCTATAACCAAACATCCTACCTTTCTAGAAATATGGTTTGGATGTTCCACATCCCTCAGAATGTCTGCTCAGTTTTTCAACTTGAATTACTAAAACTATATTTAATAATTAAATGATGGTCTAACTGGTTTACTTCCCTCTACCTAAAATAATTAGTTTCTAAATTAAGGTGTTAATAAAATATTTATATCCTGCAGTAAAAATGTCAGCTTTGGCTTTTGTTTCTCCTTTGGAGGAAGGATGCTATTCAAACATAAGGTTATACTTCAGTGTTTATGATTTGGTCTTTTAACTTGGCATGGACTTTTTATCATTATATTTAACAAACTAAAGAGAACTTAGATGTTTGATTAAATGCAGTCTTTACTCATTAATTTTTCTCCCTGTGTACCTCATAGTCAATGCTTGCTTTATGGAAAGTAATTCCTTGGAAAACTGTTTTAGGGACAGTGTACCACCAATGACAGTAAGCTACTACTATGGCCTCACCAATGGTCTTTTAAAATCAAGAACTATCCTATAAATCTTTACCTGCTGTGATGTTGTACAGAATGGCACTATGCCTAGGCTGTAAGATGCAACTCTCCAGGGTCGGGCAGTAAACATGAAGGCAGTTGACATTGTCGTGGATGGGATCATGGAAGAAAATAGCCAGATTGCAGGGAGCTGTTAAAAATAAAAATAAAAAGACTGAGTATTTGAAACTTCCTTTTATTGCCAACAAGACTTTGATTTCAGCCCTGTTTATGCTGCTCCAAAGAACAAAGGATAAGCTTGTTTATATAGCAGAGCTCAGTTCTGAATGACATTATGAACTTGATTTTTGTCATAGCCATATTTCCATGGACCTGAAAGATAGGCCACCAGCTTCACCTCCTGAGCCCCAGGCTTCTTATCTGGAAGATGAAAGTATTGTACTATATTTTCCCCAGGATCCTTTAGACATTCAAAGTCTGACCATCTGAATTCTGACCTGAGATCACCTTAAGGGAACTTTTAAAGACATTCTCTAATAAGCTCAGAAAGAAAACATTCCCCATCTGGTAAGTGGGTCCTAGATTGCCTGAGGAAAAATACAAGAGTAGATTAAGCTCCTACTATTTGCCAGGCTAAGCATTTTACAAATATTTCATTTGGTTCTGCTTTTTTTTTCATTCTGCATCAGTTAATACAAAATTTCCTCATGTTTAGCTGAATTATTTCTGTTTGTCGCTTTTTAACTCCAGTTTGCGAAGTATTTACAAACATTATCTCATTTGAGCTTTATAACAATCCTGTGGTATGTGTATTTTCTCATTCTATGTATGAAGAAACTGAAGTTCAGAAAAGCTAAGGGATGTATTCATGTTCTCAGTGATAGTGTCAGCGGAAGGATTTGAACATAGGCCTCCAGGCCCAGCACTCTATCTACTATCTCAAAGCATAGATATGCAAGAAAATTAATTAACTTCTGTCAGTGATGAGTCTACCTTCTTTGGGCAAGCATTCTTTTAAAATTTCACAGATTCTCATGGTTGGAAGGGCCCTTAGGGGCCATTTAGTTTATAGTTCAACTTATACTTGACAAAAAATCCCCTGTACAATATGCCTGACAAGTGGTCATCTAGATTTTGCTTGAAGACTTCAATTGGTAAGGAAACCAATTCCTTTGGAATCAGTCTATTCTACCTTTGAATAACACTAAATGTGAGAAAGTTTTTTCATTTGATCATTCCTAAATTTATTATTATTACATATAATATTACATTTAATTACAATTAATACATATAATATTATTATTACAACTTCTACCCAGTGTACCTAGTTCTGCCTTCTTCCACTTGACAGCCCATAATACCTCCCTCCACAAATCTTTTCTTCAGGCTAACCTCATTAAATGAGTCACCCCTAAAACTCAAGTCTACTTCACTTGAGATAAATAAAAAAATTGTCATTTCTTCAATGTAACACAACTTTCTTCCTGTGGCACTTTATCAACCATGCATAAAGTACGAATAATAAACAGGGTGAACCAGAGGTTTTAACACAGGAGGCAAGTTTGATCTCATATATATCACTGGGACTTGGTAGAATGGAACTCATGACTAGAATATGGTTCTGGAAGGGTACACTTTTTCCAAAAGGAGCAAAACAGTTAAAAGGAGTGGTAGAATAGCATTATACATGAAAATACATACATATATACACATACATACATATATACACATATACATACATATATGCATACATATACACATAGGAAATCCAGGAACCTAAGGAAAGAAACATGATAAAGAACATAGAGAGCCAGAAGGTTTATTCCTGTTAGAGTATCCTACACACCACCTGGACAGAAGGAGAAATTACATGAGCTGAGGAAACAGATGACAAACCTGTTACAGAACCATGACATTGCCCTGATGGAGGGCTCCAACTATCTGGACATCTGCTGGGGTTCTCTTTACTAAAAGCAAAATTACAATAGCAAAAAACAAACCCTGATAAATTGATTACTCAATGACAATTTCAATTTTCAAAAGGAAAAGGGGAGCTGCCATCCTAGATCTGATTCTAACCAATGAAGAACTTATTGCAGAAATGAAAAAGCTAAGGGTGGCGGTAGTGGGTAGTGGTGGTAGTACGTGAACACTCAAATAGAGTGCATGATAGGGAAGAGGAAGAAAGCTGGGCATAGTATGATATGTACTCTAGATTTGGGGAGTACAGATTTCAGAGGATTCAAATAAAAGAGAGAATCTAATGGCCTAGTAAGAATGAAATCCTGAATATTCCTAAAATCCTAAAGGAGAAATCAGATGAGGAAGAAAAGACGAGGAAAATTGACTAAAAAAATGTAGATTCACAGGAAATGACTGTCCAGCTTATAGTTTTAAAAGACATTTGTTGAAGATTGGCGCTGGGATAATAATTGAAAATGAGTATAGAAAAGTAGCCAAATACTTAGAGCCCAGAATAAACTGAGTCTGACTAGTTATTTTTTTTTATTTTTTTAAATTTATTTTTAATATGTTTGGTTTTCAGCATTGATTTTCATAGGTGTTTGAATTACAAATTTTCTCCCCATTTCCTCCCCCCCACTCCAAGATGGCATACACTCTGGTTGT
>CM053623.1:223942662-223965841 GCA_028646595.1 Phalanger gymnotis
CAGGGTCCTGGGAGGCTCACATCCACATAGGTTCCACACCCAACAGGGCTCTGGGCCTGGGGCTTAACACTTAGCAAGGCTCAAGGAAATATACTGAATTACTCAAAGAAAACAAAGACCATTTTGCTTGTCAACACACAGCCTGAGGGCCTATCTCTATATATACAACCCCATAACTCTGTTTCTTTGACCTCTAAGATTTGTTTTTTGGGAGAGATGTTTTCTCCAAATTCACAGTTGGCTTCTTCCACAATGTCATGTCATCCCAAGCTTTCTTCATATTAATAGATGTGATGACTGATTGGGTGGCCTCATATTGGAAAGCTTCAGTCATCTGGGCTTGGAGTCAGAAAGCCAAAATTTAATCTTGACTCCACTATTTACCACCTATATGATCTTGGGTTTAACCTTAGGTCTCTGAAGCTGTTTCTTTATCTGTAAAATGAGAAATTTGGATTAAAGATGTCAGTGTGGTACAGTGGAAAGATTGGTGGATTTAGAGATAGGAAAAGCCTGGTTTTAGATTTCAGCTTGCTCATCACTACCTGTAAGAACTTAGGCAAATCACCTGACTTCTGTTTCCTCATTTATAAAATAAAGGGGTTGGATTAGGTGGCCCCCCACCCCAGGGCTTTTTCCAACTCTAATTTACGATTCCATGGCTAGGTGATTTCTAAGGTTCAGCTCCAACATTTTTACCTATGATTTTTTGATGAAGGCATACATAGCAAGAAAAGAATTTCCAGACTTGTGAAAAGGGCTTTCTTGCACATATGTATTGGTTCAAGGCAGTAAAGTAATGATAATACGTGGCATAGTGTCTGTTAGTAATCTAGAGCATGATGTTTGTTTGGCACGCTCTTTCTCCTGTGGAGACCAGAGGGTCCTCTTTCCCCACACCACCTCAGCTCACAAAGTTAAGGAATAGTATTTCTTGTCTCTTTAAAGGGGAAAAATTTCTTCCCATTTGCTACCTCAAGACACTTGCATTAAATCACAGCAATAAGAATTCGATGGTTACAAATTTAAATTTTTAAAAAAATGTCAAACAACTGGAATATCATTGGAATTGGAATGGTTGTACCACTGACAAAATGTGAGCACAGGCCCCTTTTGACTGGCAGCCAAAGGAAAGGGTTTTTCTCTTTTAAGAAAGATCTTATTTGAAAAATACCCTGAAGGACCAAGATATGCTGGTTGATATGGTACATTTATATTATGCATAAGGCAATGGAAATAGAGATAGGACGAAAATGTTTATTTCAAAGGAAAATTATAATATTTTTTGCACCTGGTTCTTCTAGTGTTAATTCTACTTCTGCATCAAGAAGAGATCATTCAGTAGACTATTTAAGCTTTTATCAAACAAGGAGATCAGAATGAGTGGAGTGTCACCTAAATACTCCAATGGGTTGGGGCTTGGGAGAGGGTTGCCACTCCTAATCTTCCAGTCAGGTGATTAGGCAACTAGATAGCTAGTGGATAGAGCCAGAGACCTGGAGTCAGGAAAACCCAAGTTCAAATCTAGCCTCAGACACTTTCTAGCTGTATGACCCTGGGCAAGTCACTTAACCTCTGCTTGCCACAGTTTCCTTATCTGTAAAGTGGAGTTGATAATAGCACCTATCCCACAAGGTTGTCGTGAGGATCAAATGAAATAATATATATATAGCACTTTGCAAACCCTAAAGCATTACATAAATGCTAGCTGGTAATAATTACTGTCATCTGCAGCAGAAATCCAACAAGTCTTGTTGCAGGGGGGACACAGAGTCAGGGGAAGAGTACCCTATGCCAGGGCATGTTAGCACTTTATCCCAGCTCCACATTTCTTATTAGCCACTGTTGTGGCTCAGCAAGAGAGATTCTCTCTGTCACATCTCTTTCTCAGGGTTCACAGTGCCTCAAGTTGGGGAACCAGGATTTTGATGGTGCTTAAAGATTACTTGAAGGAACAGGAAAAGCCTAGAGAAGGGAAGGCCTGGGGATACGGGTCTTTAAGTGTTTCAGGTATTGTCATACGGAAGAGGGATCTGATTTTATTTGCTGGGTCTGAGGCCGGCTAGGGAAGGGGTGGAAGCTGCAGTGAGAGATTTTAGCCCCATCTAAGGAAAGATATTTTTTACCGTTAGAGCTGTCCTAAAATAGAACTGGCTGTCTCTGGAGGAAGTGAGTTCTACTTCGCTAGGGATCCTCAGCAGAGGGATGGTGACTTATTAGGGCTTTTGTGGATGTCTTAGAGGGTGGTGGAGGGGATTCCTGCACAGGCACGAATTGCATTATATAGGACCCCCTGAGAAACTGTTCAAGAACCCAGATCCTGGGCACAAGGTCCAGCCTCAGGGCCTACACTGGTTTGGTACTGCTTTAGGTTTACTGCCTCTCCATCCTCTTTCATCCCCTTTCTTCGTTCTGCTCCCTCCTCCTTTAAGAAAGAGGCCCCGGCGAGATTCTCGGGGCTTTAGGGGGCACACGTATGGGGGAGCACGCCCGCCAAGGCCGGCCCTGAAGGCTACAGGCCGACGCTGCAGAGCCCTGCGGGTCGGTGCCGGCTGTTACTGTTACTGCTTTCTCCGGGGCTCCAGCTAGAGGAGCGCCTGGATGCGGCTTCAGGCAGTGGAGGCTCGCCTGGGACAGCCTGGTACCACGCGGGCAGGTCCAGGGTTCGGGGGGGAGCTCGTTGGAGGAGGCGGACGAAGGATGTTCCGAACTGAGGTGCCCGCGGTGCGAGCTGGACCTGACCTTCTAGGGAGCGAGGAGATGAAAGAAGCTGGGGGCGGAGAGGAGCTTTAGGGAGGAGCCGCAAGGAAGCCGGGAGAGGGGAGGAGGGGAGAGGAAGAGGAGGGGGGAAACGAGGAGGAGGGGCAAGAGGAGCAGGAGGAGGAGCCGGAGGAGGAGAGAGAGGGCGGGGCCGTCGCGGATCCTCTCTCTTGACCCTAGCCGAGGAGCTGCACCTCCTCCTCTCCCCTCCCCTCCCGGGCGGAGCCAGGGCGCTCTCGAGCCCTCCCCTACGCCGAACCCGGAACCAGGCAGGTGGGGGTGGGGGGAGGGTTGTCGTGCCGGGCTCACCGGGACCCCTACCCACCTTTCCCCCGCGGCGGGCGCCTCGGCCATGTCTGCGGAGGAAATGGTGCAGATCTTGCTGGAGGGCCGCTGCTACCCCGTGAGCAAGAAGAAGCTCATCGAGCAGAGCGATTACTTTCGCGCCCTGTACCGCTCGGGCATGCGGGAAGCTGGGGCACCAGACTCGGGGGGCCCCGAGGTGCAGCAGCTGCGGGGACTCAGTGCCCCGGGCCTGCAGCTCGTGCTGGATTTCATCAACACTGGAGGAACCGGGTCTGGATGGTTTCTGGGCCGGCAGGGAGAGAAGGGTAGTGCAGAGGAGGAAGAGGTAGAGGAAGGCAGCTTGCTGGAGGAGCTGGTGGAAGTGGCCTCCTTCCTGCAGGTCACCCCTTTGCTGCAGCTGCTGCTGTCCCAGGTGCGACTGGACAACTGCCTCGAGCTGCACCGCCTGGCACAGGTGTATGGGCTGCAAGACCTCCAGGGGGCCTGCCTGAGCTTCATGGCAGCCCACTACCACCAGGTGCTTCGAAGTCCCCAGTTCCACCTTTTGGTCACCTCTCCACAGGCTCCAGGGGAGGCCAATCTCAAGCAGAAGCTGAGGGAGGGCAGGATGAAAGGAAAAGCAGTGCTCCTAGCCCTGGGAGACTTCTTAGGGGGACCCCTGGCTCCCCATCCCCACCAGGGAGAGCCGAGGTCCATGCTTAGATATGATGAGGCCGCCCTGCGGTGGTTGCCTTTGGCCAACCAGCTGCCTCCTGACCTGGTGAATGTCAGGGGTTATGGGTCTGCCATCTTGGACAACTACCTTTTCATAGTGGGAGGTTATAGGATCACCAGCCAGGAGATCTCTGCTGCCCACTGTTATAACCCTTGCAAAAATGAGTGGAGTCAGGTGGCTTCGATGAACCAAAAGAGGTAAGCACCGGATTCAAATGTTCCCATAAAACTCTTATCAGCCCTTGGTGGCATTGCAAAGAGTGGTGATAATCTGGAGATGCCACCCCTGGGACGTTGCATCAACTCATTATTCTGTTGTGGTTGGCGCATTGCTCAGGGTTATTCCCTTAACTTTAAGAAGAACAAGCCAGGGTCTGTAGGACACATGAGCCAAACCAGCTGGACAGAAGAACCCTTAATGGCCTTTCTATTTATGGAAGAAGGATGCACCTAGCCACACTTTCCAAGAAATACATTTAATGAGAAAAGATTAGATTTCCTTTGATTTAGGTTCTTATAGTCACTGCAGCCACACTTGATCAGTCTGATCAGTTGTATTTATCTGAAATTCCCAAGGGGTTACATCTTCCATCATTCAGGATCCTCTCAAAGCCTGAACATACAGTTCATAGGCTCATAGATTTAGATGCTAGGTAGGTAAATAGATAACGCATGCACAATCCCTGCCCTCAAGGAGTTTACAATCCAATAGGAAAAGGCAAAACATACAAGGGGAGCTGCTATGGGATGGGGGTCAAGGAGCAGTAGGGGAGGGAAGGGAAGGAGGTGGAGCAAGAATTGAAGTGAGTAGTGGGGCTGGAGTTTCCCATGGTATGGTGCTTCTTCACTGGGACTCATCAATTAGTGAGTAGGCCTTGGGGTAGAGTCATCCCCTGGGGGATAGAAAGGACTAGTTCATTTTACAGATGAGGCAACTAGGTCCTAGAAAAGTTTAGTGATTTGCCTAAGGTCAGTCATACAGGTGTGGTAGTAAGAGGTGGTGGGGAATCAAATTCAGATCATCTAACTACTATATACCACACTGTTGTTGTTCTGTCCGGTCTGACTCTTTTGTGACTCCATTGGAGCTTTCTTAGCAAAGAGTGGGGTGGTTTGCCATTTCCTTCTTCAGCTCATTTTACAGATGAGGAAAATGAGGCAAACAGTTTTAAGTGACTTGCTCAGGGTCACAGAGCTGGTCAGTGTCTTGAGTTGGGATTCGACCTCAGGAAGGTGACTTCCAGACCGAGTAGTCTACTTGTTGCACAACCTAGTTGTCCCATATATACCACAATGATTACTAGGAAATGTTAGAATTTTATTACTGTTACCCATATGTTTCCCCCCAAAATTTAAGTTTTTATTGATGTCTTTTGTTTTTAACATTATAGTTATCTCCAGTATCCCCTTTCTCCACCCAGAGATCCATCCTGTATAATATATAATATTTTTTAGAGACAAAAAGACAGACACAAAGACAGGGAAATAAGGGAGATAAAGAATAAGAAAAAAAAGCAGAATTGATTAATGTTGAAAAAACTCCCAAAACGTGTGCAACATGTAACATCTGTGGACCTCTTGCCTCCACAAAAGGGCAGCTTGGGGATGGTCACTCTTATCTCTTGATTCACATCATGCTTGATGTTTATAATTTAGTTACATTCACGTTGATTTTTTTCTGTGTGGTTCTCTTCATTTATACAGTTGCCATTGTATATGTTGTTTTCTTGGCTATGCTTACTTCGCTCTGCATTAATTCTTGTAGAACCTAATATACTTCATTGTATTCATCACATATATAATTTCTTAAAGCACAGTAACATTTCATTACGTTCATGTACCACAATTTTTTCTCCAATCAATGGGAATCTACTGTTTACAAAAAAATGCTTTTATAAATATTTTGGTTTATGTGGAGATAATCTTTTTTTTTTGGAGGGGGGAAGGCAGGGCAAATTGGGGTTAAGTGACTTGCCTAAGGTCACACAGCTAGTGTGTCAAGTGTCTGGGGCTGGATTTGAACTCAGGTCCTCCTGACTCTAGGGCTGGTGCTCCACTCACTGCGACATCTAGCTGCCCTGAGATAATCTTTTTATTAATGGCTTCCTTGGGGAATAAACGCATTAATGGAGTCTCTGGTTCATAGGATATAGACATTTTAGTCACTTTATTTGCATAACTCTAAATTACTTTCCAAAATGATTTTACCATTTCACAGCTCCACTAACAATGCATTAGTACGTATTAACCCCTTCAACATTGATTGTTGCCCTTTTAAAAATTTTTTTTGCCAATTTACAATCTCATGGTTATTTTGATTTGCATTTCTCTTATTAGTGATTTGGAGCATTCTTTTGTGTGGTTGTGAACACCGCAGTTTTTTTTTCAGAAATGTTTGTTCATAGTCTTTGACCACTTGTCTATTGGAGAATGGCTATTAAACTCATATATTTATTGTTTAAACATCTTTGATACCAAACTTTTATCAGAGAAATTTGATACAAAGATTTTTTTTCTCCATTCGACCTCTTTCTTATTCTAGGTGCATTAGTTTCATTTATGTAGAAGCTTTTCAGTTTCATGTGATCAAAGTTATCTAGTTTACCTTTTGTAATTGCTTCTGTCTCATGTTTGATTAAAAATACATCTGCTGCCTAAAGCTGTGAGAGGTGTATCATCTGCTTCTCTTTTTCTAATGGTATGATCTTTGATAATGTCATGCGTCCACTTAGAATGTGTTGTAGAATATGTTGTAAAAGTGTTGGTCTAAGCCTAATTTTTTCCCAGACTGCTTCCCAGTTTTCCCAGCAATTTTTATCAAGTAAGGAATTTTTTCCTTCAGTAATTTATATTTTCCACCTTATCAGACACTGGGGTATAGAATTCTTTTCATCATTCTTGCCATTTTAAAACTAATATCAAATACTGTTGATAAATATTACTTTATAATAATAGTTTAAGGCCTATCACTACTTTTATCACTACTTTTTTCACCATTTCTCTTAATATTCTAGATGTTTTGTTTTTCTAAATGAATTTTGTTATTTTATCAAATTCCATAAAGTATCCCTGTGGTTATTTTGTTGGCATAGTATTAAACATATAAATTAACTTTGGTAGTTTTGCCATTTTTATTATATTGGTTAACAGCCTAGCCATGTTTATTGAATATTCTTCCAGCTATCTAGATTATTATGTTTTCTTTAAGAAGCACTTTATAATTGAATTTATACAAGTCTGTTGTGTTCTTTGGTAGATCAATTCCCCAGATATTTTATGCATTTTGTAATTATTTAGAATGAGATTTCTCATTATGTTATTGTTGCTCGTGTTTTGTTGTAATTATATAGAAATGTTATTGATTTTTGTGTGTTTATTTTGTAGCCTGCAACTTTGACGATGCTATTGCCTTGAGTAGTATCTTTGATAATTCTTTAGGATTGTCCAAGTGTACCATCAAATCAGCAAACAGGGATAGTTTTATCTTCTGTTTGCCTTATCTTTATTTGTTTAATTTCTTTCTCTTGTCTTATTGCTGTTGCTAGCATTTTCAGAACAATATCAAATAATAATAGGGAGAGTGGGCATCCTTACTTTACTCCCATATTTATTGGGAAAGGATCTAGTCATAGGGGTGGGAAACCTGTGGCCTTCTAGGTCCTTGAGTGTGGCCTTTTGACTGAGTCCAAATTTTACAGAAAAAATCCTTTTAATAAGGGGATTTGTTCTGTGAAGTTTGGATGCAGTCAAAGGACTGCACTTGAGTGTATCCCCATTGCATATGTTTGCTTTTGTTTTTAGCTTTTTATGATATTAAAAAGGTAACCTCTGTGCCTATATTTTGTATTTTTAAAAATATAATTAATTTATTTTTAGTTTTTAGTATTGACTTCCATAAGATTTTGAGTTCTGAATTTTCTCCCTCACCTTCTCCTCCCCCTTCCCCAAGACAGTGTGCCAACTGATACCAGTCTGATACCACTGCCTCCCTCAGGCTTCCTTCCCTCCTGTTAGCTCCCACCCTTTTTTTTTCCCCTTTGCCCTCTTACTTCCAATACGGTAAGTTATATTTCTATACCGAACTGATTATGTTATTTCCTCTTTGAGCCAAATATGATGAAATTAAGGTTCAAATAATGTTCATCTCCCTCCCTTCTTTCCCTCTCCTGTAATAGGTTTTTGTGCCTTTTCAAGTGATGTAATTTACCCTTGTCTGCCTCCTCTTTTTCCCTTCTCCCAGTACAATCCCTTTTCACCACTCAATTAGATTTTTTAAATTATCATATCAAAGTCAACTTATACTCATTCACTTCTGTTTATGTATACCCCTTTCAAGAGTTACAAGTATCATCTTCCTTTGTAAGGATGTAAACAGTTTGCCCATATTAATAATATTAATATTATTAATTATATAATTAATATTATATATTTATAATATATAATTAATAATAGTAATTTTTTTTTCTTTCCTGCTTACCTTTTTATGCCTCTCTTGAGTCTTGTATTTGAAGATCAGATTTTCTGTCGAGCTCTGTTCTTTTCATCAGGAAGGTTTGGAAGTCCTCTATTTTGTTTAATATCCATCTCCTCCCCTGAAAGGTTATGCTCAATTTCGCTGGGTAGTGGATCCTTGGTTGTAATCCAAGCTGCTTTGCTTTACGGAATATCATATTCTGTGCCCTCCAGTCTTTTAATGCAGAAGCCGCAAGGTCCCGTGTAATCCTGACTGTGGTTCCATGATATTTAAATTGCTTCTTTCTGGCTGCTTCCAGTATTTTCTCTTTAACCTGGTAGTTTTGGAATTTGGCTACAATATTCCTTGGCCTTTTTAATTTGGGATCTCTTTCAGGAGACAGTCAGTGAATTCTTTCTATGATTATTTTACCTTCTGGTCCTGGGACCTCAGAGAACTTTTCCTTGATGATTTCCTGAAAGATGCTCTCCAGGCACTTTTTTTCATCATGGTTTTCAGGTAGACCAATAATTTTAAAATTATCTCTCCTGGATCTATTTTCCAGGTCAGTTGTTTTACCAGCGTGATATTTTACATTTTCTTCTATTTTTCATTCTTTCATTTCTGTTTGATTTGATTGATATATTTCATAAAGTCATTAGCTTCCACTTGCCCAATTCTAATTTTTAAGAATTGTTTTCTTCTCTTAGATTTTGTACCTCCTTTTCCATTTGGCCCATTTTATTTTAAGGAGTTCTTTTCTAAAGTGAGTTTTTGTGCCTCCTTTTCCATTTGGCCAATTCTTTTTGAGGACTTGTTTTCTACAGTCAGTTTTTGTCTTTCCTTTTCCAAGCTATTGACTCTCTTTTGCATATCTCTCATTTCTTTTCCCAATTTTTCTGCTCCCTCTCTTATTTGACTTTTAAAATCCTTCTTGAGCTCTTCCAAGAAGGCTTTTGGGGCTTGAGACCAGTTCATATTCTCCTTTGAGGTTTTGTATGTGGGTATATTGATGATGTTGCCCTCTTCTGAATTTGTGCCTTGATCTTCCCTGTCTCCGTAATAAGAACCTATGGTTATTATTTATTTCTGCTTTTTGATCATGGTGTTTGCCTAATTCCTGGCTTTTAGAGTTGAGCTCTCCTGCTGGAATTTAGAGGGCACTGACCCAAGTTTCTTGTGCTAGGAGCCCAGGACCTGGACACTGGCTTTGTGTGCTGGGCCTTCAGGTACCGGCTGCTGGAGGCTGTAGGGGTCTGGCAACTTACTTGGTGCTGAGCTAGGGTCAGCTGTGGTTATTTTTTTAAGTATAAGTGTTGTACTTTGTCAATGACTTTTTCTGTATCTATTGAGATAATTATGTGGTTTTGGTTTTTAATATGAATAATTATGTTGATTTTTTTTCTTGATGTTGAATCCTACTTGCTTCCCTGGTGTAAGTCCCATTTGCTTAATTAATAATTTAATTTTAACGTTTAATTTTTATTTTATTAAAATTTTACTAAAATTAATTTCAATAATTAATCCTTTAATAATCAGGTTATTTAATATGTCTATCTTGTCTTCTGATAGTTTAAATATTTTATATTTTTGAAGCTATTCCTTTATTTCTGTTGCATTTTTGGTTTTGTTAGCATATAACTGTGCATAATATTTTTTTTTTGTTCTGGTTTTGTTGCAGTTTTATTCTGGTTTTGTTGCAATTTCATCTTGCTAGTTTGCTATTTTATTGATTTAATTTTCTACCCTCTTTTTAATCAGATTAGCTAAGATTTATCAATTTCATTAATCTTTTCAAAGAAATTCAAAGAACCAGTTTTTAGTTTTATTTATCATTTCTATGTTTTAAAAAATAGTTTATTTTTCCTCTGGTTTTTAATATCTTTTATGCTTATTTTAGGTTTGTTGGCTTTCTAATAAAAATCCATATTCAGTTTATTAATCTTTTTTCTATTTTGTTAATATATGTTTGTAGAGATGTAATTTTCCCTGTAAAGACCGCTTTAGCTGTATCCCAGAAATTTTAGTGTATTGTTTTATCATTACCATTTTCTTTTACATAATTTTAAATTATTCCTATGATTTGTACTTTGATCTACATATTATTAAGTTTTCCTTGGGTCTGTGTCTTTTGTTTGTGGTCCCTGAACCAATGACTGTTTTTGTTGGGTTATAGTTTGTAAGGCATGCATTTACTGATTTTGCCATTTTACATTTGTTTGCAATATTTCTATATCTTAATACAGGGGTGGGGTGGGGAACTTGAGGGCACATGTGGCCCTGTAGGTTCCCAAATGCAGCCCTTTGACTGAACCCAAACTTCACAGAACAAATCCCCTTAATAAAAGGATTTGTTCTGTAAAACTTGGACTCAGTCAAAAGGCAGCACCTGAGGACCTAGAAGGCCACATGTGGCCTTGAGGCTGCAGATTCCTCACCTTGCTCTAATATAATGTCAGTTTTGGTGAAAGTTACATGTACTGCTGAGAAATATTTATATTCTTTTGTAGTCCCTTTTAGAAGATACCCTAAGTCTTTTAACTCTAGTTTCTCCAGCAACTCATTTCCATATTGGCCCTTTTGTTTATCTTTCTGTTAGATATCCAAAACTGAGAGAGGTATATTGAAGTCTCCTATCACTATGGTTGCTGTTGATGTCTTCTTGTTCAGTTAATGTTTCCTATGTGAATTTAGATGCTAAGGTGTTTGCAGCATACATTTATTTCTTGTATTGGTTTGTTGTCTGTGGTTCCTATCAGTGTAATGTAGTTTCCTTGTTTATCCCTTTTTATATCTTAATGTTTATTTTTGCTTTGTCAGATGGCACAATTGTAACTCTTGCTTTTTTGGATTCATTTGATGCATAATACAATTTTATTTTGGATATTTCTTTGTTTTTAAAATGTGTTTTTTGTAAGCAACAGATTGTAGGTTTTTTTAATCTAATCTGCCACTTTATTTTAATGGATTGTTTCATTCATTGACATTTAAGATTATGAGATTAAGTTTATATTTTCCTTCATTTGTCTCTAATATTGTTTTTTTCAAGTTAAAAATTTTTTTTTCCTCTTCCACAGCAAACAATACTATTGTCTCTTCAGTAACTTCAGCTTAATCATTTTTTTAAGGTGGCCTTGTTCTTTCTAGCTCTCTTCCCCTACTCCTGATCTCCCATTTGTTTCCCTTTTGCCCTTGGAGTTTTGCTTATTAGTTCTTTTTTCTTTCCTGTTTTTATCTGGTTATTCAATTGTCCCCTTCTTTTTTCCCTGCTCTGTCAAGTAGATTGCTCTTCCTTTTTTCCCTTCAACTAATCTTTCTCATTAGTTTTTTAAATTTATTTTTATTTTTTTTGTTCATTGGTTTTTTCAGTTTCATTTTTGTGCCCCTCTCCAAAGAGGATTTCTTTCACTTTCATCATTATTCATCTTCTGTCTATTCTAGACTCTCATTCTCTGCTTCATGCCCTTTAATTATCTAGTCTCTCTGTATTTTCTCTATTCCTCCTGCAACCAAAGTTTCTGAGATATCCTTTCTAGGCTCTCCCCACTAGGTACTTGTTGCCACTGCCTTTTAGAGCTTGTCCCACAGATTCTCCCTTTTCCTTGTGCTCACTCTCAGAGCAATCCAAATTCCTGCAGGTGCCAGAGAGGACACTGCCCTGTGGTAGGATCACCCTCTCCACCCTATCCTTGATTATGCAGCCTACCTCTGTTCTAGATCCTCCCCCTGGTTATTTTCTTTAAAAATCTCCCAGGTTTTATGCCCTCCCTTTCTCCCAGGTGCCAGTTGCCCCCAGGAGTTCCAGTTTTCCCTTTCTCCCCCTTCCTGCTTCATGGGGTAGGATGGATTGTCTTTTCAAGGTCCAAATCTAGACAGTGCCCAGCACAAGGTCCTCATCTCCCTTTGTCAAGAACATCTCTCTTCATCTATAGGAGCATTCATCAGTGAAACTTTCTACCACCACCAGAGCAAGAGCTCTCCCTTCCTTTCCCTCCCCTTTTTTAATCCTTCACTCTCCTCCTTACTCCCCCGGAGGTTCTTCTCTTCTTGAGAGTCCATAGGAGTAATCTTCCCCTCATTGTTAGCCATTGATTTGACCCAGGCACATAACCCTCCCCACTATTCCCTGTTTCTCACCCCCCTTTCATGCATCCTCTCATTTCATAATGTAATCCCACCACAAACCAGACTCACCTTTAGGGAGGGTGTCACTAGGTTCTGTCTGTATTGTCCCAGGCCTGCCTCTCCACCTGACTGCTGCCTTTTCCCGTGTATCCTTGTGTGCAAATATTTAGAAAGAAGTCACTTGTCTCTGTTGCTGTCCTTGGCTGCTGCATTAGTGTACTTCTGATGTCTGGGTCTTTGAGGAGTACACAGTGTGTTCAGGACTGGTTTTCTTTCTAAGAGTGTTCCAAATGCTGGGTTCCATTGCCCTTCAAAACATGTTATTCCATTCCCTATTGCATTTTCTGGTGGGCCTGGAGTAGTTTTGCATCATCTGACTATCTTTTCCTCTATATTTGAGTGCCCGCTTTCTCGCAAAATTTGTTGTTTCTGAATTGAATTGTTAAATTTAACCACTATATGTCTTCGAATTTGCAGGCTTGGTTTTTTTTTTCCCCTGGAGGTGATAATATGATTGTTTGAATTGGTATTTCATTTTCTGTGTTCAGAAGTTCTGGATAGTTCTCTTTTATTATTTACTGAATTATGGTGTTAAGATTTTTTTGTCCTGTCATGTTTTCCTGGGAGACTCATGAACCTAAGGTAGTCTCTACACATCCTGTCTTTGAAAGCAGTATGTTTTGCTTGTATAGCGAGCATATTTTTAAATATTATTATTATTGGTTCCTTTCTTCTAGACTGTTCTCCACTTCTGAGGATTTGCATTCCCAATCTTTTTTATTATTTTATTTTTATTATATTTTATTTATATATATTATATTTATTATTATATATTTTTATTTATTCCCAGTTCTTTTTTATTTCTTTGGTGAGATTCAAATTTTTCTATTCTGCCAATTATTTTTACTCTGCGGGCCATAAATTCTGCTCTCCTAATTCTTATTTCTTTTGTGGTCTCCTGTTCTCCTTAAAGTCTCCCTGGGTCCTTGTCTCTTCAAGGGTTGCAGGCATTTTCCTTTGTTTTTCAATAGTTATTCATAGATCCCTGAATTCATTTACTAGATCTGGAGGCCATATTTCCTTTGGTTGTTAATGTTTTTCCTTTTGATTTTTCTGCTTATTTTTAAGGTCTTTGAGTTTTCTTCTTCCTGAGATCTTTGATAGTTTCGTTCCTTTTTTCCTGATTTTTCCTGGTTGCATACTTTCTGACTTCCTTCCCTCTGATGATTTCCCTAGAGGCTGGATCTCAAAATGTCTCAGCTTCTTCTGATGCTGGGCAGTTTAAGGTTCACTTGCCTAGGTCTCTGCCCCAAGAAGAGGGAACAAAGTAGAAAAAATAGAAATAAAAGAATGAAGAGAAAAAAAAAAGGCCTGCCTCAGGTTTGGCTCATACTCTAAGGTGAGAGAATTCAAGTCATCAGAGACATTTGTCAGGTAACACCCTTCCTCTGTGATCCCCTTCCTCTACCTTGAGTATTGCTATAGTCCTTTACCTGGAAGCCAGAGGGTGTGAGTGTGGCAGGGGTGGGGTGGCCAGCAGTCCTTTGTACCCTAAATGTTCTTGGGCAGGTCCTCATTTGAAAACACCTGGTTTCATTCTGTCAAACTACAAATTAGACCTTTTGAAGAATTCTCTTTAAACTCAGATGCTAATGCTAATACCTCAGTTGAGCAATAAAAAAATGCATAAAATAATCTCAGATGTTTTCAGTTGTACCACCACACATTAGCCACACACCTTCAACAAAGTTAATGGGTCACAAGGTATTCTCTTGATAATTAAATCCCATATGTTATATATTGAATAAAACTTGGAACCTTGAGTGATTATGATGCTGTAATCAGAGGGTCAATAATTCAAATAAGCAAGAAATCACATAGTACTTCATAATAAACTGCCTTGGTCTAGAGGGAAGGTGGTCTCCCTGGGCTCCACCGGTGTTTGCCCTTTAATCTGACAATAGGGTTATTGAACTCAAAGTAGCTGATTTCCCCCAGGGATTGAACACATTGCAGAAATCCTTGGAATCTTAAAATAACAAGGTAGCTTGTTTCTACCTGGGTTGGTTTGCACATAAAATAAGGTGGCTTTCATCAAACCCTTTGCACCCTGGAAAAAAAGGTGGTATGAATCATACTTTTCCAGGCATGGCCAATGTGTTGATTTGTTTTGATTGCTTGTATTTAATTTGTTACAAAGGAGGGCTCAGAGGGGGAGGACGGCAAGTTATTGGGAAGTGACAGTGGTGTAAAAGAAGGAAAGAAAGACCACCAGCCAAACACAAGTGTGTCATATAACTAGCAATGAATAAAGATTTTTGTGCTATGTAAATTCCAGCTCAAAATCATCAATATTTTAAGTGTACTGTTTTCTTTGAAAAGAATTTCTCTGCCCTAGCAAGAAGCTCTGGATAACAGGTAGGCAGCACCGCCTAGTGGCCTAAATGTGGATCTGAACGCAGAAAAACAGTTTATCACCAGGCTTGTGTTTGCTTTGTGCTAGCTTTCTTCCTTACTACTTTAATTGGGAATAATGTTCACAGTTGGTATTGTTTCCACATTAGATTAGCTTTCACCCAGTCACAGAATCTCAGAGCTGGAAAGCCCCCTCCAACCTTCCAGGAATCCCCTCTGCAACACTCCCAACCATACTATCCAGCCCCCACTTGGACACTTCCATCGAGGCAGATCGCACTATCCCCTGAGCCAGTCCTAATTGTTAGAAAACTCTCTCTTCCATCTAGCTAAAATCTGCCTCTCTGTAATTGGTTCCACTCCCTGGGGTCAAATCGGATACCTTTTCCCACATGATGGTCCTTCAGATAATGGAGGGCAGCTATTACGTGCCACTTCAGTTTTCTCCAGGTTAAACATCCCTAGTTATTTGAAAAGCATAGTCACTATCTTGCTTACTGGCCTGGTCAAGTTAAGATTAAATTTTATATTTTTCAATTAATAAACATTTATTTTCTCTCCCTCCTTCTCTTCTCCCCACCCCACTAAAGAAAGAAAGAAAAACAAAACCCTTTAAATAAATATGCAAAGTCAAGTGAAATAAATTCCCACACAGGCTGTGTCTACGAATGTGTCTCATTTAGACGATCAGCTGTCTATCAAGAAGTGATCTTCGTTTCTCTGAAATCGTGGTTATTGTGTTCTTCTGAGTTATGAATCAGGAAAACATACCCTACTGCTTTTGAATTCTCTATTCCTGGGGCTATTGACCTTGTCAGGTCATCACCTTCACTATTATTACCAAAAACATTTGTTAAAGGTCTCTTCAATAATATTGTGCTAAAGAAATCAAAGCACTCAGAATAGCACTTGCCTTATTGTAAAGACCCCAGGGAGATTGAGAATTCCTGTTGGATCTCTAGTTTTTCCCATTGTTCTGCACTGTAATGGATTTGGTGTTAGGGTCAGAGCTCAGTAAATTAACCCAAACACAAACCACGCAAGTGTGTTACTCTTAACTCTCCCCATTAGAGAATTACTGCTTAATTACATGGACTATTTTCATACAGTGGAGTTCATCTTAAATCAAATTTGACAACTTGAAAAAGCATTTCATAAGAGGCCAAAGTGCACTTGAGCATTTTAGGGGCTAGGTGGAAGGATTGTTTACTTTTTGGCTGCCTTTTAATTCAGCTTTGAAAATAACTACTCACCTATTTGCCCAGGGCAAGTGATTCTGCTGGATGAGTAATAAAATGTCTGTTAATTTTATTTACTTTACTGCCAGTGTACCTTTGGGGAGTAGAGAGTAAAAACAAATTGTGGGCTGGTAAAATCTTAAGCTTATTTACAAGACTGCCTTAATTCTTTCAGTTCTCTATTTTTCATGTACAAAAATGACATCATGATCAGGTTTTATGAATCGCTGGCATCAGAAAAATATGACCAAAATGATGCGAAGGGACCCCCTACTAATTCAGCCACCCAGGTGAAGTGTAATGACATACAAAATTGTTCTCAGGGTCTAAAGCACAATATGCAAGTCCCAGTGAAAGGAATGTTCTCTTCACTGATTTCTAGGAAACTTAACCCTATTTACATTTCAATATTAACTGTCTCTAAGTCTGCTTTATAATTTTCAACAGTGCCCTTTTACCTTTATGCTTAGTTGCTAGCTAGTTCTGCTATGTATATGCTCGTGTGTATATGTATATGTATATATGCATGCACATTTACGTATGAGTGTGATATATATCTGTGTTTAAACTGGTCTGAATGGTTTAGAAGCAGAGAGGAAGGAAATTCTCCCTTTCCAACATACTCTCCAATGTGAATGGGGAGAACTTAGCTCAGTAAGTTCTAAATGAATTTACATATCACAAAAATCTTTATTCATTGCTAGTTATATGATACATTTGTGTTTGATTGGTGGTCTGTCTTTCCTTCTTTTACATTACTGTCACTTCCCAATAACTTGCTGTTCTCCCCCTCTGACATGGAGCCCTCCCTCATAACAAATTAAATACAAGCAATCAAAACAAATCAACACATTGGCCATGCCTAGAAAAGTCTTCAATAGAACAGGAAGAATGCTGAGTTTAGTCGGAAGACCTGGGTTCAACTCTTCTCTCTCTTTTGGTTTATGTATATGTATGTATATATGCATATAAATGTTAGCTATTGTTATTATTTATAAAATGTCAGAGATAGAATAGATGACCTCTAAGGTTACTTCCATGTCTAAATCTATAGCATTGTGACCCTATGATTCTAGCACAGTTCTGGAGACATAAAAATGTTCAATAAATCCTTGTTGAAATGATGCTTTCAAATGTTATCTTTCCCTAAATGTTTTCAGAAGCATTACTTTGGAGATTTTCCTTTTCTGTAGAAATTTATGGCAGGAAAGGAGCTTAAAGAAATCAGCCAGTTCACTTTTTCTTTTGAGTTAGGATTACCCTCAATCCATCACAGCAAAAGGAGATTGCAGATTCTGTCTTAGTCATCCATATGTTTCTGTGTGTCTCAGGTCTTTCATCTTTCTCTTTCAGGTCTAGCTTCAAGCTTCTGGCTGTGAGTGGAAAACTGTATGCCATTGGTGGGCAATCTGTTTCCAACGTTGAATGTTACAGTCCTGAGCAGGACTGGTGGAATTTTGTAGCCCCGTTACCAAATCCTTTGGCTGAATTCTCTGCCTGTGAATGTAAGGGAAAAATTTATGTCATGGGAGGATACACTACCAGAGGTAAGTCAAGTGAGCCAGGTGGTTAAAAAAAAAGTCATGTGTAAAAACCTGTGGCTTAGAGAGGGGCAAAGGATGCCAGTAAGAAGTATCCAGATGTGCCCAAATGTTTGCTTGCCAGTCAAAGTAGAAGGAATAAAGAATATTTATTATGGACCTACTGTGTGTAGTCATAGTTTTAGGTCATGGGAATGCAAAGACTGAAATAGGGTTGGTGGTGATGGGACCCCTATAAATAGGTTCAACAATTCTATAGAATAAGCTGGGCATTAACTGAGGACCTGTGGGGGAAACCATGCCTTATGCCTACTTCCTCTGGAAACTTTAACAGTACATACAGATAGGTTCCCATTAGCGCAAATAACGAATCCTGTGAATTGGTTGCATGTATTTGAATTTGTACTATTCTAAGTTATGTAAAATGTGGTCATTGGTTCCAGTCCAATGGAAATATTAGTAGAATAATGTGACTGGGCAGCTAGGTGGTACAGTGAATAGAGCCCTGGGCCTAGAGTCAGGAAAACCCGAGTTCAAATCCATTCTCAGACACTACCTGGGCAGGTCACTTAACCCTGTTTGCCTCAGTTTCCTCATCTGTAAAATGAGCTAGAGAAGGAAATGGCAAACCACTCCAGTGTCTTTGCCAAGAAAACCCCAAATGGGGTCACAGAGAATTGGGCATGACTGGAAAATGACTGAACAATAGCAATAACACAGGAGAGAGACTACGGAGTGATTTAAAGATCTGGGAATCATTGGCATTAGGTAATAATTAAACCCATTTAGGCAGATGAAGTCTCCTGGAATAAGAAGAAAAGAGGGCCCAGGGTACAGCCTTGGGGGATACTCATCCTTAGGAACTTAAGTACACAACATAAAATTGGAGAATGAAAGGGAGATATGAAATTGATTGCTTCTCTGACAAAGGGAGCACTTTTTTTTTTTGGTTACATGCCATTGGAAGACAAAGTTCATTGAAAATGTACAACTGGACTGGTAAGACATTCAGAGTTTTGGTCACAGAGGTAGGTTACATTTGGCACAAACAGAAAACTTTCTTAAATGTTTCGTGTATAGAATAGATAGAACAGAAATGCCATACTAATGGCTTATCTTGGTTGTGTGTGACAACGCTGAAGGGCACTTTTAGTTAACTTGCAGTTCTTCTACTGGGTAGTCAGCAAGTACCATTGAGCATTCTGTGTGTGCAACACTGTTCTGTGTATTTGTATTTTCACCAAATAGGTGGGAGAAATTGTGCTCTTTGCTTCAAAAAGTAAAGTGGGTTTTTTTTTTTGTGGTGCTTTTTTTTTTTTAGAGGAAAAAAATGTCTATTTTGTGAGCTTCTTTTCTGAGTTGGATTGACATTTCTTGGTTATGGAGAAGTAATCCTCTGAAGTAAAGATCCCTGGAAGAGCTTAAAATGGTTTAGTTGTGTGAATATGCAAATGTTTGTGTGTCTTGGGGAGGATAGTTGGATGTGTGTATGTGTATTTGTGTACTGCTGGGAGGTGGGTGTCAAAGGCCGTATATTAGCAGTAAAATTGTTTCCTCTCTAGTTTATCAACAGTGTGGTCCCTTTCTTTCATGAAGTTATCCCAGGTGTGTTGCATTAGAAGGAGTGTGTCTTTGTACTGTAGTGAAGAAAATTCCCAATTTTCCCCTCGTATTTAACTCTAAAATACGATGCCCAGAGCTCTCTCATTTTACCTCCAGCTTAGTTAGGGGGTAAGGTTGCAGTAGTCATCTCTGTATTCTAAAAACAGTCCATAGCTCCCAAAGGATTCCTGCAAATGTGTTTTCATGGGAAAGGGAATACTCAGAATCATCCATGTAAGTGAATTTCCAAGAATTCTAATTCCTTTCAAGCTGGGTACCAGCCAATAATGCATCATATGCGAATTGGAAGAATGCAAACATTGACACTTAATCTACATTTTCCTAAAGTGATGTCAAATATTCTTTTTTCCTTTTGCTACATATGTCCATAAAAATATAAGATGACAGGCTAGCACTAAAACTAGGCAAATGATCCACTGAGAAATTTCTTTTCTTTCTTTTTTTTTTCCACCACCTTGGCTGAGAAAATGTCCTTTAAATTTGACCTGGAAAACACTTGCTAGTGTGTTTCTAGCTTCACACTGCTTCTGCCAATGTACCTTTAGCTTCCCCTGGGCCACCCACTATGATTTCAGTTTTGGAAATTCCAAGCCAGAACACCCATTGTGGGCTGGTTTGGTACTGTGGATAAATATGTGGAGGTTTGAATATGAGTTTGTAAAGATGACAGGGTGGAGTATTCTCTTGTACTCCTTCAGAAATCCCCTCTGCTTAGTTGTTCTTCCTAGCAGTTCTGATAGTTACATGCACTTAACCAAGAATTATTAATTATTAAAGTAGTCCTTCATAGAAGAGCAAAAATATCTGGATCTGGAAGTTTGGTTCATATCCTGCTACCTTCTTAAGCTGGGTGAGACTTTTCAGCAAATAATCAATAATCCATTCTCTTTTGCAATATGTGATTAATTTTCAAAACACCTTTTTGGAGACTCCATATTTTGCTGGGTCAGATCTCTTCAGCAGACCACAGGATACACTAAGTTCTGGAATTGAGAAGTATAATGTTCCTTTGAAATTCCTCTTCTGAAAAACAGTCTTATTAATTCAGGAGAACTTTTGGGCCCATTAGCAATTAATCTACCCCACATGAGCTCCCAAAGAGAGCTAGCTTATACTGTATTGTTTAGTGACTAATATTATGAGGAGATTGGAAAGATAATGTAATTTAAAAAGCTGGAACAACTGGAAAGTTTCTTCATTGAGTTTTATCTAACTCTTGACATCATCATCAAAGCACTTATTATGACTTGGTCTCTTTGTTTCTCCCTGGATAATTTTAGAGGGGCGTATATATGGAAGGACCATTTTCTCCTAATAGTTGTAAGGATTACCATGTCACAGAAGTGTCTTTTGTCCAAGGGCTTTGCTGCCATAATATAATTTCACACGTATTGTTACCCACTGAATCAACTAGCATATATGAAATGTCTACTGTATACCAGGCCACCATACTAGGATGGTAGAGCTACAAAGGAAAGAAAGAAACAGTTTCTGACCTCAAGAAGCTTATATTTGATCAGGGGATATGACATATACATAGATAAATATATACAAAATAAATTCAAATCCAAGTTAATTTTTTGGGTAGGGGGGTGGAAGGTACTAGCTGCTATGATAGGAGAATCAGTAAACATGTTTGATCTGAGTTTTGAAGGAAGCTAGTGATGCTAAAAGACAGAGCTAAAGAGGGTATATGCCAGTGCTTTCCAGACATGGGAGAGAGCCAGTGAAGAAGTATGGAAACAGAAGATGAAGTGTTGTGTAAATGAGGATCAGTAAGGTGGCCAACCATGGACTAGGCGAAGGGGACTAATTAGTATAACAAGTCTGGAAAGTAAGTTGGAGCCGGGTTGTTAAGGGATTTTAATGCCAAAACAGAAGAATTTGTATTTTATCCTAGAGGAAGTAAGGAGCCAGTGACATTTATTGAGCAAGGGAATGGTAGCCATAATGGTAGCTATATGAGTAGTGAGAAGGGGATTCATGTAAGAGATGTTGCGGTGGTAGAATTGGCAAGACTTGGCAACTGATTGATTATGTAGGTGGAAATAGAGGAAAGATTGTAGGAGTACCCTGAGGTTATGACCTTGCATGACTGGAAAAATGGCGATGCCCATGATTAAAATAGGGAAAGGCAATTGGAATATGGCACTGGAGCTCAGAAGAGATTCTAGGAATGGAAATAGAAATTCGGGAGTAATTTGCATGGAAGTGATCATTAAATCCATGGGAGCTGATGAAGTCACCAAGGGAGAGTATAGGAAAATGAGAGAAGAGAGTCTAGGACAGCATTTGGGGGTTCACCTCAAGTTGGTGGGCACAGTACCATCACTTTTACTACTGCTTCTCCTTAGATTCCAATGTAGACAGCCAAGGACTCTGAGCCCAAGAGCCCTGGAAATAGTAGTCTCTCCTCCCTTACTCTCCACCCAAGACCACTAGCCCTGCTACCAGCCTAGCCCACACAGCCACTGTTAAGAGAATCAACCCTTTCAGATACGTGACCTGGTAGCTGTTTTAGAAGCTGTTCTAGCTTCTGCCTCCTTATTAACCACAGTGGCTGAAGGCCCACAAAAGAAAGTTCTGTCTACAAAATCCTTGACCTGATTAGAAGGTTCAACATCAGAAATTGATATAATCTTATAGTAGAAGTAACATTAAAGAAGTTGTATTACCATCTGTTTTGCCATTGCATCCTAAGAACCATGGAGCCTTTTGAAACCTCTTGTATGTATTATTTCCCCCTGTTAAGTCAATTAATTAAGAATTTACTGTGTGTGGGGTACTATGCTAAGTGCTGGGGATCCAAATACAAGGAAAAAGAATGAGAGTTCCTATTTAAATATTTTATTATTTACAGAATATTTTAGTTTTCGACATTGATTTCCACAACATTTTGAGTTACAAATTTTCTCCCATTTTCTACCCTCTCCCCTATTCCAAGATGGCATATATGCTGATTGCCCCATTCCCCAGTCAGCCCTCACTTCTGTCACCCCACTCCCCCTCCCCCATCCCTTTTCCCCTTACTTCCTTGTAGGGCAGAATAGATTCCATGCCCCATTTCCTATATATCTTATTTCTCAGTTGCATGCAAAAACATCTTTTTCTTTTGAGCATCTGATTTTAAAACTTTGAGTTCCAAATTCTCTCCCCTCTTTCTTTCCCACCCACCCTCCCTAAGGAGGCAAGCAATTCAACATCGGCCACAGGTGTATAATTATGTAAAACACTTCCACAATACTCATGTTGTGAAAGAATAACCATATTTTCCTCCGTCGTATCCTGTCTCCCTTTATTCAGTTTTCTCCCTTGACACCCTGTCCCTTTTCAAAAGTGTTTGCTTTGGATTACCTCCTCCCCCTATCTGTCCTCACTTCTATCATCCCCCCTTTTTTATCCCCTTCCCCCTACTTTCCTGTGGGATAAGATACCTCATTGAGTGTGTATGTTATTCCCTCCTCAAGTCAAATCCAATGAGAATTAAGATTCACTCATTCCCCCTCCTCTGCCCCACCCCTTCCCTTCCAACAGAACTGCTTTTTCTTGCCACTTTTATGTGAGATAATTTGCCCCATTCTATCTCTCCCTTTCTCCCTCTCTCACCCCTTAATTTAATTTTATTTTTTTAGATATCATCCCTTCATATTCTACTCACCCTGTGTGTGTGTGTGTGTGTGTGTGTGTGTATTCCCTTCAACTACACTAGTACTGAGAAAAGGTCTCATGAACTACACACATCGTCTTTTCATGTAGGAATGTAAACAAAACGGTTCAACTTTAGTAAGTCCCTTATGATTTCTCTTTCTTGTTTACCTTTTCATGCTTCTCTTAATTCTTGTGTTTGAAAGTCAAATTTTCTGTTCAGCTCTGGTCTTTTCACTGAGAAAGCTTGAAAGTCCTCTATTTTATTGAAAATCCATATTTTGCCTTGGAGCATTATATGCAGTTTTGCTGGGTAGGTGATTTTTGGTTTTACTCCTAGCTCCATTGACCTCCAGAAT
>CM053623.1:223966341-223982610 GCA_028646595.1 Phalanger gymnotis
GAGAGGTCTGGTACATGCCACAGCTCAGTATTTCAGGATGCCAGGGCACTTTCCGCTCGTCTCCTGGTCTGGTAGGTCCACGTCTGGTCTGTTCGCGCCGTGCGCGCTGGGCTCAGCTCCGCTCCCCTCGGCTGGGGGCTGGGAGGTCCGTGTGGGACAGACTTTACCCAGAGACCATCCAGGCTGTCCTGGGCTGGGGCCCTGCTTCCCTCTACCACTTTGTGGGTTCTGCAGCTCTAGAATTGGTTCAGAGCCATTGTTTTATATGTTTTTGGAGGGACTTGGTGGGGAGCTCACGCCAGTCACTGCTTCCCAGCCGCCAACTTGGCTCCGCCCTCCAATGTAATTTTTAAGGTAGTATTTTCTTCAGTGGTCTTTTGAATGTCCTTTTCCATGTGGCTAATTCTGCCTTTCAAGGCATTCTTCTCCTCATTGGCTTTTTGGAGCTCTTTTGCCATTTGAGTTAGTCTATTTTTTAAGGTTTTATTTTCTTCAGTATTTTTTTTTGGTTCTCCTTTAGCAAGTTATTGACTTGTTTTTCGTGGTTTTCTTGCATCACTCTCATTTCTCTTCCCAATTTTTCCACTACTTCTCTTACTTGCCTTTCCAAATCCTTTTTGAGCTCTTCTCTGGCATGAGACCAGTTCATATTTTTCTTGGAGGCTTTTGATGTAGGGTATTTAACTTTGTTGGCTTCATCTAGCTGTATGTTTTCATCTTCTTTGTCACCAAAAAAAGATTCTAGAGTCTCAATCTGAGTCTGAACTGAGTCCGCTTTCGCTGCCTGTTCATGTACCCAGCCAACTACTTGACTTCTGAGCTTTTTGTCAGGGTATGGCTGTTTGTAGAGAGTAGAGAGTGCTTTGTCCCAAGCTTTAGGGGCTGTGCTGCTGTTTTCAGAGCTACTTCTGCTCCACTGTCACCGCAAGCTCTGCCACAGCAGCGTTCCTCCTCCCCCAAGAACTGCCAACCAGGATTGCAACCAAGCAAGGCAAAGCAAGCCCTGCACTCCTGCTCTGGCCTGCTGTGTGATTCCTCCCATGGTGTGAGCTAGGGACTCCGGAAGTAGTTGACACTGGAGCTCTGGAAGCAGCTGCTGGAGCTTCTTGCTGCTGCTGCCACCACTGCACACCATCTCCATCACCCCCAGGGCTGGGGCCAGATGGCTTTCTAACCTGATCTAGCAGTTTACCCACTAACTTGCTCCATGGTCTTTAGTGTTTGTGGATTGAGAAGTCTGGTAACTGCCACAGCTCAATGATTCACGGCCCTAAGCCCTGCTCTGGGCCGACTCCTGGTCTAGTCTATCCTGGCACAGCCCACGCTGGGCTGCGTTCTGCTCCCAGCACTGTGTGATAGACCCTTTCCAGCGACCATCCAGGCTTTCCTGGGCTGGAGACCTGCTTCTCTCTGCTATTTCGTGGGTTCCTCAGCTCTAGAATTTGTTCAGAGCTATTTTTTACAAGTGTTTGGAGGGATTTGGGGGAGAGCTTAAGCAAGTCCCTGCTTTCTAGCTGCCATCTTGGCTCTACCTCCTCAAGATTTCCTACCTTCAAGGAGCTTATATTCTAATGAGGAAGACAATGCATAAAAGGGAGCTAAAAAATTGGTGAATGGAGAAGAGTACGGTGGCAAAGTCTGGAGAGTAAGCCATGGATGGTCTGGTTGCTTCCTCAAAATGGAGGTTCAGGGAGGAATTCACAACTGGAAGAAGGAAGTCACAGGAATGAAGGGAGAAAGCGGCTGAAGCAGGTTCTAGACCGTGAGGCAGTGAGAAAGGTCTGGACCTTCTTTTTAAAATGGAGGTTCGTCACTAATTAATTGTTGATGGAGTTGTGAACTGATCCAACCATTCTCAAGAGCAATTTGGAAGTATGCCCAAAGGGCTGTAAAAATGTGCATACCCTTTGACCCAGTACTACCACTTCTAGGGCTGTATCCCAAAGAGATCATAAAAATGGGAAAAGGACCCACATTTACAAAAATATTTATAGCAGCTCTTTTTGTGGAGGCCAAGAACCAGAAATTGAGAGAATGCCCATCAATTGGGGAATGGGTGAACAAGTTGTGGTATATGAATATAATGGAATACTGTTGTGCTATAAGAAATAATGAGCAGGCAGACTTCAGAAAGCTTGTATGAACTGATGCTGAGTGAAGCGAGCAGAGAATATTGTATACAGTTACAGCCACATTGTGTGATGACTTACTTCGCTAGACTTAGGTCTTCTCAGCAATGCAAGGACCTAAATCAGTTCCAAAAGACCCATGCTGGAAAATGCCATCCATATCCAGAGAAAGAACTATGGTGTCTGAATGCAGATCGGAGCATGCTATTTGCTCTTTTTTTTGTTATGTTTTGTTTTTTTTCTTTCTCATGGTTCTTCCCATTCTTTCTAATTCTTCTATACTTCTATACTTTTATATTTCCATATATACTTCCATATATATGCTATAGCATATATATTGGCCTTCTATACTTTCTAATTCTTCTATGACTTATGTGAAAATATGTTTAATGAGAATGTATATGTAGACCTGTATTGGATTGCATATTGTCTTGGGGAGAGGTTGGAGGGGGGAGGGGGAGAAAATTTAAAACTTATGGAAGTGAATGTTGAAAACTAAAAATAAACAAATTAATTTATAAAAAAAAATAAAATGGAAGTTCACCAATGGGGAGAATTGAGTTCTTTGAGAACAGGGGCTGCCTTCCTTTTTGTACCCCAGTGCTTTGCAGACAGTAAGTGCTTAATAAATGCTTTTTCATTCATTCATGATACTGATGATGACTGCACAAAGGAGACTGAGGAGGAGCAGTGAGATGGAAGAACTAAGAGACAGCTGTGTTATTCAAATCTAGAGAGGAAAAATTATCCAGAAGAGGGAGAGCAGCAGTGCTAAATGCTTCAGAGAGGTCAAGAAGGGATAAGTATTGAGAAAAAGTTATTGGACGTGGTAATTAATAGATTATTGATGACTTTGGAAAGAGCTTTTTCAATTAACTGATGCAGTCAGAAGCCCAAGTGCAAATAGTTAAGAGGTAAATGAGAGGAGAAGAAAGGGAGGTGATAAAGGTAGCTTTTTCTAAGGGTTTCAGTAGGAATTTGAGAAGAGAGATGGGCCTTACTCAGTTTATGGAGCTCTTACGACTCCATTTGTATAATTTTTTGTGAATATTTAATAAGAATTCTTTTGACTAATCCATTGTCTTCATAAGTACTTGTGATTGATTTCTTTTTCATAACATGAATTTTTTCTATGCAACATCCATTTCTTATGAGATTAAGGGACATATCCAGAGTTTCATATTCAGTTTAGTAAAAGTCAGGTCTTCTGATTTCTAATCTAATTCTTTTCTTCTAAATCATGAAAAACTGTGCTTTGTGTGCTGTCCCCATCATGTAAGATTAACTCTCTTAGAAAAATTATATCCAAATATTTAGCTTGTCTTAAATGAGAAGGCTTCTTATACAAGAAAACTTACAATGAAAAGAATATGGTAGCTTTGTTGTTGTCTAGTGATGTCCAACCCTTTTGGGGTTTTCTTGGCAAAGATCCTAGAGTGGTTTGCTGTTTCCTTCTCCAATTCTTTTTACGTATGAGGAAACTGAGGTAAACAGGTTAAGTGACTTGCCCAAGGACACACAACTAGTAAATATCTGAGGTTAGATTTGAACTCAGGTCCTCCTAACTCCAGGGTTGGCACTCTATCCACTCCATCACCTAGCTGCCCCTAATATGTTAGCTATCTTGAAATAATTGAAGAGATGTTGTGTGGAAGAGGGATTAGATTTTTTTCTCTGCTTGGCCCAGAGGGCAAAACTAGGAACAGTGAGTAGAATTGTAGAGAGCAGATTTAGAATTGAGTTTATAGAACACTTACCAATTAGAGCTGTACAAATGTGGACTAGACCTCCTCAGGAGGTGAAGTTCTTGGGGTATGTGACTGCTGTTTGTAATTGTCCTCACTTCAGGTGTCTTGGTGAGATTGACCCCAACTCCACTGGTAGATCAGGTTCTCAGAGAGCAGCTGGATAAGTTTCCTCTTCAGTGGTCTAGGAGGACTCTTGGGGGCAGTAGGATTTTTCTAATGCTACTGACTTGATCTCATATTCTCACATGTTTTCCCTCAATATCAGTAACTAGTGATTAGCACCCCAATATTAAAGAGCTGAAGTCTCCCAACATTTCTCTCCAAACAACTTTAAAATAACACCTCAAATAAAATTTTAGTGCGGCAGAACCAACAAAAAGTCAGAGCAAGACATTTTTGTGGCCTAAGAAAACTTAAGAAGTTGAAGGAGAAGTTTCTGACACTGGGGTGGAGGCCTATCTAGAGGTGGTGGAAACAGTGGCTGCAGCAGCAGCAACTTTGGGAGCTCTCAGTCCAGAAATGGCAAGGAGGATGGACAGCTGGTCAGAAAGAGATCTATAGGGGATGCTTTTTTGGCCCTGGGAATGTCTGGCACTGATTGGCAACTCTATTGTGCATAAAGCATTTCCAGGTGGAGAGAAGTGTAGGGGGTCAGTCACAAGGGAGTAGGGACCCTTGTCTCAGTTCCAAGGCAAAGAGAGCACTAGACCTTGTGGCTACAGAGGTAAAGACCAGAGGGCAGACCAGGAAAGTGGTGACTACACCTCTCCCAGCACCACACCACTTTGGAAGCACCAAAGACTTGCAGATCCCAAGAACTATCTCTGAAAATAGCAGCACAAAAAAAGCCTAAACGTAGGACTGTGCTACCCCCATCCCTAGGTGAGCTGAGCCCAACTTTAAGATAAAGTTCAAAGTCAATAAATAGTCTAGAAAAATAATCAAATAACAAACGACCGCCTCCCCCAAAAGCTTCTGTGATTGCAGAGAAGACCAAGACACAAACGTAGAAGAAAACAATGTGAAAACAGCTATAAACAAAGCCTCAAAGAAAAATGCTAATTGAACCCAAGCCCAACAAGAATTCCTAGAGGAGGTAAAGAGAAGAGTGGTAGAGGAAGAATTGGGAAAAGAAATGATAGTGATGCAAGAAAATTATGAAAAGTGAACTAACAGCTTGGTAAAAAAGGCACAAAAAATTTCTGAAGAAAATAACACTTTGAAATACAAAATTGGTTTAATGATAAAAGAGGCACAAAAATTCTGAAGAAAAGGACTTCTTAAAAAGCAGAATAGGCCAAATGAAAAAAGAGGTACAAGATCTCACTGAAGAAAATAATTCCTTAAAAATTAGAATTAGCAGGTCAAAGCTGATGACCTCACGAAACATCAAGGAACAATAAATCACAGTCGAAAGAATGAAACAATAGAAGAAAATGTGAAATATCTCATTGGAAAAACAGCTGACCTGGAAAATAGATTGAGGAGAGATAATTTGAGAAATATTGGACTACCTGAAAGCCATGATCAAAGAAATCATATTTCAAAAAATTATCAAGGAAAACTGCCTGCATATCTTAGACCAGGACTGTCCAAAATGCATGTGGCCTGTGGTGTGATTTATGTGGCCCACCTACAAGCATAGAAATTTACACAAATGCTTTAGTAAATGAAACCGAGCTACCTCAGAGCTCTCACTAAAATGGCAAATCAAAATATATTATTTATTGTTTCAATAAAAACCTAAGGTTGGACAGCCCTGTCTTAGACTAAAATAAAAATCAAAGAATCCCCTGATCACCTCCTCAAAGGGATCCCAAAATGAAAATTCCCAGGAATATTATAGACAAATTCCAGAAGTTCCAGGTCAAAGAGAATGTTTCAAGCAGTCAGTCAGGAGCACACAAGATTTAGTGGCTTCCATGTTAAAGGAGTAGAGGCTTTGGAATATGATATTCTAGAAGGCAAAGGAACTAGGACTGCAACTATCCAGCAAACTGAGTCTAACCCTCAGGGGAAAACATGGATATTTCATGAAAAAGAGGGATTTCAAGCATGATGAAAAGACTGGAGCTGAATAGAAAATTTGACATTCCAACACAAGACTGAAGAGAAGCACTAAAAAGTAATTGTGAAAGAGTAATTATAAGAGAGTTAATAAAAATGGGATGATACATGTAACTCCTAAGAAGTTCATTATTAGGGCAGTTAAAAGGAGTTTATATAAACAGAGGACATGGGTGCATTTTGATTGTGTTTGAATAATCTCCCCCAAAAATGAAGGGATGGACTGGGAGAAGGGAGAAGTAGAAAGGGAAAAATTTTCTCACATAAAAGAGACATTCAAGGAAGAGCTTTTACAGTGGAGGTGAAAATGCAGAGGAAGGGTAGCAGGCAATGCTTGAACCTCACTTTCTGTGGAATTTGGTTTTTTTTTTTTTTGAGCAGGGCATTTGGGGTTAAGTGACTTGCCCGAGGTCACACAGCTAGTATATGTGTCAAGTGTCTGAGGCTGGATTTGAGCTTAGGCCCTCCTGACTCCAGGGCCAGTGTTCTACTCACTGCGCCACCTAGCTGCTCCTCTTTCTGTGGAATTTGTTCACAAAGGAAAGAATATACACACTATACACACTCAGTTGTATATAGAAATGTAACTTACCCAATAGAAAAATTGGAAGAGAAGGGAATAAGAGAAAGGGGGAGAGGGCATGATAAAAGGGAGGGTGGGTTAAGGGAGGCAGTGGTTAGAAGCAAAATAGATTTTTGAGGAGGGACTGGATAAAAAGACAGGAAGAAACAAGATAATGAGATTGAGGGAGCATACAGAGTGAGTAATTATAACTGAATGTGAATAGGATGACCTCACCCATAAAATGGAAGCATATAGCAGAATTGAATCCAGCAATAGGTTTTTTACAAGAGACGCACTTGAAACTGAAAGACACAGCTAAAATAAAGGGCTGGAGCAGAATCTTATATCCTTCAGCTAAAGTAAAAAAAAAAAAAAGGTCGAGGTAGACATCATAATCTCAGACAAAGCAAAAGCAAAACCAGACTCAGGGAAACTACATTTTGCTCAAAGATACCACAGACAATGTCAAAACAATTTACAGCAGGTTTGCCTGATAAAGGACTCATTCATTTCTCAAACATATACTGATATAGAACTGAATCAAACTTATAAAAATAAGAGCCAATCCCGAAGAAATCAAAGCTATCTATAGTCATGAAAAAATGCTCTAAATACTATTAATTAGAGAACTGCAAGTTAAAACAACTCTGAGGTACCATCTCACACCTATCAGAAATGACAAATGTGGAATAGTGAACTATTCTGGAAAACAATTTGGAACTATGCCTAAAGGGCTCTAAAACTGCATACTCTTTGACCCAGCAATACCACTCCTAGGTCTTTATCTCAAAGAGATCAAAGAAAAAAGAAAAGGACCTACATGTTCAAAATTTTTATAGCACCTCTTTTTTGGTGGCAAAGAACTGGAAATCAAGGGGATGCCCATCAGTTGGGGAATTGCTGAACAAATTGTGGTATATGATTGCGATGGAGTACTATTATTATTTTTTAATTCAATACTTTATTATTTAATATGTTTTAGTTTTCAGCATTGATTTCCACAAGATTCTGAGTTACAAATTTTCTCCTCATTTCTACCCTCCTCCCCACTCCAAGATGGCATATATTCTGATTGCCCCATTCCCCAGTCAGCCCTCCCTTCTGTCACCCCACTCCCCTGCCCCATGATGGAGCACTATTATGCTATAAGAAATGACAAAGGGGGTAGTTTCAGAAAAACATAGCAACACCTACGTGAACTGATGTGAGAAGAACCTGGAGATCATTGTGTATAGTTAACAGCAACATTATAATGAAGACCAACTATGAAAGTCTTGCTTACTCTGATCAGTACAGTGATCCAAGGCAATTCCAAAGCACTCATGATGAAAAAAATGCCATCTACTTTCAGAGAGAACTAACGAACTCTGAGTGCAAATTGAAGTATAATTTTTTCTTTTTATTTTTTCTTGCTTTTTTTTGCAACATGGCTAATATGGAAATTTGTTTTGTATGATTTCACATTTATAATTGACATATTGCTTGCTTTCTCAGTGGGTAGTAGAGCGGTAGAAGGAGTGGATTTGGAACTCAATTTAAAAAGAAAAGAATGCTAAAAATAAATAATAAACATAAGCAAAAAGAAAGAATATGAAGAATTAAGAGCAAGTCAGGGGCAACTAGGTGGCACAGTGGATAGAGCACTGACCCTGGCACCAGGAGGACCTGAGTTCAAATCCAAGCTCTGAGCTCAGACATTTACAAGCTGTGTGATCCTGGGCACGTCACTTAACCCAATTGCCTCCAAAAAAAAAAGTCGGAAAGACATATGAACTCATGTAGAAAGCGATAAGTAGAACCAGGAGAACATATTAGAGGGAGACCACAATAACTTAAATGATTGTATCTTTGAAGGACTTCAGAATTCTGAACTATGCAGTGACCAAACATGACTTCAGAAGACCCCTTGGCAGAGGTGATAGATGAGATGCAGAATGAGATATCCGTTTTTCACATACTCCCATTCGATCTCTTTTGCTTGACTTGTCTTACTTGAGATGAGGAAGGGCTTCAATGGGGGTTGGTGGGTTAGTGGGAATTAAAAGGGGTGCAAGAGAAAAAGAAAGAAAAGAGTGTCAAAGAAGAAAAGAAGTACACGGGGGAAACCCTCAAAAATTCAGAAAGGAACACATGGCAGTTTTATTTCTTTTTTAATGGTTTTTAAAAACAATGTAATAATAGTATGTAGCTGAAGCTCATCGTTTCAAATAAAATCCTCTTTTTATATATAAAAGTTTTGAAATGTTTGTGTTGATTTTGTTCATAAATGAAAAGAAAAAATGAAATTCTTGGTATCATTTGTCCGTGGCATGCCAGTTCTTCCAAAATAGGTGTATGGTTATTCATTTCAGAAAGTTAGCTCCTTCTGAGAAGCACAGCCAAGTTCCAGATTGCTTATTTAAACTTATTTTCATTCTGAGGCAGGCATACTCTCACAAATAAGGAGAGCAGGGTAGCTGGAATTAGTGCAGTAAGTGTCTGTACTCCAGCTGTCCGTGAGGGCCCTGGGATATCAGTGCAATTATCCTCAGGGTGCTCTTCACCCCCACCCCCTATCCTCCAACCTCACTCCCCTTTAGCTAGCATTGGACAACACTAAGGCTCCAATGTGTGGCTATCCTTCCCAGACTCAGGCTCTGGCTCTTAGGGAGTAGAATAATTGATGAAGCTCCAGGATTGAGGGGGTTTCCAATATTGAGAAGATTTGTGTGTTAGTGTTCTAGGCTAAGTAGCTGCAATTAGCTAATTAAACCTGTGGTTCTGCACCTTGGAAAAAAAGAAGAAATTACTATTAGAGATCTTTGAGCAACACAAAGGAGTCACTTAGGGTGGTTATTAATCTCATTTGAGGTTTTTTTTTGGCAAAGATACTGCAGTAGTTTACCATTTCCTTCTTCAGCTTATTTGGAACTGAAGCAAACAGGGTTAAGTGACTTGCCCAGGGTCATACAGCTGATGTATCTGAGGCCAGGTTTGATCTTAGGAAGATGAATCTTCATCTGACTCCAGTCCCACCTACCTGCCACTTAACATTAATGGGCCCAATTAGTTCTTACTACATAGTTTATTCCTAGTTCTTGTTTATAGTGTATAGAAATGCCAACAACTTTATGGAATTATTTATATTCAGCTGCTTTATTGAATCTAGTTTCTTCCTGATTGCTAATATTTTCAAAGTATGCCCTCATGTCATGTCATCTGCAAGTAGGAATAATTTTATGCAACGTTTATATCTCTAATATTTCTTTATGTACAATACTAGTGGTGAGTAGAGGCATCTTTTGCCACTGTTTGTTCTAGGGAAACATTTAATGTTTCTACATTACAAATAATGCTAGGTCTTGGCATTATATATATGCTTTTGATCATATTAAAGAAGGTCCCTTCTATGTTTAGGCTTTTTAGGGCTTTTAACATGAGTACTATATTTTGTCAAAGGTTTTTCTTGCATCTATTAAAATAGTCATATGGTTTTTGTTATTTTTGTGGATTATATCATGAATTATGCTTGCTAATTAATGTTGAATGACTTGTAAATCCATCTGGTTCAAAATTTTTGCTTTGGTAGTTCATAAATGGCCTGCTTTATTTCTTTTTCTAGTTTGGGTTAAGATTTCTATTTTCTGTTTTGTTACTTTCGGTATTTTATATATATACATATATATGCCTATATATATATGTATTCAATAATTTCCTTTGAATTCTGAGTTTTGTTGGTATATAATTGTATATAAAGCTTTCTGATAATTCTCTTTATTATTTCTCTGCTCTGAATTCACATTTTCATTTTTATTTTGTAATTTGGCTTTCCTCTTAATCATAAGTTTTGTTGCTTACTTCTATAGTCCTTTGCTTTTCAAGTTTCTCTACTTTTCTGATTTTCAAAATTCTTTCCTTTGTGATTATCTTAAAGTTGCTAATTCATTTTTCTAGTCTTTAAAATTATATGCTGAGTTAACTGATACTTTCTTCTATTTTATAAGTTTTCAGAGAAACAAATTTTCTTCTGAGGATTGATTTAGTTATGAACCATGAATTTTGGTATATTGTTGCTTAACTAAAATTATCTTTAATAAAATATTTTTCTTTGTCACCTATTCATCATTCAGGATGCCATTACTTACTCTTCATTTAGCTCTGTATCTTTTGTTCATATATCCTGTATTAATTTCTATTTTTATTTTCTCTAAAGAATTTTTTTTATTTATGCCTTTTTACATTTGCTTATGATTCCTTTATACCCACCATGTGATCAGTTTTTGTAAAGGTACTATGGGTTTCTGAGAAATATGTATACATATATATATTTAAAATGTTTCTATTCATTAGTCACCATAAATCATTAGTCAAATCTAATTTTCCAGTAATTCTATTCCACTCTATAATTTATTTTATCTTTCTTATAGATTTTTCTAGTTCTGAGAGGGAAATAAGAGTTTCCTCATACTTCTTAGCTGGAGCTATATAGACTCAAGAACTTACTAGATTTGCCCTAAATTACTCCAGCATTTTAAAGTATCTCAGTACAGAGAGATGGGAATGTGCTGTGCATGGTGAGCAGTATCCGTAATGTTTACAATTTTGCTTATTCTTTTATTTTAGATAGGAATATGAACATTTTGCAGTACTGTCCCTCTTCTGATGCCTGGACTGTTTTTGAAGTATGTGACGTCCACATTCGCAAACAACAGATGCTGTCTGTGGAGGAGACCATCTACTTGGTGGGAGGTTGTCTCCATGAACTTGGACCCAACAAAAGGACCAACCAAAGTGAGGACCAATTAACAGTGCAGTCTTACAATACGATTACCCGGGAATGGCTCTATCTCAAGGAGAACACATCCAAATCAGGTCTTAACTTGACTTGCACACTTCATAATGATGGAATCTATATTATGAGCAGAGACATTACTCTATCAACTAGCTTGGAACATAGGGTTTTTCTCAAGTATAATATCTTTTCAGAGAGTTGGGAGCCCTTTAGGCGTTTTCCAGCTTTTGGACAGAACTTACTGATTTGTTCTCTGTATTTGCCTAGTGAAACAGAAATATGACTGCATTTAATTTAGCATTTTAGAATATTGAAAGAACCTAATTAGAAAAAGTAAAATCTAATTATAAGGATGATTGGCATTGGCCCAAGCGGATAATGTAAGCTACGTTAGGCCACATATTTAGCATTTATAAATAACCTCACTACTTGAAATTAATTCACTACTTCTAAAGATTTGTGACTTTAATGATGTTGGTACTCTTTCCACCAACACTGATAATCCATACCTTAGTAAATAAGTTTTCATTAGTTGCTTTGGCCAAAAAATTTATCACCAACCACTAAATAGCATAAATGGTAAAATATGAGTAACTCTGAACTTCACTAGGCTGAGTGTTAGGCTGCAGACACATATCTGCCTGCCTGGTACTCAAAGCTGTGGGACCATCCTGGGAATTCCAGAGTGAGTTAGAGATGTCTTGGGTTGATATTGATAAACATGCATTTTTTAAGCACTTATTACATGCTAGGCCGTGTGCTGGGGTTTGGGAATATAATACGAAAGGACAGTGCCCCAATTAGACAGTGATCTCCTCGAGGGCAGAGACTTCATTTGTATCCCCAGCACTAAGCACAGTACGTGGTAGATAGTAGGCACTTAAAAATGCTTATTGACCGAGATAAAAAAAAAAAAACAAAATTTCTAGGTTGGAGATCTCCTGTCTAGAGCTTTATTCTTGCTCTTTTAAGTTATTAAGTGATATTAATCCCTTTTATTAAGGGATAGGAAGAAGGAGGAAAGACAATTGCCTCAAGGTTGGGGACAATTGGGACAGCCCAAAGCCTGAATATACCTGTTAGGGAAGAAGTGCCACAGCCTTTAGTGGTAGTTTTTTGAGTCCTTATACCAGAAGAGGGTTTTCCAGTATTACAAGGGGCCCTTGGAGGGAGACCAACATCCCTCTCAGTCACAATTAGGTGCCAAGAACTTTAAATTCCCTGCCATGGGGGCATCATTCTTCATGGCCAATAATAGCTTTCCATTTGCTGGTCTACTATCACCAAGTTTGCAAACCAGTGAATATAACTTAACAGATGAAAAGTTCAGGGATTCGTTAAAAGCCAGAACTAGCTTAGATTATTAAATCACCGCACTTTAGTAGGATTTGCTTTTTGGAAATGGGAAGGGGACATGTTCCAATTTTGAAACAGTGAAGTCAACAGTGAGACCTTGTCTGTGATGATCAGGAAAATAAAGATGGTATTTTTCACATACTTACATATCTGAAGACATTAATTGTACTTGACTATACAGCCCTTTTGGGGGGCATTGCCATGTCTGGGTCCAGAACCTTTCCTATAGACTAGGGCCTACTGGACTTTGAACCTCTTTGACATAGCTTCCAAGAACCCAGGGATACTTCCATGCCAAGATAAGTTATCAGAGAAGGACTTTAGTGGAGGCTTACTTGAACTAGGTATTTGAAAATTAAAAAAAGAGAGAGAGAGACCAACTTTTTAAACCTCAGGGGAACATTTCCTCAAAGTATTTTTTATCCAAACATGACATCCATGATCCAATATATTTTTAGGAATGTGACTAACCAATAACTAACTGCATGTTTTTTGCTTGATTAAGGACCAAAGTCAATAAGTAACATAAATGACATAATATTTAAATTCTTCTTAAGGCGTCTGAAATATTGTTAGTATCTATGAATAAGAACAATTTTCACATTTTAACAATCCTATTTTAATAATTCCATTCAATAAGAAAATATTAATTGCCTCCTTTGTACTAGTGGACTTTGCTAAATGCTAGGAATACAAAGACAAAAAAGAAATAGTTCCAGCTATCAAACGGCTTAAGTGAAAGATGTATTCCTGTAGTTGGAGAAGGAAATGGCAAACCATTCCAGAATCTGCAAAGAAAACCCCAAATAGGGTCACAGAGAGTGATATGACTGAAACAACTCAATAACACCAATTCATATAGTTCCTTAAACATCTAGTTTGAGCCTGCCTCTAAAATTCTTAGCTCTATTCTTTGGGTCTTCTTTTTTTTTTATGACTACAAATTCCATTTAAAGTGATGTAAGTTTTGGTTTAATTCACATAGTATGAGATAAAATGTATCATAAGGTGATTTTTATTATAAAATAAAAGTGGATATATAAAAGAAGGGTTTGTGTGTTTGAACTTTGCCCTTAAATTTAAAAACTCGGGAGGGGGAACTCTAAAGAGAGAAAACTTGCCTTGAAATCTTATCATTTTGTTTAGTGTATTTGATGTGGTTCTCATTTTAAAGTTAAAAAAAAACCCCAACCCTCATGTGTAATTCAGGCAGCTTGATGATTTGACCTTTTCTTCTTAATTGATTCTTTATTCTTGTTGGCTAAAGTGAGGACAGCTGCAAAACACATGTGCCATTGAAAAGCTGAGAGGAAGCAGTTGCATAAAAATAATAGTCTCTGGTGGTGTTTGCAGTAATAGGAAAGGTGCTAAATTCTTGCCTCGGTTATCTCAGATGGAACATATCTTAATTTAATCAGATTCCTAGACGGTCATTTATTTTTCCTGTGAGAATTCAATTATAAGTTTAAGCTTCAGCCAAGGATAGCCCAACATTCTCAAAAATTAGACCACACATACATTTTTTATGTAAACTGGATTTTGATTGACTAAAGGCCTTCAGTAAGATTGTCCTTTGACACTCTCTAGGGGAAGCAGTAAATTAATAATACGGCGATTGTACGGCTAACCGCTATCCCTTGCCTTCACAGATAAAACCATTCCAACAGCTGTGACTTACTTTAAGAAAACTTGATTATATCTGCAAAATATTTGCAAGTCAATCTATCTACCAGGGTACACTTGAGACCTGCAGAGATACAATTAATCTTTAAAGAAATAAAGTATGACTTAAGTAAGTGGAGAGATATTTAGTGTTCATGGCTAAACCACAGCAATATAATGAAAATGACCAAACTGTCTACATTAATTTACAGATGTAGTGCCATAGCCATCAGAATATCAAGGGGATACTTGATAGGGTTAAGGAAAATAAACTTCATTTTGAGGAACAAAAAGTTTAGAATTTCAAAGGAAATTCTTTAAAAAAGTAAAAATGAAGGGGAAATAGAACTTCCAAATCACAAGTTGTACTATAAAGCAGCAGTAATAAAAGAAATACAAAAAAAACCCCTTTGATACAGGTTAAAAAATAGAAAAGTAGGTCAGTAGAACAGATGTGGTAAGGAAGAATTAGAAACAATTGAACTCAACCCAGTTTTTGATAAACTAGAGAATATAAATTGGGGAAGAATTACCTATTTGATAATTACTGGGAAAGTTGGAAGAAGTCTGGCAAAAATTAGTTTTAAACCAGTGCTTTTATACCATATGCTACAATAAGTTCAAAATGTTCAAAAAAGACACACTGATAAATTAGAAGAGAGCTAGATTGGGGGGTGGAGCCAAGATGGCAGCTGGAAAGCAGGGACTTGCTTAAGCTATCCCCCAAATCCCTCCAAACACCTGTAAAAAATGGCTCTGAACAAATTCTAGAGCTGCAGAACCCACGATATAGCAGAGGGAAGCTGGTCTCCCGCCCAGGACAGCCTGGATGGTCACTGGAAAGTGTCTATCACACAGAGCTGGGAGTGGAGCAGAGCAGAGCCCATTGTGGGCCGTGTCAGGACCAAGTAGACTGGGAGCCAGGTGGAATAGGCCATAGGGCCTGGAATCATTGAGCTGTGGCAGTTACCAGACTTCTCAACCCACAAATGCCAAAGGCAATGGAGAAGGTTAGTGGGAAAAGCTGCTGGGACAGAGTGAAAGGAGTTCATGGTTGGCTACTGCTCCGGGGGCAGCAGAGGTGGTGCAGCTCTGAGGCTGCTTCCAGAGCTACAGCTGCAGTTGCTTCCAGCTGCAGGCCCACCTTATGGGAGGAATTAAACATGAGCAGGAGTGCAAAGCCTGCTTTGCCCTGCCTGGATCTGGGCTGCAATGCTGGTTGGGGGTTCTTGGGGGAGAAAGAGGGCTGGTGTGGCAGAGCTTGCTGTGTAGAAAGTAGCTCTGAAAACAGCAGCACAGCCCCTCAAACTTGGGTCAGAGTACTCTCTACAAGCAGTCATACCCTGACAAAAAGCTCAGTGGTCAAGTAGTTGGCTGAGAACATGAACAGGCAGCCAAAACAGACTCAGTTCAGACTTAGACTTTGGAATCTTTTTTTGGTGACAAGACCAAAACATACAGCCAAGAAGAAGTCAACAAAGTCAAAGAGCCTACATCAAAAGCCTCCAAGAAAAATATGAATTGGTCTCAGGCCATGGAAGAGCTCAAAAAAGATTTGGAAAAGCAAGTGAGAGAAGTAGAGGAAAAATTGGGAAGAGAAATGAGAGTGATGTGAGAAAACCATGAAAAACTTGCTAAAGGAGACCCGAAAAATACTAAAGAAAATAACACCTTAAAAACAGACTAACCCAAATGGCAAAAGAGCTTCAAAAAGTCAGTGAGGAGAAGTATGCTTTGAAAGGCAGAATTAGCCAAATGGAAAAGGAGGTCCAAAAGACCACTGAAGAAAATACTACCTGAAAAATTACATTGGAGCAAGTAGAAGCCAGTGACTTTCATGAGAAATCAAGATATTATGAAACAGAAGCAAAGGAATGAAAAAATGGAAGACAATGTGAAATTTCTCATTGGAAAAACCACTGACCTGGAAAATAGATCCAGGAGAGAGAATTTAAAAATTATTGGACTACC
>CM053623.1:223983110-223998891 GCA_028646595.1 Phalanger gymnotis
GTGACCAATGGAATGAATCATGAGAAAGAAGAAACAAAACCAAAAAAGAAGAGAAAGAAAAAAAAAGACCAAATAGTTTGTCTCAATCTGCATTCAGTCTCTGTAATTCTTTCTCTTGATATAGATAGCTCTTTCCATCATGAGTCCTTTGGAACTGTCTTTGAACCTTGTATTGCTGAGAAGAGTCAAGTCTATCAAAGCTAGTCATCACAGAATCCACATATCTGTGGTTGTGTACAATGTTCTCCTGGTTTTGCTCCCCTCACTCAGCATCATATCATGTAGGTCTTTCCAGGTTACTATGAAGTCCATATCTTCCCTATTTCTTATAGCACAATAGTATTCCATTACATTCATATACCACAACTTGTTTAGCTATTCCCCAATTGATGGGCATCCCCTTGATTTCCAATTCTCTGCTACCACAAAAAGAGCTGCTATAAATATTTTTGTACGTATGGGTCCCTTTCCCACTTGTGTGATCTCTTTGGGATACAACTCTAGAAGTGGTATTGCTGGGTCAAAGGGTATACACATTTTTATAGCCCTTTGGGCATAGTTCCAAATTGCTCTCCAGAATGACTGGATAACTTCACAACTCCACCAACAATGTAACAGTGTTCCAATTTTCCCGCATCCTCTCCAGCATTTATTATTTTCCTGTTTTGAATGACTGTATACTCTTAATCTTATGTATTAGTTATTTCTCTCCCCCTCTTCCTTCTGTCTTGCCTAATATATTCCCCTCTTGCTCTCATTTTTGTCTTCTCTTGTGAACTGAATGAAACTATTCATGGAAATTTACTTTTTTTCAAATCACATTCAGTTCACCTTACCTATCTCTGAATATTTCTTTGAATCAGAATTATTTCAGAATTAAGCATTTTTTTTTGCAGGGGAGGAAGGCAGGGCAATTGGGGTTAAGTGACTTGCCCAAGGTCACACAGCTAGTAAGTGTGTCAAGTGTCTGAGGCTGGATTTGAACTCAAGTCCTCCTGACTGCAGGGCCTGTGCTCTACTCACTGCACCACCAAGCTGCCCCCATTAAGCATTATTTTAACATGTTATTTTCCCCCTTTTTTGGAAATGCTTGCTAATCAGCAAGTATTTACTAAGTAATGACTATTGCCTCATATAAACTGCTATAGGATAGGAAAGAAATATAAAATAGGTTCTGCCCACAAATAACTTATCTAGCTGGGCAAATAAGTCATATAACATAAGATCATTAGGGAATGATAGTGACCTATGACAGCATTACATATACTTTTTATAATAGAAAACTATATTATGTCATATACAAAATTAGATAACTTGATAATACTTAACGTGCTAATTGTGTGTTACAGGCTATACGGCTATGTGGAGTTAGAGAAAGGGCAGGAATGTAGACTGGGATTGTCAGTGAAAGCATCATGGAAGAGGTGAGATTTGTTTTGAAGGAGTGTGAGATAGATAAAGGGAGAGAACAGAGGACTTGTCAATTTAGGGGAAGAGGACAGAGGACTTGCCAAGTGAGCATGAGTTAAACACATAGGTGGGAAGGAATTTGAGGTTTGGAGCAGACAGGAAGGAGACTAGTCCAACTAGTCTTGACATTGATAAGTAGAGAAAAATGAGGTTGGAAAGATAAGGTGGGGCCACATTATAGAAATATTTGAAAACAAGGCAGTGGAATTTAGAGTTAATGTTATAGGCAATAGGGTACCGTTGTAGGTGCTTAAGTAGGGGAGTAGCATGGTAGAGGGGGTATTTTAAGAAGATTAATTCTGCAGTGGGTGAAATAACATACAGAGACAGAAAGACTGATGAGGAAGGAATCAATTACAGTCGTCCCCATGTAACATGACCTCTGGATCAGGTCCCTCTTTCCCTCAGACCTGAAGGAAGGGTTTACTTAGCTAAACCTGAGGAGGCTTGGATTTGTTGTTCAGCCTCCCAGCCAAGACCTTGACACTGTGAAGGATTTACTCAGCCCAGCATGAGAATGACAGAAGTTGTGAAGGAAGAAGAAGCTTTTTTGAGACTATAGTTGGGGTGAAAAGCTGAGAGGACACTGGTGTTTGGGATTGCAAAGGCCATCTACTAGCCTCAGACTCGTAATATAAAAGGAAGGAATTCTGACTCTATTTGCAAGGATTTTGGAGAAGCCCTGTGCTTGTTATTTCTCTAACTTTCTTTCCCCTGAAACTGTTTGCTGAGTCAAGCAAACCTTTAACAATCTATTGTCTGATTATCTTTTGGCTGGTTTTTTAGTCCTCATTGTCTTTTCCTATAGACATTTGTGGTTGATGTCAGGTAAGTGCATTTCATCATGTGCAATTTGAAAAGCAGGAATGTAACTCCTTGGGTGGTGAATGATGGAATTTTCTTTCCTCTGGCCTTGGATGTTTATAACAATCACCTGGGGGCAATATTGAGCCAGCTTTGATTTTACTTTACTCATTAACAGTCTGGTAGGTCTCATAAAAAGGCCAAAAAGCTGAAAATGATGTCCAGGACCTTTTCTTTCTAGATGAAGCCCTTGCATCTATAGCATGGTTAGGTGCTGGTGACTGAGCATTTCCCATCCACATTTCTTCTAGACCCTCAGTCTCTGGAAGGAGAAAGTTAGACAAAGGAAGAAGAAGTGAGGGTCTGGGACTAGAAGGGGAAATCCAGGTCCAGCCTGTATAGGAGGCAAAGTCAGGCTTGTCTGTGGGGTTTTCTGTTCCTTTGCTTTTTGTTCAGGGTGGGAAATGAGGAGGACACAGGCTACTAGGAGGACTACAGGACACCTAGAATTTCCAGAGGTTGAATCTATCAACACACACTTTTATTGTTTACTTATTAAGCAATTACTATGTGCTAGACACTGCAAAGTCCTGGGGACACAATGAAAGACAATTCCTGCCTTCAAGGAGCATAAATTCTAATGGGGAAGATGAGATGTAAATAGGTAACACAGGATATATCCAGAGTAGATGAAAGTGGATGAAAGTTATGGGGAGGCATATTAACAGCTGGGGGCTGTGTGGACTAGGTGGTAGTCAGTCTGGAGAGGAAGGCATAAATCTAGGAGACATCATGAAAGGAGTGGAGGAAGGGAGTCAGAGATGAGAAACTAGGAGCAGCATAATTAATAGAAATGGAGGAATTGGGAAGAGGGTGTTATTTGATGGGGAAGGTTAGATTTTTGGTGTCTTGTGGAAGAAAAACTGTTCCCTACATTTTTAGTTAATATCTGTCAGAAACAATTTGTTACTATCCAAGAATTCCGTTTGGAGAAAGAGATCCAAATGAGCCTAATATCCCCCCAAATCTCTCTGTCCCAATCATTGTTTACTTATAATTTATGATAATAATGAAACAAAATACAAAATTCCACAGCAAGATAAAACCTAGGTACAAAGTTTAGGTTTGAGGTGAAATACAGTCCCTGCAATCAAGGAGAATACATTCTAATAGGGAAGACATGTAAATAACTAGTGAATGCAAGATATATACAACAGATGAAGGTAACCTTAAAAGGAAAGGTATTATTAAGCTTTTGATTTATTTAAACAAAATAATAATAATGCCAATATCAGAGAAACCTTGGAGAAATATCTTCCCCAAATTATGACTCCCTCTTAAACCACTCTCTCTAAGAATTTCCCTCTCTCTAAGAATTTTAAAATGTGCCTCTGAATTAAAAAATTAAAGAAGACAGTCCCACTTTCCTAAACATGTCTAAGTCTCTTTAGTTTCAGGGAATCAGGGTCTCTCCCTATAATTTATTAAATCTTCCTTTAGAAACTGATTAGGCCTTTAAGTGAAACAAAGAGTTTTAGAGAAGCAATAAAAGCATTTCTTTATATTTTCCTGAAAGAATAAGAGGCCTTAGGGAATATGTTTCCACAGTACGAGGGATTTTTTTTTTAAAGATGGAGTAGCCCATACATGGTTGAATTGTTCAATAAACATTTATTAAGATCTTACTATGTGGCAGTTGTTGAGTTGCTTCAGCCACATCCCACTCTTTGTGACCTCATCTAGGATTTTTTTTTGGCGAGGATATTGGAATTGTTTGCTGTTTCCTTCATTTTACAGATGAAGATCCTAGACATATAGGGTTAAGTGACTTGGCCAGCCAGGGTCATACAGCTAGTAAGTGTCTGAGGCAAGATTTGAACTCAGGAAGATGAGTCTTCCTGACTTTAGGCTTGGTATTCTATCCACTGTGCCACCTAGCTGCCCCACTAGGCATATAGTAAATACAAGCAAAAAGAAAGATAGTCTCTGTTCTCAAGGAGTTTACGTTTTAATGAGGAAGACAATACATAAAAGAAACTGAAAAGGGGAGGGGGATTATGAAATGACTGGCCTGTTCATCCTCCTTAAATGAAGATTCAGAGAGGAACTCGCTACCCTCCAATCAGAGAGAGGGGCCCCATGGGCATAGGGTACTTCTGAGATGTGAGTTCCAAGGCTGAAGTGATCTTCCAGGATGAAGAGGTTTCTGGGATATGATAGAGAAATCCAGAGGAAGGAAATCTGTGGGAAACGTAGAGAGGAAGGAACCAGTAGAGACGGAGAGACTGAAGTTGTTAGGGAGGGAATGGCTTATTAGAGAGGCAAGGTCCCAGAGGAAGCGGTCAATAGTAGAGCTGTCTGATGAATACAAGATCACAATGAAATTCGAACACTGAGAGGTATCTCTTTGAAACTGGTAGGAAGGAATGAAGGGAGAACAGTTATAAAGATGAAGAGTTGAGAGTTGTTGAGGGGACCGGAGTCTCTGACCTTAATATTTTCAGGAAAGTAAGCGGCATAGTCATCCATTGCAGGGCAGGGGGAGGAGAGGGGAGATTGAATGATTGATGACAAAGGAGAGAATAACTGTCATGAGAAGAGAACTGGCAGCATGAGACACGAACGGCGTGTCCAAACAGGAGCAAATGCCAAGTGGAAATTACATAGCATGAACTTGTCAGGACTAAAGCCCGCTCACTTAGGTGTCTTCCTTTTTGGTGGCTCTAGCAGAAGAGGAGAAAAGCAGAAGTTGTCTAAGATGGCTGGTTTTGGAGAAGGCGAATGAAGATAAAACTGGTGGAGGAGGCAGGGCTCAAGGCTTTTCATAGCTCTTTGTTTTCCCATCTAGATTATAAATTCAAATCCCACCTCAGCCCCTTATTATTTATGTGACCTTAAGCAAATCTGGCCAAACCTCTCTGGGCCTCAGTGTCCTTATCTCCAAAGTGAAGGAATGAATTGGGAACCTCTAAACTTCTAAGTTTTCCTTCCTAAAGGAGTCTAATGGGTAATTTCAGTATGTCAAGTACTGAAAAATGCATCAAATATTTTTGTACCTGTTCATAGACTCTGGAGAATACTATGCATCTTATATATATTTTTTGTGGGGTGTGTATATGTGTGTGTGTGTGTGTGTGTGTGTGTGTGTGTGTGTGTGTGTATGAATTTAGTACCTGGGGTACTAAGAGCTGGGGACCCTGTTATCCATATTTGAGGAAATAGATATGAAATCTATGCCATGGGTAAATTTAGAGCTTTTCCTGGAGTACACCAATTGAGGGAAATGAAGCAAGGGGAAAGAATTACCCTTACTTGGTCAGCCCCTAAGATCAGACCCAGTTTGGATAAGCCTAAAGCCTTTGGATTAAGATCAAATGAAATAATATGTAAAGTGCTTAGCATAATGATTGTCACATAGTAGGTGCTTAATAAATGCTTATTCCTTTTTCCCTTCCCCTGGACAGCCCTGGGACAGAAGTAAGTGGGAAATCTGCTAGGTTGGTTAATCATCTTTGTATTTGATTCCAAGTAGGATTTACACAGGCTTTGAGTTTCAAAGGTTTGGGAAATAGGTAAGAGAAGAATCAAAGAAAGAAAAAAAATAGTTTCTTAGTGAAAAAGATAATCTTTTGGGTAAATATAGCACATATAAAATCATAAAACTGGAAAGAATCTTAGAAGTTATTTAGTTCAATCAGTTAACCAATAAGCATTCATTAAGCATTTACTATATATGAATTCCTTCTATATTATCCTCTACAGTGGTCAACCTCTGCTAAAAAATTTTCACTGGTAGAGAACTCACTGCCTCATAAAGTAGGGCATACCATTTTCTGACAGCTATGATTTATTAGGAAGTTTTTCATTATATTAGACTAAAATCTACTTCCCTATAGCTTCTACCTTTTGGTCCTAGTTTTCTACCTAGAGGCCAAACATGACTGACACCTGACAGTCTTCATGTATTTGAAGACAGCTATCATGTGCCCTCTAAGTCACTCTTCTCTAGCCTTACTATCCTTATTTTCCTCAATCAGTCCTTATATTTTTATATAAATTGCTCTCACCTTTCTTGTCAGTCCCCTTTGGACATACTACAAAATTCCTTCTTGAGAAAGGAGGAAATAGTGTTCTCTCACGCAAAGAAGAATCATGAGATCAAAGAATTCAGGGACCTAAAGTCTTTCTTGGGTATTAGCATGATATAGGTCACATTGTCTTCAAGCAGCTAAGAAAATATAGGTAAATCTGAGGGGTTCTTTTTTTTTTTCAAATATCCAAAGCACTCACTCCATATGAGAGGAACAGTCAGCATTTTTTTTGAGTCAGTTGGGTTTAAGTGACTTGCCTAAGGTCACATAGCCAGTAAGTATCAAGTATCTCAGGTCAAATTTGAACTCAGGGCCTCCTGACTCCAGGCCGTGCTCTGTCTACTGTGGCACCTAGCTGCCACACAATAAGCATTTATTAAGCACCTTCTACATTCCAGGCACTGTGCTTGGTGCTGGAAATTCAAAGAAAGGCACAAAAAGATCCTCAAACAAACAACTGCCCTCAAGGACCTCATACTCTAATGTGGGAGGTAGCATGCAAACAACTTTGTACAAATAAGTTATATACAATATAAACTGAAGATAATCAACAGAAGGAAGAAACTAGCATTTAGGAGGACCAAGAAAGGCTTCTTATAGAAGGCAGGAATTTGCTGAGATTTAAAAGGAAATTGGGATTTAATGGAAAAGGGATTTAACAGGAAAGCCACTTCATTTTTCCCCCTTAGACCAGAATAAGGACAAACAAGGTTAGATTAAGATAAAATAATTACACACTTACATAGCAATTTAAGATCCGCAAAGCGCTGTCCTCACGACAACCTTGTGAGGTAGATATTGCAAATATTATATTATTTCCATTTTACTGAGGAGGAAAACGATGCTTGAAGAAGTTAAGTGATACACCTAAGGTCCCACAGATAGTAATCCCTTGACTCAGGTATGGTGTCCTTTCCAGTAGACCATACTGACAAATGAATAATATACTTTATTCATGACAAGAGAGGTAGAAAGTAATTTCTTTTTTGAAGGAATCAAACGACTAAATATTTATTTAGCTCAGAATGGAACTAGAAATTAATGTATGCATATATACATTTATATATACTTGCATATGTATATATGTATGAATTTCATATGTTTGTATGTATAAACGTAGAAATGTGGCAGGTATGTCCAAGTGTCTAAGTATGGGATACCCAATATAAGGTGTAAAAGTCACAGAATCATAGGACTTCAGAGTTAGAAAGGACCTCAGCAACAATCTAGTCCAATCCATACTTAAAAAATAATCTCCTGTGCAAAGTGCCCTTTCAACCAATTAGGCTAAAGGAATTCTCACTCCTCTTCCCCTCCCTCTGTCCACTGATGTCTTAGGGGCCAAGTGATCTCCTGATGTCTAGAGTTATTTGGAGTATAGGAAGTAGAAAGGAGGAAGTAGAAAGATATATAGGATTCTTTCTAGAAAACTTTTGAGGCCATGTGTATGTGAACATATGTGCCCATTTTCTGTCTCACCTCTCAGATCTGATTTTAAGTCTTCTGTCTCTATTCCCCCTTCAAGGTCCAGTACAAGGGTAGATAGCACAGGTATAAGAATTGATTGTGAATCAATTAGTCATCAGTAATTAATGAGACCAATGAGGCAACTCAGGACAAGTCAAGAAATTCACACCTTATCAGAGATATCAATGCCAGAACAAAATGTGGCAGATGTGGCCCATATTCATTTTAATTATTTTAATCAGTTTGGTGGACTGCATATTAGGAAGGACACTGATAAGCTAGAAAGGACAGGGAGAACAGGGTTATGTCCTATTAGGATCAGCTGAAGGAAAGGAAGATTTTTAGTCTGAAGAAGAGAAGACTTTGGAGAACATGAGAGTTGTCTTTAATCACTTGAAAGACTGACATATGGAAGAAGGATTGAATTTGTTTTGCTTGGTCATAGAAGGCAAAACTAGGCACAGTGGGTAGAAGATACAAAGAGACAAATTTGGGGCTGGTATCAGGGGAAAAAAACCTTCCTAGTGATTACAGCTGTCCCAAAGTAGGGTAGGTTACCATAGCGGGTAGTGAGGGAATCTATCCCTCAGTGAGAAATCTACAAGCCCAGGTTGGATGACTACTTTGTACAGGGGATTGTTTTTCAAGTATGAGTTGGACTAGATTATTGCTGAGGTCCTTTCTAACTCTGAAATCCTATGACTCTGTGACTTTTACACCTTTTACCGGGTATCCCATACTTAGACACATAGACACACCTTCTACATTTCTATGTTTACACACACAATGTATGAAATTTATACATATATGTATATATGCAAGTATACATAAACATATATATATATTCATACATCAATATCTAGCTCCATTCTGAGCTAAATAACTTTTTTAGTTGTTTGATTCCTTCAAAAAAGAAATTACTTCCTACCTCTTTTGTCATGAATAAAGTATATTATTCATTTGTCATACTGTGTTGGTAAGCAAAATGGGCTCCTTAGCACTTAGTTCAACTAGTGCCCTTGAAGAGTTTGGCTTTTGTTTGCTTTGAGTAATTCAGTGTATTTCATTGAGTCTTACTAAGTGCTAAGGCCCAGGCTCTAACCTCTTTTAGGTGTTAACCAAACCTATGTGGGTGTGGATTGGTAACTAAGGTGGGGCCCAAGGTGGGGCTAACTGAGGGGAGGGCCTAGCTTACTGATGAGTTTGAGTGACAGGTTTGGGACATCAGAGGCTCTTAGACCGTGTGGGTTTAAGTCGCCTCTTTGTGACGATTTTAGGTCATGTGGGTGAGTCGCATATGTGATATAAAACCAGGAGTTGGCCTTTTCTTCTTTGGAGCTCTTACCTACAGCAGTGGTGGCACGCGTGACTCTAGGCCAGCCCTTGTTCTGAGCTCCTGGCTGAACCTACATGTTGGTAACTATGAATCTGTATTTGGTCTGTCTGTTGTTGTTTGTAATTTGTTTGTAATTTGCTCTGAAGTTCAGTGTGCTGGCTCTTTCCCCTGAACTAAGTGAATGATATTTGTATGCTGAATTAAAGTAAGCTTGTCAACCCCTTTAACCTTGCTTTCCTTATTAAAGCAGATCAAAAGAACCTGTGCTTTTGCAGCGTGCTTGCAGCTTTCTGGGTGCTGGCTGTTGGTAGATCTTACACTCCCACAGCAGCTGCTAGCCGGATTGTGAAAACATATACCTGAGGCAGGAGAATCTTGACACTGATATTTCTATCTGTAGGAGCTTAATCTCATCACTTAACTTCTTCAAGCATCATTTTCTTCATCAGTAAAATGAAAATAATATAATATTTGCAATATCTGCCTCATAGGGTTGTTGTGAGGACAGCACTTTGTAGATCTTAAATTACTATATGTGTTGTAATTAATAAATAATTGTTATATTATATTATTATATATTTATCATTATATATAATATCAATGTATTTATTATAATAATGTATACTATAGATATATTTATAATAATAATAAATAATTAATAAAATAATTATTTTATCTTAATCTAACCTCATCTGTCCTTATTCTGGTCTAAGAAAGAAAAAAACTGACTTTCCTGGATTCCTTTGTATCTCAGCAAATTCCTGCCTTCTATAAGAAGCCTTTCCTGGTCTCCCTAAATGCTGGTTTCATCCAGTCTGGTGGCAGTAAAACATCACTGGTAGAGATGTGGAAGTAATAGTAATAGTTAACATTTATACATGGCAGCTAGGTGGCTTAGTGGATAGAATGCTGAAGGCAGAAAGACTCCTCTTCCTGAGTACAAATCTGGCCTCAGACACTTACTAGCCGGGCAAGTTGGTCATGCTGTTTGCTCAATTTTCTTATTTGTAAAATGAGCTGGAGAAGGAAATGGGAAACCACTCTGGTATCTTTGCCAAGAAAACCCCAAATGGAGTCAAGAAAAGTTGGACATGACTGAAATGCTCTAAGCACTTTGCAATTATTATCTCATTTGAGCCTCACAACGACCCAGGGAGGGAGGTGCTACTGTCCCCATTTTACAGATGAGGAAACTGAGGTAAATAGAAGTTAAGTGATTTGCCCAGGAACAGGATAGTCCTAGGATCAGTGAAAAAGTGGATCAAGCCTCTTAAACTGATCAGAAGACATCCAGACGTCACTGATGCTGGACTGAGCTGGAGCTGCTCCTGAGGAATGCCAGTGTGTAGGAAAAAAACCTATATAGCTATCCCTTCCTCATTGAGACTTTCCCCATTGTGGTTTCAATATAACACGATTGGTCATAAGAAATTAAATAGGAATAATTTGGGAGAACCTGCAGATGGTACGTGAAGACCACCAGACAACACATAAAAAGTTTAGAAACTCAGAAATGCATAAAATATCTGTATGGTATTGTATAATACAAACATATTTTATCATTTAATACCATAATAATTCAGACTTCTTTGGTATGAAGGGAAGGCAAAAATTTTATGCAGATTTTCCAGATTGTGGGGGCACTGTGCCCCTAACCCTACTTATACTCTGTCATGCACCAGGATGGTGACTTATGTGTGCTATATAGGCCCAGGATTATGGGGTTTAACTCTAGGATCTCCAAAATGTGTTTTTCTTGTGGAGGAAATCCCACCCAGATAGTTCCTTGGATAACGTGGCTTCCTGGAGAATTATCATGACAATACAAAAACTTTGTATTTTTGGAGGAGGTTAAATAAAACCTGTTCTATATTTGGTGCTTTCAGTGCTTGCATGAGTTGATGCTGATGTCATCCTTCTTCCTTCCTTCTTTCTTTTTTTCCTTTCTTCCTTCCTTCCTTCCTTCCTTCCTTCCTTCCTTCCTTCCTTCCTTCCTTCCTTCCTTCCTTCCTTCCTTCCTTCCTTCCTTTTTCTCTTTCTCACTTCTTCCCTTTCTCCCTCTCTCCTTTCCCTCTCTTTCTTTTTCTCCTTCTCTTTCTGAGAAGCCTGTTGGGTAGTGAAGTAGCAATTTTAAAAAAAAGTTACATTTTACTTTATTCAATTAACAAAACCCAATTTTCTCTTTGTAACAAGTATGTATGTGTGTTGGTAAGCAAAATGGGCTCTTAGCACTTAGTTCAATAAGTGCTCTTGAAGAGTTTGGCTTTATTTCTTTTGAGTAATTCAGTGTATTTCATTGAGTCATACTAAGTTCTAAGTCCCAGGCTGTAACCTCTATTAGGTGTTAACCTAACCTATGTAGATATGAACCTCCCAGGGTCCTAAGGGGAAGGGCTAACTCAAGAGCCAATCATAGCAGCCTAGGTTCTGGTCATTCATATGACATTTGATGACGTCTGAAGCCCTATATGAAGAGAGGACAGGGCCATTTGTGAAGGGCTCTCACTTGTGCTGGCGTGCTGATGCAGAGACTCTGGGCAGCTATAGCTAGGAGCCCTTCAACTTGTAACCTGGATGCTGAGACTTTGTTAAACTCTGGTAACTATGTATTGGGATTTGAATCAGACAAGGTCTGTCTGTTGATGTTTGTAATTTGTTTGTATTTGTTCTGAAGTTCAGGGTGCTGGCTTTTTCCCCTGAACTAAGTGAATGATATTTGTATGCTGAATTAAAGTAAGCTTGTCAACCCCTTAATGTAGCTTTCCTTAGTTAAGCAGATCAAAAGAACCTGTGCTTTTGCAGTGTGCTGGTAGCGTGCTTATTGTTGGGGTTGTGTTGGTCTTACACCCCCACAACAGCTGCTAGCCAGATTGTTGAAACAGCATGCTCAGACAAAACAAATTCCCACATTTGACCATGTTAAAAAAAAACCGTGTGTCTCAGTCATGCCTAAGTCTAACACCTCTGTGTCCTGAGGTAAGTAGAGTGTAGAGTGGTCAAATCCTGATGTACCTAAAGAAACCCTGGGAGAAAGCTCGTATGAACAGTGATAGGTTTGAGAACCTCTGGTCCAATATATGTGTGTATATATACATACATACATACATACTTATGTATAAATCTTATCTGAGTTGAAGTTATAAAATTTATAAAGTTATAAAAAACAGAGAGTAAGTTCATAAGGTGTTTTTCTCTTCTCAGTTACTTTAGGATTTACTCAAGTTTTTTGGCTTCAGAAAAAAATAACTTTAAGGGGGTGTGGTATAGAATATCAAAGGTCTCCTCCATTTCCGTTTTCCTAAAGAATATTGTACCTTGAGTAGCATGGGATCCTTCAACACTACTCTGGCTCATGGGTTCACTACTGAGTCAGAGGAAAGGAGGTCACCTTCTGAGTCATGGTTCCACTTCCTGAGTTTCCTTAGTCACCCTTTCTAGTTGAGACCAGGCCTAGCCTACTGAGGGATTTTCACGTTTTATTTCAAGGTAAATTTCATTTCCACTACTTTTTGCTACTTTTGTATTGGTGTCAATAGTATTTGTGTATATATACATTATGTAACATTTTTGTAGTAGGGCTCAATTATAATAATGATGGCTCTGGGTACAGTAATTAATAATAATAATAATAATACTTATAGCTTCATTTGCAAGGTCTAATAGGGAAGGAAGGGGGTCTGAGTTTTATATTAGAAAATTTTCCAGCACTAAGGGCAAAGCTAAAAGTGGCATCTAGCTTCAGCCATACAAAAGCCTAGTGGCCTTGGTGCCCCATAAATAAAGGCAGCACTAGTGCCTTAGGCTCATATGGCTAATTCCCCCCAGCAACTTCGACACCAGGTTTCTCAAGCTTTATCTTCATTATGCTTTTGTAGCTGGAATTTCACATTTTCTATTGATCTTCCTGAATTAGCCTAGGGGATTGCTAACATGTTTTTTTCTTTCTTATGGGGATTCAGGTTTCTTCACCAGAAAATCTTTTTTTTTAAAGCAAAACCTCTACCCATTCTCACTCTGAGCAATGCCAAGTCAAGATTTCAATGGCTACCAACTTTTCTTTTATATCAGTGGTAATAAATTTAAAAGCAATGAGAAGAGAACAGTTCTTTGCAATGCTGACCATCTGGGTTCTGCAATAAAAAAAAGATAAGTTTCTCCTCATATCCCCTCCCTGATATGGGAAGGGAAAACAGGCTGTCAATATTCTGGACATTTAATAGTGGGGTACTTGCCAGCAAATGTTAGAGAGGGGGGTAAGGAAAGTATCAGGTACTTGGTGGGTATTACTCTCTAGCACTGATTGGCTTATCTATCAGCAAATTCCTGCCTAGACACACCTTCCACATTTCTATGTTTACACATACAATGTATGAAATTTATACATATATATTTGTATATATGCAAGTATATATAAACGTAGTCTGCCTTGGCATCACTCAGCAGTTTGTCACTGGTCTTGCCTACAAGCCCATCAGCTTCTGGTAGCCTATGGTATATTCCCTTAGCTCCCGCTGCCCATCACATAAACTGGCATCTTGTCGGTGTTGAGTGTGTATGTGTGGCAGGGTGGCTGGGGTACAAAGGGTGAAGAAGGTATCACTCCAACTCTAGTTCATTCCCTAGTCCCCCCTCATCCCTGAGGCTTGACCAAGATGGATTTTCTTGAATCTATCTTCTTCCCAGAGTTACCAGAGCCAAGTCTGCTCAATTCCCATAAATATTTGTGTCCCAAGTTTCTCTAGCCATGCTCCCAGACTTTTGAACTGGGGGCTACTTGTATGCTTTTGAATTTTGGTCATAATACCATATTAACTGTATAAGTTACATACAACTCATTAGAATCTAAGCATGTGTGTGTGTATGTGTGTAGTGTGTACACTCATGCATATATGCATGAAGGGGGGAGGGGAAAACTTTTTTTCCCGAAAATTATTATCACATGCTGCTAGGATTTGGAGGCCTAAATTCAACCATCAGCTTCTTCCTGGGAACAGATTCTTCCAGATAGGGTTTGGGGCAGACAGGTTATGTGGGAGGCAGGAAGGTGGAATGTTTACAGCATTGCTATTTATGGCCTCTCTGGAGAAACATAGGACTGTAGTCACTTCTCTCACTGGTAATAAGATTGAGAGAGAAAGGAACAGAGATTGAGACAGAGACAGGCAGAGATTTTAAATTGCTCAATGAATTGAATTAAAAACACATTAGCTTCACAGATCTCAAATGCTAAAGTGCTCTCAATGAGTTATAGAAAGGAGTTTTTTGGAATGGAAGAATTTGAGAGGACTATTTTGAGTATGAGGAAGATTAGGCCTTCTCAGCTCTGTGACTAGTCCTGTTCTTTCCTTCTGTAGTCAAAACATCCCACTAAAGTGGGGGATTGGTTACAGGAATGTGTTAACCGTCTCTGCTGTTTTATTTAGTTACTGTTATAGGCTGACTTTGTCAGACATAGGTGGGTGGGCCAACCAACCATTGAAGAGTTGCTTCGTTTATCCTCAATATCATGGAAACCAGTTCAAAGAAGTCACTTAAAAAAATGTTTGCCTACACATGTCACCTAACTCAACCTGGACTGTCTGTTACATTGGGTCTGAAAACCCTCCCAGGGGCTTAGGATCTGGAGCTCATCTCCTGCTTTCACTCACTCACATGTTGTCTTGGGTCCTTTTAAGTGGATTGAAACATATTCACTGGAGGCATATGCCAAAAGAGTAAACACCAAATAATAAACATCAGCAGTTCTTTTCAATAATACAGTTGTTCTAGCACCAAAGTGTGTCAATAAGGATGTCTTGAAAGACATTTATTTAACAAAGCCCCAGAGCTAAGTATTTTACCTACCTGGGAGGAAGCAGCCACTAACTCAGGATCTGCTAAAGCTCAGGACCTGTCTCAGATGCTTAGAAGTCCTGCTTTTGGTTCCTTTAAATATAAAGTGCAGGAATGTGGCAATACTTCATGATACATTTAAAATATTTAGTTTAGCTTTTTGTCTTTTTACGTTGAAATGGAGTTTAGCAGAACAAATAGGTATTTTAAAACTACTATCTTTGCCATGAAGATATTGTTTTCATTTTTAGGAACTTACCATAAAACTTTGATGATAGTTTGCTTATGAAACAAGAGAGAAACTTCATCTTGATTCTCACATTTTTAATGGTTCAGGAAGGAAGTGTCACAAAAAGTATCCTTATGAATTGAGGACGAGAAGGGAGAAGAAGGACAGGGAAAGACAGAGGGAGAGAGAGGGAGAGAGAGAGGGAAGGGGAAAGGTCTCCTGTTACAGTCAGTTGCTGAGATGAAGGGACTTTGAGGAAGAATTAGGTAAGCCAATCAGTGCCAAAAGCAGCAGGCTCTTTTATGGGGCAATTTTTTTTCCTTTGACCATTTATTTTGGGTGACTATTATTTACTTTTTTTTCTTTATTTCTTTATTTAATATTTTTAGTTTTCAACATTGATTTCTACAAGATTTTGAGTTACAAATTTTCTCTCCATTTCTACCCTCTTCCCACCCCAAGATGGCATATATTCTGATTGCCCCTTTCCCCAGTCTGCCCTCCCTTCTGTCATGCCGCCCCCCATTCCCTTTCCCCTTACTTTCTTGTAGG